>JADMNG010000046.1:0-230568 GCA_016097075.2 Sporothrix phasma | reverse complement strand
GCGATGCGGACATGCTGCCTGACCTCAAGCACAAGCTCGGGATTTTTCAGGCAGTATTGAATTGTGCACCAGAGAATCTCAGAGGTTGTCCTGAGGATTCGATGGTCCCGGAAGGTGAGAGTGATTCTCCCTCCGCAGGACGCCCGGCTGTCCATGCGTGGGCAAGAGTCGCGGCATCCCTTGTTTTGAATCACTGTCGTGTCCCCGAACAAGGCCGTAACGCTGAAGTTGGGGCGCGCTCATCGTTGCCGGACGCGGTGGCGAGCAGGAGCAAGCGACAGTGGGGGCTCTTCCAGAACAATTGGTGCCGGCAATTGTGGCCGCGACGACCGTTGCTTCGGAAACTCCCTGGCACCTGAGATGTCCGAGGATTTGCGCTCTCTGATCAAGAGGCTCCAGGACACAGATCCAGAGTGCCAGCAGGCGATTGCAGTCGCCACCCAGCAGCTTCCTGATCAGATGGGCTGGTTTGTTGATGACGATGGGCTACTCCGTAACGAGGGCCGCGTCTTTGTGCCTAATGAGGCCACGCTTCGCAAAGCGATTTTGAAAGCCTACCATGAAGTAGCCACGTCAGGGCATTTTGGCAAGGGACGCATGCTGGCTCTCCTCCGGCGAAAGTTTAGGTGGCAGGGTTTGGCCAAGGAAGTTGAAGAGTTTGTGAGATCCTGTGCCGTGTGTCAGAGGAACAAATCTCGCAAGCACAAGGCTTTCGGCTTGTTACAGTCTCTGCCGGTACCGACCCAACCCTGGCGTGAAATTTCGATGGACTTTATCACCGGCCTGCCGCCAGTATTTACTGGGGAGACTGAGGTTGATGCCATCCTTGTTGTCGTGGACAGGCTGACCAAGATGACGCTATTCTTCCCGACTACATCAACTCTGACAGCTGACCAGCTCGAAGAGCTACTGTACAAGGAGGTCTGGCTGAAATACGGTCCGCCTCGAGGCATTGTTTCTGACCGGGGGCCTGTTTTTACCAGTCGATACTGGGAAGAGGTCTGCTTTCTGATGCAGACGAAAGACGGCTGTCTACCGCTTTTCACCCCCAAACTGATGGTCAAACCGAGAGGGCGAATCAAGTCCTGGAACAGTATTTGCGCTGCTTCATCGGTGACAATCAGCTGAGTTGGCCCTCTTTATTGAAAACTGCTGAATTCGCGGCTAATAACGCTGTCAATACCTCTACAGGAAAGGCACCACACGAGCTCCTGATGGGCTACCTCCCAGACTTTCACCTGATCGACGAGGACGTCTCTCGCGGGGAGGGAGTGCCGGCTGCTGAGTCACGAATTCGGAAACTTGCAGCACTGCGGGAGAGCGCCAAAGAAAAGCTCATTCACGCCCAACAGCAACAGAAGCTGTACTACGACAAGAAACGGATGTTTCGAGAATTTTCAAAGAACGACTTGGTCCTTCTCTCGACCCGCAACATCCGCCTGCGAGTACCGCACAAGAAGCTAGCGCCCAAGTTTATCGGTCCCTTCCGCGTGCTAGAAAGGATTGGCAGCCAAGCGTACAGGTTGGCTCTACCCGAACAATACAGCCGCCTGCACAACGTTTTCTCCGTCTCCTCCTCGAACCCTGGGTTGCCAGGCAGGGAGACCCGTTGACATGCCAATGCCCGACCTGGACGAGGAACCCGATGTTTGGGAAGTGGAGGAAGTGCGAGGCAAGAAGAAAGTGAAGGGTGAGGTCTTTTATCTCATCAAGTGGACTGGTTGGCCCTCGGAGTATAACCAGTGGATAGCGGAAGATGACATGCAAGCGCCTGAAGCTATCCAAGCCTTCGAGGGCAAAAGGAAGAGGAAGAGGGGCCGACAAGGAGTGGCCAAGTAATTCTTCTTGGTCAAAGTCCTGTCGCTAGCCATGCTCTCTCCTCCCCCCAGTTACTCAGGCCCTCGTCTTCGCCTCCGCCATCGTTCCTGTCTCGACCACTCGCACGCACATCTTGTCACGACCATTTGGTTTGTGTTTTTCTTCCCCAGAGGGTTTTTTTATTTTTTCCAAAAGACGAGAGATTTTCCCACTGGTTTGCTCTACGTCTTCTCACTATGTTGTTACGCGCTGAGGACATCGCGTATTGAGGGGGGATAAATTGTCATGGCACGCGGGCTACAGGATCCACACCTCTCGCGGCTAGTGGCAATGACCTTTGACTAACACGTCACCCTCCCCACTCTCTTTGTTTGCCAGCATCATGTGCCAGCATCATGTGCCAGCATCATGTGCCAACATCATGTGCCAGCGTCATGTGCCAGCATCGTTTACCACCGGCATCTGTCGTCGGCACCTGTCGCCAGCATCGTTCACCACCGGCATTTGTCGTCGGCATCTGTCTGCCAGCCACATCATCTCTCAGTAACAGGGGCTGTTGAGTGATGGAGTGGACGCTTGCCATCCTATGGCCGCAGGCAGTCAGCTGGGTTTCTTCAGATATAAATAGAGAGAGATTCCTGGCCTTCCGCCAGAATGAGAAGGGAGGCCAAGGATTAGATCTTGTTCAAACCAACACCATTCTTCTGTTCTATCTCTTGACTGTGATCTTGTCGCTATTGAGCACCCAACTATCCCCTATCATCCCCAGGACCTTTACAATAGCGATGGATCTTGTTACGGGCTTCCACCAGTATTCAATGGTTTGGAAAAAGTGGACGCGGTTTTGGTGGTAGTAGATAGGTTCACAAAGATGGCTTTGTTCCTAGCTACCACGACAACAATCACAGCTGCTGACCTTGCAGAGCTTCTGTATTGGGAAGTGTGGTTGAGATTTGGACCTCCGGCGGGAATCGTGACGGACCGGGATCGGTCTTCACTAGTGCCTACTGGGCACAAGTCTGTCAATGCTTACGCATCAAAAGACGATTGTCCACAGCGTTTCACCCGCAGACGGATGGACAGACTGAAAGAACAAACCAGGTATTAGAACAATACTTGCGCTGTTTCACTACGGATTCCCACCTGAACTGGCCGAAGTTGCTGCGAACAGCGGAGTTCGCATGTAACAACTCGAAGAATGAGTCGACCGGCAAGTCTCCTCACGAACTTCTTATGGGATACTGCCCAGACTTTCCTATGGGTGCCGAGGACGGCACCACTCAGAAGGGGTGCCAGCAGCAAGTTCCAGAGAAGCAAGGATGACAGAAGTTCGAGAACGCGCTAAGGAGCAAATGCGAAAAGCTCAAGAAGCGCAGGCGAAATACTTCAACGCCAAACACACTCCCATGGCTTTCAAGAAGGGAGATTTGGTCGCCCTATCGACGAAGAACTTGAAACTCAAGATGACATCGAAGAAGTTGACGCCCAAATTCATTGGGCCCTTCAGGATCTTGGAAACGGTGGGGAAACAGGCATATCGCCTAGCCTTGCCAGAACACTATGAGCGCCTTCATAATGTGTTTCCGGTAATGCTTTTGGAGCCTTGGAAATTCCGAGGGGATTCCTCAAAGGTAATGCCAATGCCAGAACTGGAGGAGGATACAGATGTCTACGAGGTTGAGCAGATTTTGCAAGAGCCAAACTTTGATGGCCAAAAGTATTTCTTGGTCAAATGGGCCAACTGGCCACCGGAATACAATCAGTGGGTTCCGGAGGGAGACGTCCAAGCACCCGATGCCATACGAGAAATGCGCAAGAGAAAGGCAGTCACGGAAAAGGGCAAGGAGGTCAAGAGGCACAAGCGAAATCCCAAGAAACAAGCCAGTTGAGCAGGTCAGACCGAAAACGACCCGCCGCTATGGCACTTCGCACCAGCCTCGCTCTCGGCGCCTCGAGCCACCCAAATCTGTCTTTAGTCTCCAGCTGTATTACGACAACGCCTGCGAATACCGAGCGAGCGCCAATGTTTATCGGTCTCTCCCGCGTGCTTGAAAGTTGGCAGCCAAGGACGGCTGTCTCCGTTTTGGTTATGAAGGTTGTCACCGATGGTTCATCATGCTTGCGCCAGAAGGGCCGACCCGAGATCCGCCACAGCCTGCCCTCATTTCGGGCTTGTCTGATATTCTCTGGTGAAGCTGCGCGCTGGTACAAACCCGCAACCTTTATGTTTTCACGACCATCTGGTTTGTGTTCTTCTTCCCCAAGAGGGTTTTTTATTTTTCCAAAGGACGAGAGATTTTCCCACTGGGTTTGCTCTACGTCTTCTCACGATGTTGTCACTCACGATGTTGTTACGCGCTGAGGACAAACTTATGTTCACCACTGTTTTTGTTCTTCTTCCCCAAGAGGGTTTTTTATTTTTCCAAAGGACGAGAGATTTTCCCACTGGGTTTGCTCTACGTCTTCTCACGATGTTGTCACTCACGATGTTGTTACGCGCTGAGGACAAACAACTCTTTCATGTCACACATGATTGTGCACACCACTACCACGTTTTGTCCAAGCTGGTTTTCTTCCCAGAGGGTTTTTCCTTTCTTTTATTTTTTCTTTTTTTTACTTCGCGAGGGTTTTCCGTTTCCACGTTTCCCTACGCTTCTCTTTCATGGAAGTTTTGCCTACATGGTTTTCCTTTCATTCGAGTCCCCCGGTCTTCGATTCCGGGCTTGTCTCTATTCCTCCAACTGCACACAATTGACAATCTTTTGCGAGCTGAGGACAGCACGCATTAGGAGGGGGATAATTGTCACGACTGGCATACATATGAAGTCTCAAGCAACTCATCCTCTCCGCATTCAACAGGCAGGGCTGCCTACACGAAAGACTTTGCTGAGTCAAAGGCCCTGCGGGGTCGTGGCCATGTACGATCCTGTGGCGGGGTCAGTTAAGAGTCATCACAGTTGGACTGGATTAGGACATTTTCCATAGGAAGAGGGACGCCCACTTCTCAATCATTTGGAGAAGTAAGAATTAGTTTCTGTTTCATACAATACCTACCTTCAATCATATGCTCATTGTTATGTTTGCTATCTGATCCCTGACGGCTCACAATACCTTATTGTGAAATCAACCTTACACCCATTAGCCTCCAATTACCCGCAGTGTACTTTGGAGCCTCTTGTCATCCTGCTCGTCCTCATCTACCTGACCCGCCTGCCGTGACACCTCCATATGCTCCCACGTCGTCCATGTGACAGTATGCTTAACGGGTAACGGGTTTGCCGGACTCGAAACCAGTTGTCGTGAAGGCTGTGCGAGCGTCGCTGGTTTTTGCGTTAATCTTTCCACTGGACGAGGCGTTGGAACGGGGTTTGTTGCTGGACTTGACGAGGCGTCTGGTGTAGGTAAGACGAGCCGTGTTGTGGAGCTTTGTGCCTGTTGCGGCGTAGCTATAGAGCTCGGCGCGACCCGTTTTGCCGACGGTATATTGTCGGTCTGAGGCTGCAAGTTCTTACGCTTCTCGCGGCGTCGCTCCTTTGTATTGCCCGTGGTGTTAACGAGTACTGGCGGGATATGTGTGGGGGATAGGTTAGTTGGCGACTGGGGTACTAGCGGCGGTGGCAAGGTGGGTGGGCAGGTAGGCGACAAGTCCGTAATCTCGTCCTCAACGAAACACGTACTCGCCGCCGATGATACTTGTGTCGTAGATGTTACGGTGGGGTCTGGACATCCAATTTCGCGTATGCGTTGGCAATTATCGCAAGCCAGCCCTCCGGCCTGACCCAGACCGTCGGCGTCGACACAACGTAGGCCGGGTTGCCCATCCATAAACTGGTTCAAGACATGGCGTCGGCAGCCGGTTGTCTCGACAAACCTTGCCATCGCTTCTCGGTTGGCTCGTGAGACAAAGTCGTTCGCCTCCGTCGTGAAACCGGCCCCGTCCTCGGTACTCCAGAAAACAACAGACTGGCCTATGCTCCCCTTTGAACGCGCCGCCCGCCCCGTCTTCTGCGCAAAATCAACTAGACCATAGGGTAGGCCGGCATGAATGACGATGTGGATGTTTGGGATATCGAGGCCGGCGCCGAGAGCGGTCGTGGCCACCATCCACCCAGCAATGGACGAGCCACTGTCCCCGCCTGCCCGCCACGCTGCGATCTTAGCCACCTGCTCATCTTCCGCATCGAGCGTACTATACATGTCACAACCAAGCTCCTTGGCAAGCGCGGTCCCCTGGTTCTTGGTGCGGCAGTAGATGATGCCCACTGCACCCTGGCCGACGTCCCCGTCTGCCGATACCTTCCTGGCGAGAGCGATGGTATCTGTCCTTGTTTCGATCATGGAGCGGACCTTCACGGCAGTGTACTGGATGTCCGCGCGGACGGTTGAGTCTCGGATACGAAAGAGAAATATGTTGTTTGCGCGGCGGCGGAGGTCCGGCTCGGCTGACGGAGGCAAGGTGGCCGTCATAAAGACAACGGGTCGTCCCAGGCGGAGAATGTCGGGCAAGGCCAGCATGCACGGCCGGTAGTGGGCGTCGTAAAGTATAGTATGGCACTCGTCAAAGAAGATACGGGCCAGCTCGCACCGCGACACCAATGTGTAAAGATACTGCGAGAAGGACAGCGAAACCATAGTCTCGGTCGACACAACCACCATCTGAGACGGCAGTGGCACAGAGCCGTCCAACGGCGCACCAAACGGCGCACAGTCGATGCCAGCATCAATGGCCTTCTGTGTAAGCTGGCGACCCAATGCGACAAAAGGAACCACTACCACTGTCACTCCACGGCCGCTGCACAGGGCGGAAATGTTGAATGCGGCGCTCTTCCCCGCACCGGTCGGTAAAACCGCGGCCATGGCCTGCCCAGCTTGTAACGACAGCGCGCCCTCCACCAAGTCCCACTGCGCTTGGCTGGTGTAGGAAGCACCCGGTCCATACAGCAGAGCCAACGCATCTGCCACACGCTGCGGTGCGGCGACTGTATCCAACTGCGCACGCCATATAGCCTCGTTGGCCTGCTCTTGCCGTATGGCCTCTTCCGCACGACTTGTCCCAGACTTGATTTGTGTATCGGCAAAGGGGGAGCTAAGGTCGCCGTTCTGGAGGAAGTTGTGCCACATGACACTAACATAAAAGAAGGAATCGACCATCTGCGGCAGAAGCAGGAATGGCTGCGCATCATCTGTGCGTAGTTGATGTTTCCCGTCCGTGACTGGTGAGGGCGGGCGCAGCTGGACCCTGGCGGCGCACAGCAAAGAACACACACACCAAACCAAACCAAGAAACCAAGGTCACAAGACGCGTCCCTGATGTCAAGACGGCATCAGGAAAAACGTCCCTACAACCACAACAACACAAGAACGAAAGAAAGATGTGGAGGAGGTCGTGATCGGTCTCGTAGGTATCGGTCGGTGGCAGTAACGAGAGTATCGGAGTGTTTAATGCTGGCGCGCAGTTCCGCCTGCCCGGGCGGATGCCCGAGCAAGCAGAACCTCAACTGTTAGCTGTCTCTCTCTCTGTCGCACGTACCAACTGTTTGGGATCTCCTTTGATCAAAAGGAGACGCGTCCTTGTTTGGTGGTAAAGGCGATGATGATTCTGATGATAGCTAAAAACTAAAAAGAAACGATGATACAGAAAGATGGATGATGAGAACAAGATGTTCCAGAAGCCAACGAAAATAAATAGTCGTAGATGAGATAGCAGTGGGTCCAGGGTCCAGCCTACAAGCCACGCTTATCAGCCACAGAGGGCTAGAAAAGGACTCCAACCAAAAGCCAACAAACAAGAACAAGAAGGGTAGCCCCTACCCGCCTCAGTACTGTGTGTTGCCTGGAGATCGGAGACGTAGTTAAGACTGCCTGGACCCGCCACCTGTTCGCCCGTGACAGGATTTATATCGCCACCGCCGTCTTCCTGCCAATGCCAGCCTCAGCCATAGCCTGGTTCATGCCGCGGATCTCTCGCCCAACAGCGATAGCCATATTACGGTAGTCGTTCAACCCGAGCCGAACACCACAGGTCCGTTGTGTAGACGTCTGTAACAGTGTACTCAGTTTGGCGGGCAACCAAGCTCCTTGCCGTCTAGCGTTGTCGGCAGTACCGTAGATGTCACCAAAGGTAAGAGCAGTCGAGCCGTCTTTTGACGTATCGTTTGTGTCGTCGTCGTTGTCACCGTCGTCTTCGTTGAGTGGGTCTCGCCATAAGTAGTCGTACCGAGTAGGCGGCAAAGTCATAGCGCCGACGTCCATCACGAGCACCTTCTCATAAGGTAACACCCACGCAATATATGCAAGCAGCAACCGAGCTATGCCGACTGGCAAGGCACGCACCACCTTCCGGCCGCGGTCGTGAATAGCAAGCAGCTTGTCGTGGTCGGTCAAGAACACCAGCGTCTGGCGGTACGCGTACACATTGCGGTTGACCTGTGCTGTGTCGGCGTGTCGCATTGTCGCGACCTCGGGACCGCGCCCAGGCTGACCACCCCACAAATGACATAAAACCAATAACCGGGAACGGAGTTGCTTGATGACAGAAAGCTGACGTAGCATAACGGCATTTATAGGCTCCCTGTCCGCCGTATAAATAGAAGCCGCGTGGGCCGCCACGAGAAATCCGGGGCCAGGCTCGAGCCACTGGTTTGCCGGGTCGTGGATAAAGCTTTGTCCAGTACCACGACGACCAAAGTGGTCTTCGAGCTTACCTATACCGTCCAAGAGGCAGAGCACGCTGCCCACTGCTCGCGGAAGACCCAGCTATTGTCTCCTCGGCCTCCGATTGGAGCTGGCGGCAGCCACGAGTAAACTCGGGAACGATGATACGCCGACCCTTCAAAGACAACACTGTCTTACTCTGGTCCCAGAACATGTCGGAGGCGCCAGGTACATTGCGTCGGATACCAGCCGCGTACGCCATCCACCCGAGATTTGGCTGATGACGCTGTAGCTGCCGTTGCGTAGCCACTTGGCGTGCTCTCGTGTAAACCGTGAATTGTTTCTCGTCTCGTCTGCCGCCATCGTAGCCCTCAAGGCCTCTATCTCGTCGTTTGTAGAGATACCGATATTGTTCTGTTCGCCGGACATGTTGTTAGGGTGGCCTTTGTTGTAGTCGTCCTCGGAGATGGGCTCTGGCTTCGGGTAACACAAGGTAACAACAACGGCGCGTGCCCACCACACTATGGCAGCTAGATTGCTTGTATATAAATGACTCTCGACGAAACCGGCCTTCGTTGTCGATATACCGAGTGCGGCACAGAAGCCGAGTAAGGGACTGATGTAGAGGTCGGCGTGTACTTCTTGTCGAACCGAGCGAACGAGAAAAGACATTACTTCTTTGTCGAGCTTATTCCGGCGATCGTCCTCGTTACTCTCGAAAAATTGTATGGCGTCGTAATAATTGTCTTCGGAGTAAACATCGCTGTCGCTGTCGCTCTCGCTCATGTCGTCGTTAACGTCGTCGTCGTCGTCGTCGTTGATACGGTCGTGTTGTTTATCCGGGCGAGAGCGCTCGCGCGTGGGTGGTATCCAGGAATCCAAGCACTTAGCAATAAGAACGAGTGCGTCCCACTGGTTCTGCTGACAACGGAACCCAAGCATCTCCCGAGCGCGGTATCTACCAAGGCGATGCGCCCGGACACTGAAGACAACATACCGCTCCATCACGGCCGAATACTTCTCCAGGCTCTGTCGCTCTGTAGGAAGACGGAAAGGGACGGTGTGTGGCTCGACTGCCGACGTGCTGTGCGCCCAAAGGAGCGTCTCGTGGGGAGCTCGCCGCAACGCCTCGGTGATTGGATACACGAGACGACGAACACTGTCACGGAGCCGTTGACTCGTTTCCAACTCCACCTCGCCGACAACCCATCTGGCAACCACTTGTGACGGACCGAGCTTTGTTGGCCGACCTGCCGCGTCGGTAACGCAGCCGCTGCCGCAATAGTAGGCAAGTGGCGGTCCCCGAAATGAGTCTGCCATCCAACCCGCTTTACCCATATCGATAGGACGCCAGTCTGGGTGCTGGGGTCAATAGTGGCCACTTGCTCTGCGCGCTCGGCGGTCACCTGGCTGTCAAACCGCTCCATGACAGAATGAACAACGTCCGTACAAGCTACCGTGGACGCGCCGACGTCGTTGTCCAACGCTACCACCGACCAGTATCCACGGTGGTGGCTATTGCGATAGCTCCACGCTTGTACTTTGGCTGGTACAGGGAGTGCCGTGGTTTCTTCGCTTGAGTCGCAGCCCACCGCGACCCGACCAACACATGTAGACCGGTGGCGCTGCATCGAAAGCCGACTGACGACGGCATAGTCACAAAAAGGACAAACAAAGCCGTCGTGAACCTTGAGTCCAGGCACCGGGTAGGATCCATTGGGTAACCGGTCGAGGTCGACGGGAGACTCGTACGACCCGTCGCCGTATAAGTCGATGATCTCTTGAACCTTAGCCTTGGGAAGCTTGTGTAGCCGGTAGAAATGCCTGCGAACGCTGCCCTCGCCAGGGATAACCGCACTCGAGCAGAGCGTGCAGATAATGACGTTGTGGTCGACATCGTGTTGCATCGGGGGAGGTTTGTCGTTTGTGTACATCGTAACGGTAGTTATATTTGTTGTCGTATTGCGGCTCGGGAGTCTCCTCTTGTTTGTTTGCGTGTCTATGAATGTACTTGTTAACGTGTCTGTTTAAGAACTTAGTGTCTTGTATAACAGGCTTTCACTCCGGCTTGTAATGTCGGGGACCGGGAGTTTTCCATCCAATATAGACGACCTGGCTTTATTGATTTAACGATAAGTTGATTTCACGATAGTGATCTACCGCACCACTTCGCGGACGCGTCCGTTCCCGAGGTCAGAGAGCCCAGACATCCCCAGAAGCACTGGACAATCGCCCGGATCCTGGTCCACAGCCACACAGACTCATACGAAGTCCCTCTGTCTGCCACGGCTGTCGAATAGCTTCAAAGGCACTTCCCAAGCCCCGTAGGACTGGGCAGTGTTTCTCCCGATACCACGGATAGGAGGAGAAGTCGCGTCGCCTTTCTTCAACAAGTACATGCGCGCAAAGTCGATGCCCACGACATCGATTTCTGCATGAGTGTCAAAACCGACAAGAATGTCGACAGCTCTGCGGCCACGCAGACGGCCGGGGTGACAAAGCGGTGTCTCACAGGGACGAGAGGCAACTCCGAGCTGAGACTACTCAAGTCGCCCTCTCTTTTCCCTTTTTCCGACAGAAGCGGTGTCGACTCGCGTAGCTTGTACAGACACCGTCGCTGGCTTGCCTGCTGCTTTGTCAGGACATGAGGAAGCGTAGTGTCCCTTTTCGCCACAGTGGTAACAAGTGACAGCCCCCGAGGAGGTTCTTGCCGGCCCGGACCTTTGGCGAGAGGGTCTCCGATGATTGAATGTTCTGTCCCCCGTAGTCCGGCCGCCCGCACCCTTCAGCTTCTTTGCGGGACGAGGGTCGGCGTCCTCCTGCGGCGCGTCTCTCTTCAGAGAATCGTGGTGAAATTTGCCGCGGGGCCTGGAAGCCTTCCAGATTTCCTCCGCACGTTGGACTATGTCCTGTCGAGGGGTTTCGGAGGTAATCCCACCAGCCGCCGGTTGGGTGCGGATGCTTGGTAGTAACGCAATGTAGAAGATGGCCGTCTTGTGGCGGTCTGGAAGCGTCTCCATTTTGTTCTCAAGAGCATGGAGTTGGGCCAGCAATTTTGTCGGGGCCTGGTTTGGGGATTGCTTGGTGGCCATGTATTCCTCGACGACTGTGAGGTACAATTCCCCAGCTTCCGGGTCCAGTGTATTAAGCCAGATGACAAAGGCGGCCCAGGATTTTCCAGCCTCCTCTCGTTCGACTTCGGGCAGCTGCCGCAAATGTTGCTCCCAGAGAGGTGGGAAACTGTGTTCCATGCGGCTGAGAGCTGCAATGATCCGCGAACGCCCACGCTGGTAAGTGTATGGGGCGGCATCAAAGACCCTCTCCATCTCCGTCCTCCAGTTATCCCACTGCTGGAAGGTATAGTCCGGCTGGTACTTCTCCGGGGATTCCACCTTGAAGTCCATCGACTTGCGTAGGTGGCGATGGCTTTTCGGCCAGAAGTCGGAATCGGAGCCGATTGAGCTGGCGTCCGAATACCCGGGCTCCCCGACCGAATCAACGTCCGCAAGGCCCTACGTGGATGCAACGGGAGGTGCGGGGCGATTGGCCGTCGCAATAACGGCGAGAAGTCGATTCAGCAGGTCAGCGGGAACTCCTTGCGTGGAGGCGGGAGTGGCCTGCTCAGCATGCTCGGCCTGGACAGGAGTCTCGGCAGAGGCCGCGCTGGCCGCGCTGGAAGAGTTGCCAGCGGCGACTGCAGTGATGTTCGAGCGTGTTCTAACCATATTGAAAATGGTCGAGTCGAATTGAGGTGAATTGTAAAGAAAATATGAAGAGGGATTAGGAATTGTAAAGGTCCTGGGGATGATAGGGGATGGTTGGTTGCTCAATAGCGACAAGATCACGGTCAACAAGATAGAACGGAATAATGGTGTTGGTTGGAGCAAAATCTGTTCGCGGATCCATAGTCGCCCGTCCAGGTTCCGCTCTTCTGACCCCAGTACAAGCAGCGGCCACAGCATACAAGCTGGCAAACGTCCACTCCATCACTCAACAGCCCCTGTTACTGAGAAATGATGTCGGTGGCAAACGATGCCGGTGGTAAACGGAGAGAGTGGCAAACGGAGAGAGTGGCGAGGGATAACGGGTATAATAGACAAGTGTCATTGCCACTGGCCGTGGGAGGTGTATTGGATCCCTGTAAAGCCGCGTGCCATGACACTGGCCTTCCGGGAGGAGGTGGTTCTCTTCTGCTGACTCGGCCAGCCGGCGTGCCACAGTGGCCTCGATGGCTTTACCGACGGTGCTAAGGAGCTCGATCGGCCGCCATCCTTTTGCTTCCCGTCTCTCTTGGGCAGTCTTCCCGGTTTCGGGATAATAACTGTGCGGGATACCTTCAAGTGTGATGGCCAGTGGCCTCCCAGATTATTTTATCATCTCTTAATTAGTCCTCGGTCGCGCGGAAATTAGTCCTCGGTCGCGCGGACTTCCGATAAAAAGTCTCATGTTACGAACATGGGCCCCACGGGCCTCGCAACCGGCGAGAACAACAAAGCCGACCCCTCAACGGAATGACAGAACAATCACGCGACCAGCGACCTAACGGGATACGCAAGGGTGACTGAAAGGTAGCAGAGCTCTCAGAACACAGCAAAAGGACAGCTTAAACCGCGGACCAATCAGAGTGCATGAATGTTCTCCCATACCGCAAATGAAATGAGAAATGAGATACAGATGGATTTAAAAAGATCATACGCCGGTCAATTTAAGGACTGAGATACGAATGAAGTACAGGAGATATATCAGACCGAGGCTTCATCCTCACTGAATGGATAGAAGACTTAGTCGCTACCGATGTTCTGAAATATAAACCCACATGAACTTATACTCCTGTGCCCTCATTGCATACAATTATGTCACAGACCTGTCGCCTGGCTTGCTGGTGCTAGCAAGCATTCTGCCATTGAACGCCGCCCTGTCCCGAAAACTCTGTATTTAGTCTGATCTCTGCCTGCATCCTGTGTTACCTCCTTAAGCTACGTCCTTGTCATAAAACCTGTCACTACCTGCACTTGTCAAATATATTGCCTGTTACCCTGCTCATCCCCGCCTACCTGACCCCCCAGCCCGCCTGCCGTTACAGATTACCACCTCGGTCAGACGTGTTGACTATTGTTCGACCGTTACGCCTCCTCAATATTATACCAGAACAAGGATTCCTTCCCTGGCCTGATCACCTAGCAGACTCTCTGTCTTGGGACGTGCCTTTGTAACATTATAGTGGTTTTATTCTACTCGATGTCATAGTACATACAAACTACTCTTCTTTGTAGTATGCCTTCGTTCGCTCCTCAGTTACAGCTAAGCACTGTTCCAGTACGGTAGTGTCTCGGGGTACGAGCTTGACCTTGAAATACCGCGGAATGGCAACAAGTGCAGTCTTGATCTCGTTGTAGTCGACATAGTCGGTATTCGGCGGTGCCTCATCGCTAGCAACAATTTTGTATGAAGACAAAAGACGCACAAGCGCAGCATAAAGCAGGCGGCTAGCAATGAATTGGCCAGAGCACGAACGAGACCCTGTGCCAAAAGACAGGTGAGGCAGGCCACCATCCACAGTGGCTTCAGTGGGAGGGTCAATACTGGACAGCCAGCGCTCGGGATTGAAGTTCGCGCCATCAGGTCCAAAGTGATCGACGTCATGGTTTCCAGCTTGGGCGTTGATCAAGATCATGGTCTCTGGCGGAATGATGGCGCCGTTCCAGTGAACTTCTGTGACAGTCTTCCGCGGCAGGCTCATGGAGCTCACGGTGTAGTAGCGACCTGCTTCCTTGATGATGGCATTAATGTAGGGAATCTTCTCCTCGACGTAACAGCTGGTCCACGCGTCGCGAATGTCAGGATAGTGGCGCTTGATGTCGGCATAAGCACGGTCCTGCCATGCTTGTCCCTCGGGCGTCGCAAGTGAGCCAATGCAGGAGGTCAGTGTACCAGGAATGGTCTCGAAGCCGCCAGACACCAGAGACAGACAGATAGAAGACACTTCGACGCCGTTAAGCTTGGTCTCCTCGTCCTTAAGGATGGCGGCCGAGATGCAGGGCTTGTCTGTACCGCGCTTGATCATGTCGCGCACCTTGTCGAGCAGATCGTTGAGATACTTATCGCGACGCTCGCGGAGATCACGCGAGCGAGCGTTTTTCTCGTTGTTAGGAAAGTAGCGCAGGAAAGGCACGTAATCTTGGTAATTCTCGGAAGCACTGCGTAGTAGAGAAATAGCCGAGCCAACAGTCAATATCTCCCGGAGTAGGGTATCGTAAACCGCGTCCATACGGATGCCGTAGCACAAAGTAAGTGTTGTGTTGAGTGCATAGCGCTGGATGTAAGGCCGGACGTCAATCTCAATCTCCCCATTCTTGCTGTCACGAAAGACATCACGCAAGATGCAGTAGCTCTCGAGATCGAGCATGGGATAGTAGTTGCGAAGCGCTGGGCGGCTCAGTGCTGTGCCCGCTGCCTTGCGCTTGCGCTTGCATGACTCGTCCCACGGTGACGATCCGATCGTGAAGCCCTGAGTGCTGCTGATCAAGCCATGAAAGGTGTACAGCTTGGGCCGGTCAATAACTGCGTTCTGGTTTCCGATGAGCATGCGTTTGCAGTCGTCAAACGAGTTTACCACAACAGCTCGCGTGTTGCCAAGCTTGATCTGGAAAACCGAGTGGCCGTATTGACGCCACCACTTCTCGCAAACTGTTGCGTGGTCGTCACCGAGTTTGAGAAGATGACCAAAGACGGGAATGGCACCGGGAACTTCTGGCAGGCCCTTGATGTATGGAATGTCCGTGGCAAACATGACCTGATTTGTCTCATTGTCAGTGCATGGACCGCGAGTTTGTGCCAGCAAATGCAACTCACAGTATACAGCACGTAGGTTAGAGCTACAACAGCGATCGCTGTCAACACAGATCCAGCTTGTTCGTGGCTCTGCATTTGTCGCCAGTAATGGCCAAGCAGACCAGCGTTGATGCTCTCGAATTTCTCCATGTTGATCAATTGTTTTGTTTCTTTTTGGTTGCGATGATGACGTCGGTTGGTTTGGGTGTAGTCGAGAGCACAGATGAAGTTTGTTATGTAGTCTGCTGTGTAGTCCGTTAAGTATTCTCTGGACTCTGTGACTTCATCCCATGATCGGTTCGGTAATTGTCATCACTAATGATACGACATCTTATCTCGATAACTAATAGCCTCACACAGCATCAACCCCACCTTGTCAGACTGCATGTCGGCATTGACGATGAAGAGGCCTTTGTCGGGTCGACCGAAGTGTGTCGATAGAATGCGATAAGACTCGCGGCCAAGCCGACGAATTGACAGCACAGTGCTTTCGGCTGTGCTAGAAAATAAACACTGTGCGCCAAACTCAGCTACAGGTATCGCCAACTTAACAACACAACACCCCTCGCTATTCCATACAGCACGTAAATCCACAATGTCGTCCCAAGCACCTGTTGTTCTCGTCACCGCAGGCTCAGCTGGCCTGGGTGCCGCCACCGCTATTCATTTTGCGCGCAGTGGCTACAATGTCATAATCAACTATTGCAACAACGAGGCGCGCGCCCAAAAAGTCCTGGCAGCACTCAAGGACATTGAAGTGGAGACAACTTCTACGGCCAAGCACGCAGTTATCCAGGCAGACCTCGAACAGCGAAGCGATGTCGACCGCCTCGTCGAAGAGGCACACAATGTCCATGGGCGGCTGGACGTGGTCTTTTCCAATGGCGGCTGGACCCAATTTCGCGACACGCAGCGATTGAGTGACAATGCATTCGATGAAGACTGGGACCGCGCTTTTACTGCCAACGTCAAATCGCACATGTGGCTCCTGCATGCTGCCGAGGCATATCTTGCCAGTAGCAAGGGCGCTTTTATCACGACAGCATCTTTAGCTGGCGTGAGGGGCATGGGCAGTTCCTTGGTGTGTTCACGCGCGACCTGGCATTTCTCTTACCCTGCAATACTGTCCCAATTCAGACACTGACCAACAGGCGTACTCGGCGGCGAAAGCAGCACAGATCCATATGGTCAAGGGCCTGGCAGCCATGGTGGCGCCACACATTCGCGTCAACTGCGTGTCGCCCGGGCTTTTGGAGACGGAATGGGCGCAGCGTTTCGCGGCCGATCAAAAGGCGGACATGTTGGAAAAGACCAAGCTGAAGCGGTTTGTGACGGTTGACGAGGTGGCAGACCAGGTTTTGACACTGGCTCGCAGCCGAGGGATGACGGGCGTTAATGTGGTTATGGATGCCGGAATGTCTCTTTGATGCAATAACATGTCTTGTGTTCAAAACAATACAAACATACTGGCTCTTGATTATCTAAAGGCCCGGCGTGCGACATAGTCGTATGAGTATTCCCAACCATTGTGCCCAAGACTTGTGATCGCGCACGGATCTTCGGCTCTGGCTGTGACTGATCTTCTTCTCGGCCGCTATCGCCGCCTATCAGCCCCGTTTGCCCCCAGCCCCTGCAGCTGAAGCATTGAAACATGAAACAGAGCCAGCGTCTTACAGGCCAGGAACGCGCCAGATGTCGGCCAATGCAAGTCCACGTTCGAGCACCTGCCGACGCTATTTTCTTCGCGTCGTCCCTGTTACCCCACTAAAAAATGCAGGGGAATGTTACTAGTGTTCCCCTACGCGCTGGTAATAAGCTGCCACCAACACGAATTGGCGCATACATCCCTGAGGATGCCCCTTTTCGACCCCCAAATCTTGTCGCTTTGTTTCCAGCTGGTATTTCATCCCTTTCATGAGGTTTTTTTTTCAAGGAAATGGCAATCCAACACCCACGTCGATAGCCGTAGTAGGCGTTGGTTGTCCACCTGCCGGTCTGTGTCACTTGAACAGCCGCAGGGCTGTACCCGTATTCGATACGATACGAGTGCAGGGATGGCGTCTAAGGGCGCATTTTTTTGCAGCTCTTTTCTTGGGAGCCCCTTTCACATGGAATGAATAAAGCCAGAGGCGTCGCTACTTTTACGAGAATATTCAGACTCTCTTGTCTGCATCCGCGTTTGTCGTTCTTTTCGTCGTGCAGTCTGCTACAATCATTTTGAATGTCCTGTGGCTGGTCCAAGCATTCCTTCCTTCTTTCTAGAGACGTTTTCTCTTCCATTCTTTATTACAGCACATACTGCATAGACTGCACTCGATGATCTCGACAATGATTTCGTCAATCTCTCTAATCGTGGCTTCTTTGGCCGTGCAGGTCGCGGCTTTGCCCAGCGCCAACCGCACAGGCGTCCGCTTTGTCGGTGCCAACGTTGCCGGCTTTGATTTCGGCATCACGACGCAGGGCGTCCAAACAATTTCCTCTATGCAACCACCGCTGGCCAACATCTCTGGTATCGACGGTGCCGGCCAGATGCGCCACTTTGTACAGAACGATGGCTTTAACATTTTCCGCCTGCCTGTTGGCTGGCAGTACCTCGTCAACAGCACACCCGGTGGCAAGCTCGACGCTGCCAACTTCGGCGAGTACAACAAACTGGTGCAGTCGTGCCTCAACACTTCTGCCCACTGCATTGTCGACGTCCACAACTACGCGCGCTGGGAGGGCCAGATTATCGGCCAGGGTGGCCCGTCCAACGAGCAGTTCGCCCATCTTTGGTCGCAACTGGCTACCAAGTATGCCAATAACAGCCGCGTTCTCTTTGGCATCATGAACGAACCGCACGATCTCGACATTGCCACCTGGGTTGGCACTGTTCAGACTGTGGTCACTGCCATTCGCAAAGTGGCCCCGAAGCAGACTATTCTTCTGCCTGGCAGCAAGTACGTATCTTTGCAGACTATTATCCATAGTATCGCTTATGTACATGGATGGCCATTAACAACAATTAGCTACACAAGTGCTGGCGCCATGGCCGATAATGCCGGCCCGCTTCTTCTTGGCGTGAAGAACCCCGACAACACTACTCACGGCCTCGTCTTTGACGTGCACCAGTACCTGGACTACGACTATTCTGGCACACACACTACTTGCGTCACCAACGCCATCTCCTCTTTTCAGCCGCTGGCTGCTTGGCTACGAGCCAATGGCCGCCAAGCATTCACAACCGAGACGGGCGGCGGAAGCACGCCTTCGTGCATTCAATACGTATGTGAGCTTATGAAGTTTCTCAACTCCAACAGTGATGTCTTTTTGGGCACCGTGGCCTGGGCCGCTGGCTCGTTCGACCCGTCTACGTATGAGCTGAGTGTTGTTCCCACACGGACAGGCCTAAAGTGGACCGACAACGATCTGGTAACGTCTTGTCTGAAGCGGTAGCTACATGGTGAACTTTATTTAAATCATCTGTACACATTTCTTTCCTTCTCTATTTCTACTTTTCAACATTTTACAATTCTTCCCTTCTTCGATCATTTGACGACAAAATCCCTGTGACCATTTCCTCTTATCTACAATAGATCGAAACTTCAATTGATTTGTTGCATCAATTCGTATCACGGGATTCTCATTGGCCCGCTTTGGTGGACTGGTATCTAGCCAGTCGTAGTGTAGGCCTGATGCGGCAGATAGTGACTATCGGAGCCCCCGACGCCGCAGATGGCGACACGTCGCCGAGCTAATAGGACCTTGCACCACTTACAACAAAATAACTGCACGTTAATATGCTGCACACTGTATTGCGAATTGCAAATCGAGAAGCACAGCTCTAATCACCAGCACAATGTCATCTTTACCTATTCAGGATCTGTTCGGTGTCAAGGGATATGTGGCCGTCGTCACGGGCGGAAGCAGTGGACTTGGTTTCATGATCTGCAAGGTACGTTGACGGTCATTTTTCCGTCCCTATTCGTTCTGAGATACTAACATTCCTACTGTAACAGGGTCTGGTCAAAAATGGTGCCAGAGTCTACGTTGTGGCGCTGCCATCTGAGCCCATTGACGAGCGTGTCGCCGAGCTGAACAAGTTGGCGGATTCTAGTGACGGTGGATCGGCCATTGGGTACGCTTGCGATGTATCAAGCAAAGAGGCCATCGGCGGGTTGGCTGCTTATATCGCAGCACGAGAAGACCGGGTTGATCTATTGGTATCCAACGCTGGCATCCGACGTGATGCGCCAATTGCATGCGACGTGCTAAAGGCGCCATTGGCCGAGCTGCAGGAGAGCATGTGGTCATCAAACCATGCCGACTGGGCATCGTCGTTTGCTGTCAACACGACTGCGCATTATTTTCTTGCTGTAGCGCTTTTGCCCATGTTGGCCGCGGCAAGTCTGGGACAAGATGGTCAAGGCCGTCGCGCTGGTCGTGGCAGCATTGTGATTACGAGCTCATGTGCCAGCATGCACAATGCAACAAATATCGACGTCACGAGCTATGCGACGAGCAAAGCCGCCACTGACCATCTGGTGCGGCTTCTCGCGGCCAAATTCGCTCGGTTTTACGTCCGCGTTAATAGTATCAACCCGGGGTGTAAGTTGTTTCCCTTTCAGGTTCTTGACAGGATAGTTGCTAACAGCACAGTCGTGCCGAGCAAAATGAACCCCGTTGGCGCCGAGGGAAACATGTTCAGCAACCTGTTTGACAAAATGCCTGCAAAGCGCGCTGGTGAGGAGGACGATATTGCTGGTGCCGTTCTCTATCTGGCCAGCTGGCAGGCTCATACGTTGATGGCGTCAATTTGTGTATTGATGGCGGACGCATTCTACTAGCTAATGGCCAGGAGTAAGATAGTGTGGCGACATCGGAGGTGGGGGACGGGATCCGCCGATAACGACTTGTATTTCAATATTCCACATATAAATTTAACTCAACGATCCGTCACTTGTCCAAACTTCGATTTGATACCAAAGAAAATTTACTCTCGACTACGTACATAGGCATTTTGATTAGAAAAATGTCTATTGTCATCATTCCCGGGCCCCTGTGGTAAGTCCTTTTGCCATAGTACTTCCTTTGTTTGGATTATTTATATGATACCATATCCGTTTTCCTAACCAAGATCAGGCCTGAGCTATCGGATGCTGATTTGGACAGCCTCTTTGTTGCCCTCGGTATTCACAATGTCTCGTCTACCGACAAAGCTGCGTACAAGCCCGTACTTCAATCTTTCATTGCCGTGATGAACAAAGTCAGAGCAGACCCAGACTACACACCACCATCATTGCTGCCAAAGACGTCAACAAATGACCGAGGCTTCCGTGTCCCGACCGCAGATGAAAGCCCCATGAATGCTTGGAGTTATATTTTCAATGCGTCCGTCTTTGACGCATCGTCGTCATCTGCCACTGGGCTGCTAAAGGGCCGCGTATTCGCGATCAAGGACAACATCTCGGTTGCTGGGTTGCCAACAACAATCGGCCTGTCGCCACAACTTTTCCAAGGAGGCCAATATCAGCCTGCTGAAATCAACGCCACGGTAGTTTCTCGACTCCTTGCCGCAGGGGCAGTCATTCAAGGCACGTCCACTTGCGAGGGCTGGTGTGCATCACCGCTGTCGTACACCTCCTTCACGGGCCACGTCCACAATCCCTGGCTGTATGGGCACACATCTGGTGGTAGCAGTAGCGGTTCTGCCGCTCTGGTAGCAGCTCATTGTATGGGGACAATATTTCCCTACGACGGCCAAAAGTCAATTCCCACCGGTGTGCAGAGAGGGAACGGTGCTGTCCTCACAGCCGAGATTGCCCTTGGAAGTGACCAGGCTGGGTCAGTGCGCATTCCATCCAGCTACTGCGGCATCTATGGCCTCAAGCCGACATTCGGTCTTGTACCATACACAGGAGCTGCAGCAATGTCTCCCATGATCGATCACCTCGGACCTATGGCTACATCTCTAGAGGACATAGCAGCTGTACTAGAGTCCATTGCCGGATACGACGGTCTGGATCCACGCATGTCACCGGAATCTCCGTTACGAGCCAATGTGAAACCGTATGCGGGCATCCTTGCCGACTTCCGTGGCAAAGATGCAACTAATCTCGGCACGTGGCGAATCGGTCTCTTGAAGGAGGGGTTTGAAATGACGGGAGTGACAGATGATGTCCGCGATACTGTGCTCTCGCTGCCAAAGAGCTTTTTGCAGCGGCAGGCGCAGAGGTCGTTGATATCTCAGTTCCTTTGCATTCTGATGGTGCCGTGCTCTGGAATGCGTCGACACGTCCGTCAATGACTACTTGGCTGCTGCAAGGCCGTGGCTCTGGTCATCTTACATATATTCCATCGCACATCAAGCCTGTGACTGGACAGCTACCGTTTACCGATGATGAAGAAGGCCAGCAATCTGTATCGATCTTGAACGAGCACACTCCCGCCGCCATCAATATTTTGCTCAGCCAGCAAGCGACTAACATACTCCTGGCGCCCGGTATCGAAGCAAAGGCTCACCGACAAGTTTTGGGTCTTCGCGCTGCCTATGATGCCGCCCTAGAACAAGTGGATGTTCTCATTACGCCCTGTGCACCCAATGTTTCCCGCCCACTGCCTGCGGCTACGGCTTCTGTAGCCGACAAGCTGGCATATGCTATCGGCACTACAAATAACACAGCACCATTCAATGCAACTGGCCACCCAGCCATGAATGTACCCTGTGGCTTCTTGCCGTCTCTTGAGCGGCCGGATGCCCTGCTACCTGTGGGAATGCAAGTCATTGGCAAGCGTTTGAGGATGAGACCGTGATATTGGCTGCTGCACTTTTTGAGCGAGGAAAGCAAATTGCCATGGCTGGCGGTTATGGACAAACGCGATAGCTTAAGCGAACATAATTTCATATTGTTGCCATGTAGATTTTATTTCATGGATCCTGAGAGTGAACAGTTACTTTTTCATCCTTTAAACATCTAACACTGTGGTAGTTTATATGTATACCTTTTCTTTGCATGGCTCAGTTTATTAAAGGGTCTACTTTTTTGACAGAATAACCTGCTCCCGATAATGAATATACAGACACCCTGCCAAAGAAAAGAAGGTATAAAACGGAGAATGTCAAATGACGTCGGATTATTAGGCAGAGTAACTCATATGGAAGAACCATTATTTCAAAAAGGGACCAATCTCATTGTCCATACCACTTAGTATCAACCGGACTGGCACCAGAGCCGGCCAAATGGCCCAGACTGATGGGATGATCTTCAGTGTAGCTTTGGGATAAGTCTTGCCTCCCGTTGAGAGACGTGCGGTCGAAATATTGGTCTGTCTCACATGGCATTAGAAGGACGGGCACGCTGATGCTATCAAGAGTGCCCAGCTTCGTGACATCGCCTCGCTGCCACATACCAAGCATGGCCAATAAATCATCTGCATCCCAGCCGTTGTAGTTAGGTCTGTTGTCGCAGCATCCCAGGCGGCGCGCGACTCGAACCCCAGTGCCTTGAAGCCTTCCTCATCGAACCACTCAGCACTCGTAAGCCAGGCAGAGTAGGCCTTGCCAAACGCTTGGATGCCACGAGTAGCCGTGCACAGCTTGCCTTGTCTTCTCGTGACGGGAACATAGTCGATTGAATTCTCGAGTGCATAGCGAGGCCCCTCGAGAAACTGGATGTTGTGGCCACTTGTACGCGCCGACGAGCAGACGATAACGGCGTGACGCACCATGGCGGGGTACATCAAAAGCCAGTGGTAGGTGTCTGGCCGCCCATGGAGAACCCAACAACCACGTCCAGCTGGTCGACATGCAGTACATTCTGCAAGAGATGATGTTGCGCCCGAACGCAGTCGCGATAGTCGAGGGTGTCCCGAGGAAAGCCGGGCGTGTTGGACGGGCTCGACGACTCGCCGTTGCCAAGAAGGGCCACAACGACGACGCGGTGGTCTTTCAGCGCGCCATTGGCAAAATTTAGTGTGCTTTGTAGGCGGCCGCGAAAGCAGCTAATGACCAGTGCAGTGTTTGTCGCCGACGGGTTCAGCACTGTGTAAGCCACTGTGACTGAAGGTAAGGTAGTGCCATCGCTGAAAGCAAAGTCTTTGATAACGTGGTACTGAATATCCATGGTGGGCAGGCTGATGGTGATTGAGCGACGTTGACAACGGTTAGATTTGTGCCAAAAGATATGCTTTGTTATGGTCGACACCGGCCGTTCGACAACGACAAACACCCCTCTTTCACCAAAACAGGTTCTTGAAATGTTTTTCGGAGGTGTCGATGGTGGAGAGATTATGCCGTCGGACCGTCCGACTATTGTTAGAGCTGGTGATTGTGTGTGGAGGCTTGATTGTCTGCGGACAGTACCGACGCCTTTGCGTGCGAGATGAGGCTAGCAATGATGAAGTGAATGACGCTCGGACTGGATGAGCTGTAATATTTAATTTTCGTCAAAGACAATTCAGCCTTCAGTTTGAACCTGATCTTCCACGACAAACACAGATCAAACAACGCCACAACCCTACACCCACCTGTCACCACTTACACAATGGCTCCCAACGGCGACGCATACGTCGTCAACCCCAGCGCCCCGAAGCTGCAAGCCGCTTTGCTAATGCTCGTCTCTCGCCAGCTGGCCCGCACCGCACAATTTACATCGCCGGCACAGCTTGTGTTCGCCCTTCGGATGCACATGGCCTGGCGTTACCGAAAATACAGACGGGACACAAACACTGGACGTCCGCGTGCAGACGGCTGCTGTTCTTGAGAACATTGACAACGTCATCAAGGGCGCAACTGATGGCAAGGCGGCGTGCAGAACTTGATTGATGCCGTCGTCTATGTGGTGGATATGGACCGTGACTATGCTGGAATGAACGAAGAGTGGAACAAGGTCTTCCCCACACGGTCTGTGGCGCCAGCACGCGCAACCATCGGCGTCAAACAGCTACCAGATCCCCGAATGTTGGTCGAGGTCAAGGCTGTGGCCGTTGTGGAGATGTAAGGCCAGTTGTATCATAACTGGACTGGAGATATTGGGACAGGGGTAGTATCGCACCGCACGTTCATGCTAGCAGTCGTAGCAATGTCACTGTCTCTTCCAGGCACACTAGTGCTAGTCAATGTACCAAATGAGCCAATCAATGCCCACCGATAACATACTCCAGGCCCTGGCCCAAAGACGTGGGTGGCCTTGTCGACCAGTTCTCCAGAGCTAACGAAGGACTTCGACTGCATTTTAAACATTATCTAATCCTTACCTCCTGACAATTTGCGAACCACCATGTGCCTTGTATTTTGACCAGTATAAATCGTTGACCGGCCTCACAATGGCGACACCACTTACTCCGAGTCACGAACGTCGTGCACTCGATGCCACAAGCGTAAGAAGCGTGTGATCGCCTGCTTCCGGCGTGCCAAAATTGCCAGTCCGCGCGTGTGCGCTGCAGCTTCCAGGACACCAATCGCGGGGCCACAGTTTCCTACCCTCTTTCGTGAGTGTACCCAAAAGCAGGTCACTTGCTCCTTAAATAAGTACTGACTTCGTCCTTTAGTTATGTTCGAAATCTCGAGTCTCAGCTGGCTGATTTGCGCCAACAGCTCTCCACCCAAAAGGGGCAGCCATCATACGAGCAGCAATCAAGGGAGGCGGCGTCCCCCCACGGAAATACCCAGTCGCCCTCGCCATCCATATCGTCGCTTCTTGCAGCGGTTTCGCAGATAGACTCGGGACAAAGTTGCAAGATACGAGCATGCCCACGTCGGGTACACCATCTCCACGGCCACCACATCAGATGCAGCAAATGCAGCCACCGCGGGTAGTCAATCAACGACCCTATTCATCCCCTCTCCGCAGCAACCACGACCGGCATCAGGCAACAATGCCCCGCGTCAAGTCAGGTGCCAGCAGAAACACCGTCCTTCGCAGAGGAGCTGAAGGAGCTTACGCTTGAGGCCACTGCAGAGCGCCACCTCGGCTCCTCGTCAGGTCTGGCATTCGCCAGGCTGACGCAGATGATTTATGTCGCCTTACACCTGACAAGGCAGACTTCGTTTTCACAAACGGAATGACTGCAGTCAAATCAAGGGCCCAAGTGATACTGCTGCGGGTGCATCAGCGACCCGCCAACTACTGCCGGCCCGCCATCGCCGCCGTGAACAATTTCGGATATGCGGGCAGCGTCGAACCGGTAATGATGGACTTCAACTCGCCGTCTGATCTTTTCAACAGCTCATCTGTGCTCAACAGTCTAAGTGACAGCATATCTGTGTACCCGCTCCTGTTCGGCGACGTCTTTCTGAGTGATATCATGGAACCCATGGCGGCTCTTGCCAATCTACCGTGGCCTCCGTCCGCATGTGCGACGATGGCGTTGGTGACGAAGGGCACGTGGCGCTGCTCGTTGATTTTTACTTTGCGCATTCTAACACTCTGTACCCCATCGTTGAGCGGCGCTCCTTCATGACAACATTGGCGCAAATGCAGACCGATCCTGCTGGTGCTGCAGCCGGTGCACTATCTCGCTGGACCTATTTCGCGTGTGGATGGTGCTGGCTATTGGATCGACGGCGTTCTCATCAGTGTCATTGTCGGATGAGTCCGAGCCCATGCTGTACTACAACAAGCCTTGCAGTATGCAGAAGAAGCTCTTGCCTTAAACGAGATGGCCGCAATCGAAGTGCTGACACTGCAAGTGTCGTACTCGTTCTTCAACCAGCTTGGTCCAAGTAGGTAGTTTTTGGACGATGAGGTTTTCCGAGGGACTAGCTAACATACCGTGGATACATGGTTCCTTGTCGAATGGCGGCTCGCGTGGCCCTTGGCTGTGGCCTGCACACGGCATCTACATACGACAAGTTGTCTGCCGACGTCGCGGAGCAGCGTAGCGCATCTTCTTCAGCATATACATGATGGACCGTGTTGCATCCATTGCACTTGTCGGCCATTTGCCCTGCATGATGACGATATCGATGTGGAGCCGTTTTCAGCAGAGGACGATCCAAACTCTCAGGTGCATCAGCATCAAGCCAGTTCTCTCTTAACGACTCCCCACTCTTCAACCATCAATGCTGTCCGTGCCGTTGCACATCTTGGCTTTGCGCCGTATTGCCAGCCGCATTGCTCGTCAGGTTTACTCACCCTCTGCCAGCCGTGCTGCCATGGCTGCAGCAAAAGCCGTGGCAAAGAACCCTCTGTCACGCCTACCGTATCGCCAGCCTCGAACCGAGAGGCCATCCTTACGTCACTGCACCAAGAGCTCGTCGAATGGCGGCGCACGATGCCATTTCCGCTGCCAGATCTCGACAGCCGTGTGCCGCACCTCAGCAGCACGTGGTATGACTTCAATTACTACACACACTTGGCATCGCTCTATCGCCCATCGCCGTTATTTCCGGTCATGGATGCACAGCGTGTCAAGATCCTAGCCAACGCAGCCGCCATGGCGTTACGACATGCCTATAGCTTCACCAGCAGCAGCGTCTGGCGTACAACTGGCTGAACTTTCTGAGCATTTTCACCGTGTCTCTGTCTCTTATCTATGCCACGACAGCCCAGCCCGCCAACCTTGCGACGGTATTAAGACAAACGCGTGCCATCGAGGATTTGGAACTTGCCGTCGAGCTATTTGAGAAGCTGAGTGTCAAGTTTGCAGCCGCACGCAAAATCTGCAGCATGGTTTCCGAGATTGTTGCTCGCTACCGCGATGTCAGGGAGGCTCTATGAAAGAATTGACAAGTCTCTTGATTAACATCCATTTAGCTCCCGCGTACACAGATATATATATATCATCTTAGTTGAGTTCAGTACCCATCTCTACGTAGCAAGATAGGGATATACTACCCTAATGCCTGGCTTCATCTTGGCTCTATGGGATCAAAGTGCACCCAGCATTCATGCTCCTGGTCGGTCGTGTTAGTGAGATAGCACGGCCGTTACACAGCGGCCTTATCGGTTAAAACTTACAGTCATTGTAGCCATGGTCTCGTCACCAAATACTTCAAAGCGGCTGGTGATGCCGGACTGGCATTCTCCTGTTTTGCGTGCAGGCGCGTCGCGTACTTGCGGTAAATTGCTGCAAGCAGCATGGTCATCTGAGCCATGGCCAAGCTGTCTGTCAGAGCCTTGTCTACTCGCATGATATTTTAATATGATGTAAACTTACTGCATTCCGATGCACATTCGACTCCACTAGAAAAGGCCCAAAACCATCGCCGCATCGTGGCCTTCTCCGCTTCAGTCTCCGGCCCTCACCAGCCAGCCACCTTTCTGGACGGAACGCCAATGGGTCACGGAATATTTGGGGATTGCGGTGGATCGTGTAGGGATCCATTCCTACGACGGTGCCAGCTGGGATCGTCCATCCGTCGATGAGGGCGCCTTTACCGCCAGCATGTACGCGCGGCTCGGTTGCAGGAAGTGGTGCATAAAGACGTAAAGTCTCCTTCAGAACAGCATCCAGAAACCGAAGTTTGTCAGCCGCTTCTGCGGTGGGGTTGCCTTGGTCGTCAATGTCACCGCCAGATAGCGCTGCCAGTTCTGAAAGCAGCCGCGACTGATACTTGGCATGTTCTGGTCGAGACAAGGCCCAGATTGCAAACATGGCAGTATCGCTGGTCGTGTCAATCCGGCCAGGAGATGATCTGCAAGTTCTGATGCCATATCAGGCCGTCCATTGCTGTGCCACCAGACGTGGCTTTGTCGATCGGTTGTGCTGATACAGACGGCCAGCGATAGACAAAGATGTTGAGTCCTTCACTTCTGTGGGTTTGCCAGTGTCCGCTGTTCTGTCCACATGATCTTCAAATGACTTCCAAGATGCAAGGGCGTGGCGCCGAATGGCCGTGTACGTTAGGTTTCGTCATGGAAGCATTCCAGGGCAGTGACAGCTTTTCTTGCAGTCCGGTGCGCGTGTACAGCCACTTAGTGTAGGCTGGCAGATGAATCGCAAACCAGCTGAGATGTCGCCGGGCAGGATCAAAGATGTCGTCCAGCAGTCGTCGATCGCGGTCACAGTGAGTATGGCTCTGTCCCAGGGCCTGTGTGCCGCCACATTTGTCACCGTACAGAAATCCGTAATGCTGTCTAAGCTAAACCAATGAAGACTGTGGAAGATCTCGTGGCCGTGGGTCTTCGCATCACCGTTCCGTTGGGCTTCGATCAAAGCCAGGTAGTTTTGAACATTTCTTCGAATTAGCGTCACTGCAAGTGCATCTGGATGCAGCACTGCCGTCTTGGAATATGCATGGGCAAGAGCCTTCTTACGTCAGCGTGTTGTCGTGCTGGGCCAAAGGTGAAGAGGTTCTGCCGGCCGTAGACATCAACATGCGATAGAAGGTTGTCCGCTCGAAGCCAGATCCGGCCCGTATATTGTCCGCAACGCACCCAGCGACGAGAATGAAACTTCGGAAGGCCGACGCGAACTGCTTGTCATACTGAGCATGTAGATCACGGAGACATGTCGTGCGTCTCCCATCCAGTCTTCGTAGGCAAGTCGCCATTTTGTCAATGCGAACAGCTTTGGTCCATGGATTTTTGCGAGAGGCGAGACTACCAGCGGTTCGTATACCGAGTAGATAGATTGCGTAAGCTAGAAGAAGAATCGCGGACGCCAAGATCACAGCTGTCGTGTTGTCTGCCACTGCCTGAGTGACTGTGAATACAAAATCAGCATTTCACGCCCTACAAGGCTAGCAGTCCTCCATCCAAGGCGTGGCTATCCACTTACCCGGAAAATAATGCCATATGGCTCCATGGTATTGGATTAGCCTTCAGGTACAACGTGATTCCCAGTGAGTTTGTGCTTTTGGGGTGCTGGCAGAAAGCTGTATTTAGTAACAGGTCAACAGCTAATGGGCTTGCTGGAGAGATAAGCAGAGGGTCATGACGGCGATGTAGATTGGTGCTTGAGTGCTGTGTCGGGGAACCCGACATCCTTATCAGCTAGCACGACAGTCGCCGCACAACACAGGGCGTCAGAAGCACTAACTCCGTATCTAGACTAAATAGAACAAGCATCTGCACTTATCCTTTTGATTTTCGGTACCTCAAAAATAGTAGAAAAAGGCCAACGTCTTCAACCGTAATACACCTTAGCTTTAGATGCTTTGTGCTTCAACATTTACATGTACTTTACTTAAGTTCTCCATAACATATCGACCCCCAAGTCTATCACCCAGGAACATACACGCCATCTACAAACATCACCATGTCGACAACACTCACTGAGACTGCCCCTACCAAGGCTGTGCAGCTGGTTAACGAGTCTGCACCCATTGCCGACGTTGATCCGCTCAATGCTATGGCCCATCAGGCAAGGGCTTCCCGGTGTTCCTCTTTTGCCACACATGCCGAGACTCGCATATGGCAGCTCCAGCACATGGCTGCGCATTTTCGTGTCTTTGGACGGGAGGGCTATTGCGAGGGCATCTCCGGCCACATCAGTGTTCGCGACCCGGAGTTCGCAGATCGCTTTTGGATCAACCCCCTCGGCGTACACTTTAGCATGATGCGTGCGAGCGACATGATTTGTGTCAATTTGGCCGGTGAAGTTGTTGGCGGAAACACGGCTGGCTCCATCAATGCGGCAGGCTTCCAGATCCACTCGGCCGTCCACCGGGCACGGACCGACGTGCATGCCATATGCCACACGCACTCTATCCACGGGCGGGCTTATTCTGCCTTTGGAAAGCCACTGGAAATGCTGAACCAGGATGTCTGCTACTTTCACAAGGCCCACACCGTCTATGATCAATATGGCGGCATTGCCAATGAAGCCGACGAGGGTGCACGCATTGCTGCCAGTCTGGGCACCGAGAATAAGGCAGCCATCCTCCTCAATCACGGTCTGCTGACGGTTGGTCAGACAGTTGACGAGGCTGCCTTCCTATTTTGCTTGATGGAGAGGAGCTGCCGCGTACAGATGCTGGCGGACGCTGCGAGTGTTGCGGCAAGCCGAAGCGTCTGGTCAGTGAGGAGGAAGCAGCCTACAACTACCGCATGGCGAGCACACCTGTAAGTGACCAACTACTGAGTGTAGCGTAGAAATAAAGCAAGTGTCACTAACAGCGCAGGACTGCCTTTTCGTCGAGTTTCAGCCGTACTATCGGTACGAAGAATTTGTGGCGCCGGATTTTAAGCAGTAGATAGTGGACTAGACAATGACCAATCTTACAGAAAATGTATGTGATGTAATCAATTGAATCTAGTATTTTATATCGTGCTATTTGTCTTGTCGATATAGGTCACCAAACATTGATATGTATCTTACGCAGCAAACTGACGAGCGGTGCATATGGGGTAGAAGACCAGATGCATTGAAGAAGAGAGAGGATCTGTGCTCCAAATGAAAGAACGAACTTTGTATCGCCCGGAGGCACCAAGACTAAAGGGCTCTTCTGTACGCTGCTTACATAATTTCTTCCTTATCAAATACAGCACCCTCCTGTTCGACCACAGTCTTTCTTTCCCTTCTCGATTGCTGACTGCCCCTTTAAACCTCCCCTTATCCAATTTATTTACTGGGCATATCGCCTTCTTGAAGATCCTCCTCCAAGTGTTTAGGGTCCTATACGCGGTGCCTGAAGCCAGGTCGACTGCCGGTGGGTCAGTGAGGTTGTTGGTGGGGTTGTTGGCGATATTGTTGATGGTTCGATGGTTCGATGGTTCGACGGTTCTGCTTGTTCGTTGTGTATTGTTTCTTGTCTTGCCTCCAGTCTCCCCGTCTCCAGGGCGAATTTTATTGTTGCCGTACTGCCTTCATGTCCGGTTTCCAGTCGTCTTGATCAGTCCCCTCCTTGCCTCCGAGGAAGAAGGAGAGGTTGTCCACTTTCGATTCTCTTAGCTCCGGAGCTTTGTCTTTGGACCAGCCATTGCGGGCAGCGAAAGAGAAGTGTTTGATGGTATCTTTTGCTTGCCCGCACGTGCAGGTCTCCGTATCTGCTGCTCCGATCTGGTGCAGGTAATCCGTGGCTCTCAGGCAGGATAGAGCGCTGGGTGGAACCGAGTCACGTGATGACCTTGCACGACTGCTCGGATTTCATGTGCGACCATAATCTACATTGAGGCGGATTCTCCGTATTGTCGATAAGCAGCATCGGCGGGGTACCGACGCTATCGATTTTTTACCCCATTTAACCATAGATATGCACTTCCCAGCTTTTGAGATAATGGAATATTTCGCAGATATGGCGCCGGGTATCATCAAGTGTGGACAGCAGCCTCTTATCACCAGCAGGATCTGTATCTTTCTTCAGGTCGCCATGTTTGCGTAACGTCATCAATACATTGGTGTGAGGCCGTACTTTGCTTGTCTGCATCATGATAAGGCAATGGGCCGTGTACGATGCCTAACACGACTGTATATATACACGAGTCAGCAATGCGATGTGCTTGTTGCTTCGTATGCATGCATAGGTAGGCTGTGACTCCACGTTTCCTTTTTCTTTACTTTTTTCTCATCTATTTCGTTTATTCGTTTCAGCTCATGTTCTGTGATCGACGTCAAATCATCGTCTTAATTCCATGATGGATGCCGCAAATGAAAAGCCGGCGCTGCGTGACGCCACGACAACATCGCCGGGGTCACAGAGCGATGTTGACGAGGGATCCGCCGTTCCCATTACGTCCGGATCTCAGTCACTGCAGAGAAACCTCCGCGGAAAAGAAGTGCAGCTTTTTGCCATTGGCGGTGCTATCGGAACGTGTAAGTGGAACCTCTGCTGTTCTTTTATGAAGGCAGTAATCTATGTGCACAGTACACATATGTTCGCACAAATGCTGACTTTGACCGTCCAGCCCTTTATGTCCAGATGGGTGCTGCCCTTCCCAAGGGCGGCCCTGCCGGCCTGTTTATTGCATTTTTGCTCTGGGGTTCCGTTATGTGGGCCGTCAACGAGTGTTTTGCCGAGATGGTGACACTCGTCCCCGTGCCGTCACCGTTTGTTCGCTTTGGCGGCGAATGGGTGGATAGTGCTCTTGGCTTCGGCATGGTAAGCTGCCACCGTGTCATACTGAACTGATACCATGACTGACAAGGCTAGGCTTGGAACTTCTTCCTCAATATGGCTTTTCTGGTATGTCGAATTTTCGTAATGTTCGTTCACTCTGCTACTCGTCTAACAATGCAACAAACCACCAGTCCCTTCGAGATCGTGGCATTTCAGATCATGCTCACGTTCTGGACCGACAAAGTACCCGTCGAGGCTATTGTTGTAGCCTGATTGTTCTCTACGGCCTGCTCAACGTCGTGTCTGTTCGCTACTTTGGTATTGCCGAGTTTTACCTATCCATCTTCAAGGTTATCTTGATGCTGGGTCTATTCTTTTTCACTTTCATCACTATGCTTGGTGGTAACCCTATCCACGACCGGTATGGTTTCCGGTACTGGAAGGATCCTGGATCCTTTGTGGAGTATCTCGAGCCTGGCAATGTCGGCCGTCTTTGTGGCATCATCTCCTGCATCTATCAAGCCAGCTTCAGCGTCTGCGGTCCCGAATACATCTCCATGGTGGCGAGTGAGGCTGAGATGCCTCGCAAGGTTCTGCCAGCGGCTTTCCGCTCTTTCATCTACCGCATCTTGTTTTTCTTTGCCGGCTCTGCCTTGTGCATGGGCATCGTCATTCCATACAACGACCCACCCTGTCGGCCATTCTTGGCGGCACGGCCGACGGCTCGGGTACTGGTGCTGCCTCACCCTATGTCATCGCTATGCAGCGCATGCACATCCCGTTCCTGCCCCACCTGACCAATGCTTTGATCATGACTTCGGTCTTTTCAGCCGGCAACGGTCTACTCTTCTCTGCCACCCGCACATTACACGGCATGGCACTCGAAGGCCATGCTCCACGCTTCTTTGGGCGTTGCACCAAAGCAGGCGTTCCCATCTACGCATTGGCGCTATCTCTTGCATTCTGCCTGCTTGCTTTCCTTCAAGTCAACAACTCGTCGGCCAATGTCCTCAACTACCTTGTTGATCTCGTCACCTGCTGTCAGATCATCAACTACTTGTGCACGGCTATCACCTACCGCCACTTTTACGAGGCCCTGAAGCGACAGAACATAGACCGCAACACGCTTCCGTATCGAGGCCGTTTCCAGCCATACACATCCTACTTTGCCATGGGTGGCCTGACGTTTATGCTTCTAGCTGGTGGCTATAGCGTGTTCCTTTCTGGTAGCTGGTCGATCATGTGGTTCTTCTTGGACTACGGTATGATCTTTTTCTTCATCGTGCTCGCAATTGTTTGGAAGGTTGTAACCAAGTCAACGTATGTGCGGCCGGGCAAAGCTGATATTAGTCTGGGAGGCCTGAAGGAGGATATTGACAGCTACGAAGAGTTGTTTGTTCTCGTGAACCCTCTAAGTTGGGCAGGTACTTTGATAAGCTATTCGAGTAGGCAGTGTATGTAGAGAGACGATGTATTCAAACCAGTGGAACAGAACACGACGTATATTTTGCTTGCACATGGATTTAGTATAACGCTTGCTAGTTTAAACTTCTTAGAAATTCCGGTCCTTTCTTATTTTCTTCTCCTTTGTCATCTTGTTCTTCTACTTTTACTTTGACGGTTTCAAGCTGGTTATTTCTTTCTGGCGGACGAGATTGTTCATTCACGATGAAGCTGGTTTGAAATTGAGTTCACTGTTGCTTGCTCCCTTATTCATATGTAGAGAATAGAGACCTCATAAATCCACCGTCATTAATCTTGAAATTGCAACCAAATTTGGCCTAGCAAAATACCAACTACTCCACCTCATCCGTGGCAGGAGCTGGGATAGGACTCGAGAAAGAAAGCGCGATTCTCGCCGTCTGTGAAGTGAAGCTCCTGGGAATCATATTTGACCGAAAGTTGAACTGGAAGAGACACCAGTTCCTGCAGAAGAAGCTCGCCACCCAAAGAATGGCCCTGGACAGGATCGTGGCCTCTACTTGGGGCCCTACACTCGAAAGGGCACGCACGCTCTACACGGCAGTGGTCCGTTCCTCCATCGGATACGGAGCAGCAGCCCGGCATCCAGCGCCGTCTGTCAAGAGGCCAACCTCAGTCCGCACATCGGCAATCGACAAGGTACAGAACCTATGGTGACAGCCACGTAATAATGATAATAATAATTCTAACTTCACTTATTGCAGTAGGCCTCCTGAAGCCACAGTGAGGGTCTCCAATCTCGCCATGGCTCCGTAATCTGTAATTGACCAAAGGTATTCGTCCGTCTCACTGTCCAGTTCGTCCATAAGTGAGGTTGTGTCGAAGAGGTCAGGCAAAAAGTCGGCTGATAGCACGAGGTAGTCCAATTTCGCTTGCTGCATCAACGGGTTAGCCAAGATCAATGACATATAGAAAATACGTAGTAAGTGACTCAAAATGGAGTCAGAGTAGCCCGTACAATATTCACAATCATGGGTAGAGCGGCTCCAGGCATTGGATGAAGCGTCTGCTGCGGAGGAAGTAGTCGTTGGTGTCGTATTGGCCAAACGTGGGCCAGTTGACGAGTTCTTGCGGCCAGTTGGAGGCGTCAACTCATTAGAGAGCTGGCGGCGATTGTGGCCATGCGATAACGTGTGGATGCCGGCAGCAATCATGGCGCCGTAGGCGAAAATAGACGATTCAACCAGCTGGTCTGGGGTCCCCACCATGGAGGGCATGGCGAAGGAGTCGGACGGCGATACTGAAGACGCCATGGACGGAGACGATGCCGAATCGAGAAGATCTGTCAGCTTGCGGGCGTGCTTCTCGGCGGCCGAGAACGACTGTGCAATAAAGGTCGTCGGGACACGGGCGGCCGTCGCCTGTAGACGCTTCCGCAGCAAGAAGGGTGGTTGAGCAGACAATGGCACAGGTGGAACATGCAGTGCGTGTAGATGATGCGCGACGTCTGCACAGCAGCATCACGTGCGGTGGCTGTAGGTGATGGTCTGCGGGCACGCAGGAGCTGCTCTGTGCGAGCAAGGCTGGCGCGAATGGCGACTGCCTCGGACTTGGGATCCCATGGCGGCAGATGGTCTGCCGTGCGGCCGTACATGTAGCGGGAGCAGCGGCCAATGACGGACACCATGAGAATGGTGAGGCCAAAGACACTGAGCGGCTGTGTCTCGACCGTCTCGGTGTGCCAGTTGAGCAGCTGGTCAAGGGACTCAGTCATAGTCCCGCTCGCAATAGTTCGAGCATGCCCGTTGTCGTCGCTGGTACCGCTATCAAGGTCGCTTCCGTCTTCGCTGCCATTGCCGTCCTCGCGTCCAAAGTCCAGTGGGTCAGACGGCAGGCGGATCATGCAGTCTGTCTCCCAGATGGCAGCAGGCCGTGACCTCGCACACGAAATTAGCCGATCGACAATGTAAAGGGACCAGCATGTCCGGCGACGGACCTCACGTTCCACGGGCGATAAAGATGCGGGGGGCTCCTGCATCATGCCGGCCTCTTGCGCCATGCGGATGGCAAGTCCCAAACGCAGCCAGCCGGCGCTCACTTGGCCCGCGGTGTAGTCGACAATAGTCAGAACACCGACGCATTGGATAGCCTGCAGACTTTGGTATGCATCGCTCTCGAGGTGATTCTCCATTACATCACGCCAGGCGGCGCGTGAGTACGCATCAGAGGCAATCAAGGTGCGCCCGGCAAAGGCTAGGTGCGGCGAGAAGCGCACGGCAAAGGCACAGACGGCCAGCAGGACACACGAGAAGATGGGTGGGCCGGGCTCGTTATTTAATGGGCGAGTCTGCGGCAGGCCAAGCTGGGCGCGGAGGCTTTCCATGAATGTGCGCTCGTGGAAAAAAGCGTATGGCCGATTGTGTATGCGTGTGAAGTAGGTGTCCATAAGCGAAAGAAGGACATCGGCAGGCGGTAGGCAATCGAGACGGAGCGTGCCAGGGTTATCCTGCGTGATGAGGCTTGCGCCCGGTATTGCTTGGCTGAGCAGCTCGGGTCGCTGGCGATCCTGCTGCAGGATGCTGTCGAGGGCGGTTTCGAGCGTCGACAGGCGCTGGTGGAAGGCCGTTGAATGCTGAAGAACGTCGGTCGTTGGGCTTGCGTTCTTATAGCTGTCGTTGGAATACGAGTAGGACTCGTAGACGCAGGTGCGGCTATTGCGTCGACAATGGAGACATGTCGGACGGTCGCCCGAGCATTTGGTCTTGCGTTTCCTGTCGACCGGTCAGTCGGGACGACGATGGATTGCAGGGACCGAAGACCATTGGGAATAGAGCAGAAGAAAAGAGCAGTGCTGAACGGAGACTGAGTAAAGGACAGAACATACCGACACGTTACACACGCCTGGCGGATACGTCGAATATGGTACGGCTGTTGCGAGGGTTGTTGTGGCTGCGTTTGCGGCTGCGTTTGCGGCTGCGTTTGCGGTTGTGGCTGCGGCGTCGGCTGCGGCGTCGACTGAGGCCAAGCAACATCAGGGACGGTCAAGGGGTCAGAGTTCATGACGTTTTTTTAGTATCCGGCTTTCGGTTGAGCTTTTTTATGATAGGTACTGTTATTTACTGCCGTGCGCGTCGTCCTGTCGTCTGGTCATGTCGCGATGTCGTGAGGGTATGGAGTCGTGTAGTGTGTTCAATGCGAGATTGCTTCAGCCCGCTATCCGTCGCAGCCAGACAACAGGGTTAACAGGGCGGTCCGCAGGCTGTGGCGCGTGGGCATTTCGACGATTTGACAGAAGCCGTCTGCGCGCCAGGCTTATCACCCTTGCCCTAATGACGAGTCACGTCGCAGTAGTAGTGGCATAGTCAGACAGTAGGGGTAGTGCAAGAGTCTAACATTCTAGCATGCGGGGAAAGAGGGGGTGCAGGTCATTTGCAGACGAACAACATTTCCCAAAGACTGTCCTCAAAGCATCTGGAGTTGTCACCAACGTAGCCCAGGCCGATCACCAGCTCGGCGTAACCAAGTTGACAGGAGGGTGGTTAGGGCCTTCAGGGAAAGGAGGGAAAGAGAACTAGTTACAGAGGCAAGAGCAGGATAGTAAGAGAATGCGGAGAGCGGGGCAAGTCATGACACCACTAGCACGAAACGGAATATTCGGTTGGAATCCTCGCCTACTTCGTATGCCTCTGGTTTAGGGCACAATCAAGGCAGGTGAGAACCCAGGTGGATATGAAAAGAAAGCACAACCATACGCAGGAGACGAAATGGGTATGCAAAACGCCATCCGGAACCCTTCCGCAATCACAACTCTCACAATATGCGTATCCGTACCCGTACGAAGTATGCACCGAAAGTCGTATCTGCGAAGGCTGTATTACTTCAGTACCGGGATCCACCACATTCGATGTCTCAAAACAAAGAATAGATGAGGTGCAAAATATGCTCGACCGGCTAATAACGATAGTAATAATGCGACATGGTCTTTTAAGATTTAGCAATACGCATCTGACATCGGTTAGAAGAGGGTTTCACAGTACAAGGCTGTGTGGGAAACGTCGGCGGCCTCCAAGGTGTCGATCTGTCGGCCCTGAATCACAAACGCGGCAGGCTGGCACGATAGGATATTGACAGGTCACCGCCCAGACGTCAAGCAACTCAACATTTAATGCAGGGTACCCAACACCACAGAGGAGATGTACTATGTCAGTTGCACGAACTTGACTCTGTGATCTTACTAAAACAGTGGCTTTCGGCGAACCAACGACGGAGTGGTGCGGGTAGTTTATCTGAATGTGCTGTTTCGATTAGTGCTAGCCTTTTGTAAGATATGGAAATCATGAGCGTAGATGCCTGTAGTAATCTGTACGCGGAATAATAATGAAAGAAAAGGTCCTCACGAAGTGGGAGAAGCGACCCTGAAACTATTAAAGAAAAAAGAAACGCCGTCATATGCCATCGCTTTCTGAAAACGAATTTAGAACCCATCAGAACTCTTCTAACCAACGCCTAGTAATACTCTGGTAAACTACCAAAGTCAGGTTTTTTGTCGCCGCAGTTGAAAGATCGCTTATAGGCAACCTTGGGCATGAATCCGCCCTGTAGACCGGCCTGGTAGCTCCAAAGCGGCGCGTTCTCGGTCTTCCAAGTCCAGTAGAACCAGCCCATGCAGTCTCGAAGGCAGACATTTGGGCCTGGGCAAAGGTGAGAAGAAACGCCTTGTAGTCGTCCGAGTAGGCAGAGACAGGCTTGTTTTCCATCGCACAACTGCACTTGCTGTCTTGTGTCGGCAGGCGGGCGTGGCCGTGCCGGAGATATTGCCTGTCCACCGAGCACCGCTGCCGACTCCGTTGACCACTGGCGCAATCGGTGTCGGCCTGGGACACTCGCCGACCATGGTGGGACCGAAGCCGGTGGCAGTGTTCATACTGTCGGAGAGCTGGCCGACAAAGGTGGAGCAGATGAAATCGATCTTTCTGTCATGGTCAAAGGCAATGAGGTTGTTGTCAAAGATTGTGTACTCGTGCACGTCGACGACAAGGCCGTTGTCATGGCCTGCAGATTGCCCTGCCAGGCGGGCAGACGCGCAGAGCCTCGCTAAAGACCTGCGTCGCCACCACGCCGTTGTCGGAAACAATCTTAAAGACCGACGCCGTCCAGTCAGTCAGCTTGCTCTGGGGATGGTCATACCAGGCTCGTTGACCAGGCCGTAAAAGGCAATGACGTTTTTGTAGCGGGGCTGGGCGAAAAACTTGGACAGCTGGTCGTGAATGTCGAGGGAGCGCTGAGCGTTGGTGGCGCCGTCGGCGCCAATGATCCAGTTGATCTTGCCAGAGCGACCACTGTGGTTCCAGCCGTTCTGGCTACCAGGTACGGCATGCAGGTCAAGGTTCACGCGCAGGCCGTGCTTACGCGCCCATTCGATGGCACGTAGCAGGTAGCGCCATGAGATGCCAGTACATACGGATCGCCAGGGTATGTGGTCACGGCCAGTAGGAGTAAGGAATTCGGACGTGGGAGAGACCGGCAGCGGCAATGTCGGCAAAATCCTGTTCAGGTGATAAAAGTGGCGTAGTGTTCTCGAGCGTGGCAGCAGCCTGGCTGGGGCCGAGGTGGTCGCAGAGTGTGTACTCGTCAGTGACGCCAGCACTGGCAGGATAGTCGAAGAGGGACGGCGTGATAAAGGGCTCGAGCGAGAACCAGCCACCCAGGTTCACAGCGCGGATGGGTTGTTTGAGATCGAGCCCCATGGCTTGTTGAGGCCGGCACGTTGGGATTTGCCTGCTTGGAGTCGTCCCAGGTCGAGTTGAGGCGACGAGGGGCAGCTTGCCGACGGTCTCGGGGTGTAGGTGCAGTTGAATCCGGTCATGTCGAACCATATCGTCGGGTCGTTGTAGGTCCCCTGCACCGAAGCGGGGATGTCCTTCTTGTCGAGCAGGAGTGCGTCGGAGTGGCCGTGGCCTTGGCCGACGTTTTGGTGCTGCTGGATTCTGTCGTCGTCATCGCCTCCGTTGTGGTGGCTGCGTGGGTTTGGCCAGCACTAGAATTAATACTGCTGCTGGACGTAGAGCTAGAAGCAACAGCAGGTACGTCGGCAAGGCTCGCCTTGTTGCTGTAGTTGTTTGTTCGGATGATGTCCTTGGCAACCAGGACACCGACCACGACGCCGCCAATGGCCAAAATTGTCGCGACACCACCAAGAATCAGCCACATAGGCTTCCTACTCTTCCGTGGCACCTTCTCACTCGGGGCGCCGCGCCGGCGGATCCATAGTGGACGTTATGCAGCTTGTCGGTGCTGCCGCCGTAGGCCGTGCCCAGCTGTTCGGTGCTACCGAAGTCGCTGTGCCGCGGCCCGTCGTCCATGGCGTAAACGAGCTCATCTGGCTTTGTGTATCTATCTCCTCTGCCGTAGACCTGACAAACTTTGTGGGCAATGAGTGACTGAGGGAAGAAATCTTTTAATCGAGGAAGAAAGCCAGGATTCGAGTCGCCGGAGAGGCTGCGAAAATACACCAGGTTGCGTCAAGATGAACAGACGACGTAAAAAGAGAAGAGAAGAGAACAACAGACGGCGACGGTCAAGCAAAGAACACACCTCGCTTCTTTACTGGGTCACTGCCCACATTACATACATTTGGCATGATTGGGGTGTCAACATGGAAATTCGACCAAAGAGACTTCGGAATACGGTTATGCTTAATTACTTGCGGCCCGTTCGCGTCTGCCTTGGCGGGTGCACCGCTTCCTTCTCGTGTTGTGATTTAATTTAAAAAGTCACGGCTAAGAGAGACTAAACTATCCAACTGCACAAAGAGGGCCTATGTGGCTTTGGCGTGTTTTGGGTGACTCTCCTTGCGCTTGTTAACATTTTATGCTTTCCTGCCCCGGACTCAAAGAAAAAGGAAGGATTGAGACACAATACGAGGACAAAATACGAGCGGCATATGGGTGGTTACGAGTAGATACAAAATAAACTAGATCTTACAGAACGAGCGCTGCCCATCCTGATTGCTTCGAATACACGTAGTATTATGCCGTAGAGATACAGGGAAATAACAGTCCGCGTTTGGCTTCGCTTTAAGTAAGCAAGCAAACACGACACTCGACGGTGAAAACGGTCTGGTCCCATTCTCAGTGTCGAATTCTGATTTCGCGAATCTCGCGTAATTTACTTCGTAGGTGCGCGCCGGTTGTAGTCCCGCTGCCACTGCTGCTGGCAGATCATATTGGGCATCGTGCTGTCTCGCTGTTCGGCTTCCGCTGGGATACGGTGGAATGGTTGGTATATTATTATCATTATTACGTGGCTGTCACCATAGGGTATGCCAGTCTATCGCAGATTCTGAAGATAGAGGAAGCCTTGGGCCATCTGCCCTGGACTATAACATCCACTCCAGCGAATTTCACCGTTCGTGATGTCAACATTCACCGAGCTCGGTCTCGCTACCAATCACAATCTGCTGTAAGGTAGAAGCCAGGTCCTCAGCCTCCGAACTCGCCATCCTCGTCCTCAATCTCCCACTTATAAACTAGTTGTACCGCAAGCGGGCGCAGCTGGACCCTGGCGGCGCACAGCAAAGAACACACACACCAAACCAAACCAAGAAACCAAGGTCACAAGACGCGTCCTGATGTCGAGACGGCATCAGGAAAAACGTCCCTACAACCACAACAACACAAGAACGAAAGAAAGATGTGGAGGGAGGTCGTGATCGGTCTCGTAGGTATCGGTCGGTGGCAGTAACGAGAGTATCGGAGTGTTAATGCTGGCGCGCAGTTCCGCCTGCCCGGCGGATGCCCGAGCAAGCAGAACCTCAACTGTTAGCTGTCTCTCTCACTCTCCGTCGCACGTACCAACTGTTGAGATCTCCTTTGATCAAAAGGAGATGCGTTCTTGTTTGGTGGTAAAGGCGATGATGATTCTGATGATAGCTAAAAACTAAAAAGAAACGATGATACAGAAAGATGGATGGGAACAAGATGTTCTAAAAGCCAACAATAATAAATAGTCGCAGATGAGATAGCAGTGGGTCCAAGGTCCAGCCTACAAGTCGCGCTTATCAGCCACAGAGGGCTAGAAAAGGACTCCAATCAAAAGCCAACACGCGTAGAACAAACAAAGAAGGGTAGCCCCTACCCGCCCTCAGTAGCCATGTATTATCGGCCACCATCAAACTAAACTATGAAGCTTTGTTTACGGAAACTACGACTCCGGTAGTACAGTCTCGGAGCTAAGGCACACACATCTTTGCGAAAGCAGATTTGGCTATTGCCACAACACTTTCGCATGGAGCTTCCCGTAGACATAGAGCAAGTGACACAGAGCCACGAGCCACTTGCCGTCCTTGGATAAAAGAGAGAAAGTCATGACGCGTGAAGAGAAGAAAGGGGCCCACATTTGATTAGCCGTGCTGGCATCTGACGAAATCCGGGCAACGGCTCACTGGCAGGCTGCGAGATGTCAACACTACGACACGAAGTCCATGTGTGAGGCCGACACCAAACTGCTAGAACGGAAAGCATATCTTGGCATATACGGTCGTCTTGATATTAATTAGAGAGGGATATGTCGAGCTGTGCGTAGAACCCTCATGAAGGAAGGGTTTTAAAGTGACCGAAGCTCACTCTGGGACCGTTGTTGCCAAAGGACGACTGGCGACTTGAGTTCTGATCTAACAGCTGGAGGGTCACCTTTACAAGATAGCTTGCGAACTTGTCGAAGAGTCGCTTAGAGTTGTGGCGCTGTCCGGTAATTGACGGCCAGCAAGTTCGATTTTTTGATGCTGGAGCGGCAAATTAGAAGTACACGTCTGGCCCCCTTTCTCTACAGTCCTGGAGCCTGTATTAAGTCTGAAAAACATGCTGGCGAAGAGTTTTTTATGGCATCAAATTACCAGTTCATTTCCTGACTGTCACGCGCACTGAAGAAGCCTCTTTCCAGGTGCGTCTTATCATGCTACAATAGGATGAGGAGCAGCATGAGGAAATGTGTAGTCATGCACCATAAAGGCATCGACGATGTGGTAACAGCAGCTGTGAAAAAGCAACGATAATATAACCAAGAAGCACACATGTGCAGTGGCCCAGCCGGGAAAACCATGACATGAATAACAACACCAAACCTTTGCTCGCCCATGTCACCGTCCCGACACTGCTCATACGGGCAGCCAATCCCGTATCGCCACCGTGATATCCAAGTACATGAGATTAAAAGCGTCAAGGCGTCAAATATATGCATTACAAAATGGCAAAATTGTAGAGCAAATGGACCTTATGGCAGGAACCGACTGATTGCTCAAGCTCACTCAAGAAGCCACGGCATAGTGATGCTTGCAATCTACCGTGTAGGCATCTGGCTTGGCCGGCATCTTCTCCATTGCATCAAGAACCTCAAAATCTTCCATGACGGCACCGAAGCTGAATGTGTGAGCAGGCGTACAATAAAGCGAGCAAGCATGTCATCAAAGATGCAAATGGACTTACCCGTAGCAGCGGACCTTACTGCTCAGCTCTTCCGTCAGGCGCTGAAAATCCTCTTCGGTGAACTCAGCCAGGCGCGGCGTGCGCCAGGACCATGCTGTCCAGGCCATGACGGTGTGATTTCGCCGTCGAGATTAAGCTTGGCGCTAGGGCCAACAGCGTGATCAGGTCGCCCTTGGAGAGCTCCCACGTGCGCGGGTTGGATCCGAGATCGGCGGCCTTGACGTTGCTGTAGCCGAAAGGATTTCAGGCGTCAGCTCTGAGAACGTCTCAGGGGGGCAGGTCGCCATCAACGCGTGGCCACATGGCTTGCCGCCAGCTTCGACTCCGCGTTCGAGCAACCACGGCAAGTGGTCCATCGCACGGTTGTTTCGAGACTGTTGTGCCCGGTTGCGAAAGAAAACACAACGTTAGCCATACTGTTGCCGGGGTCCGTCCATTTCGCCCATATAGCGTCCTTAGTGGCGCTTCGTCTGCAACGCCACCAAATCTTGTATTCTAGGCGTTGATGTGGGTGGTGGAGGAAGGGGGGCGGATGGACGATCGGTTTTCGGAAAGAGGACATGGCAAACGGACCTCCCATAGCCTCAGCCGAGCTCTCCCAGTACGCCACCCAACGCTCTGAGGCCGCCATGAGGCCAATTAGGTACAATATGTACGCATCAACCTCCTTGGTCGGTGTCGAGGGTGTTATGGGCGTGGAAAGAGAGAAGAGCGGTTTCTTGCAAGGATGATGGTGATCGCTCGGGTGTGGGGGTGTTGCCAATCGTACAACAGGGAGAGAATAGAAGCAAAAGTATTGGACATGGCGGCGAGGCAGCGAAGAAAACAACGTGAGACGCGAGACTCCAAAGGAGCCGCGGCCAGTCAGGAGAAGGACGCAGTGGTAGAGCAGCCACAGCTGCTGACAGAAGGGGGACGGGTTTCCTACGTTAAGACGAAATCGATGCCGGCTTGCTCATAGTCAATGCCAGTGTTCTTTTGAGGATCGCTGCTGTGTCCTGTCGGAAGGCCGCGGGGGGCTGGCCGGTCCCATGCGGCGAGGTCAGTCTGCGCAGGCTGTTTGCCGGCCCGATTGGCGGCGGAGTGAAGGCATCGTGTGTGAGCTGGCGCGGCGCCGTAGCTCCCCGATGCGCTCGCTGAATAGCTGACGCTCGGGTTACTGGCACCTTCGTCAGCAGACTGATTTCGACGCCCGGGGGGGAACAGCGCCGCTGTTGGTGAGGAGTTGTTTGAGCTGGCGGTTCTCATCAGCCAGGCGGTCTTTGTCCTGGGCAATGTTGCTATAGATTTCTTTAGTCTCAGAACCTCATCCTCGAGCGCTTTGATATACAGCTCTTTGCGCTCGCGGTGCGTTCGTTGTGCTGGCGGTTGAGTTCCTGGCGGCGCGTCAGGGCAGGCCGGCTGTCTGGTTTGGGGCCGCGGCGTTTTGGCGGGTTACCGTCTGAAGAAGTGTCAGTATGCGGATGTGCAAGAAAGACGAGAACACAGCACCCGCGACAGCACCCACCCTTTGTTGCGCGCTTCTCAGGGATGTTATCTAGAAAGTTAAGGTCGGCGTTGAGCGCAGGGCCGTCATCCTGGGGCGGTGCCATTGTCGACGTCATCTTTTCAGTAGGAACGACGTCGAGAGGAAAGACACAACAGCTGTAAGATGCACAATATGGCAGAACTGGCTGCGTGCAGCTAAACAATCCTCGATTGCAGACCGGTTGTAGAAGAAAAGAAGCAGTGACAGGGTCGATGGAGTCGAGAGTGCTTCTTTTCTTCGATGCAGGTGAAGAATGCGGTAGAATAGTTTCGGGCGGACAATAAATCTCCCACTCGTACAAGCCTCAAGACAGCGTTACATGCAAACTTGCCGAAAATGGCAAGAAAGCAACGTGAATGAGATCCAACCAGCCGCAGTAGGCAATGATGCGCAATTGCAAATAGGGGAAATGATTGGCGGGCGAGGAGAGTCGAGGACAGAGAAAAGACGGGGCTATGTTCTCTGTGGCAGGCGGCGGTGGCGAGTTTTCAGTGGACTTGGCAGGTCAGTCAGTGGCAGGTGGTGGTGATGCGTATTTCCTAAATCCAAAAATGCGATCGATAAGAGAAAGGTGAGGTCTTCTTTCGCCCTTCTTTATCGCTGGTGGAGTGGTGGAGCGTGGCGGAGTATTAGCAAGTAATTGTAGAGGACCCGTTGAGAGCGTGAGATTGCTATGGGAGGGATGAGACGGATAGGCAAGACGAGTTATCCGAGTGGGTGTGATAGGAACCAGCCGCCAAGAGAGTGGTTGAGAGCGTGTCGATGGTCGGACAGGGAGACACATGGGGTGCGAAATGGCGCTGAAGTGTAGTGTAGTTAGGAGGTCGAACAAACGCTTCTGAAGAAGGGTTTCCTGCCGTGATTTTCTCCTTCCCTTTGCCCATCGCTTCTAATGTTATTTGTGGCAAGGCCTTCGATATTGGCTTACGGCATGGATTGTAGGAGAGATGTGAGGTTGTTTAAGCAGTGACATGGCCAGGGACTGGGAACTGGTGTCGTACTATGTACAGGAGAGAAAAAAAAAATAGGAGGATGAGAAGGCCAACATTGCTGATGAAGTGGAAAGATCTAGAGAAGATATGGGACGACTCGGTATGAAATGAAAGGGGCGCGCATAACCCCAACGCCCTGGGAAATAAAGGCCGTGGACGGAAAGCGATAGAGACGGATGCACCGCGCCAATGAGAGCAGATGATCGGCTTCGTTCTCCCTAGTTGTTTCGTTTCTCGAGTCAGCTCGTACCTTTCCTTCTATCGATAGGCCTATGCTTCAAAGCGAGCCTACAGCCCACCGTTGGCAAGCGCAACTCACCGTTATTACATGTTGTTTTCCTCCTTTTAGCACGCCGGAGACTTTACCTTGCTTTAGCGATCTCACGTCAAATCCTCGTAGTACTTGGGCCTAGGGGCCGGGCATATCTACGAAGTACGGACGGTCTATCTAAATGCGGCATGCACCAAACAGTCGCTCCCAACCTGCGACTCTCATCATCTCCTTATCTCTCGATCCTGAGTTGTCGCCAAAAATATTCAGATTGTCTCTTTTCTGTCCAGCGTAAGGCCACGTCTGTTCCTATATCAACGTAATTTTCTTTTCGACTATCCTTTTTCTTTGTGCTGTTCTTTCCGTCCTTCATATCTTATCATTTGTCCTTTATATGGTCCTGCCTCTTGGCCCATGGCTGATTGCTCTTACCCGTCCAGGACGAGACGAGACTGAACATGCACATGTAAGATTACCGCGTGGTTTCCGGCCCACGGAACAAGTCTGCTGAATCGTTGCATTTCGGTGCCGCACGGTTTCCCCCGTCCGTTTCGTGGCAATCTGTGCACAAAATGCAGCTTTGTGCTGCGCCTGGGAAAGTGCCAGTTCTGGGTAGGCTGCCTTCCCTCTTAGCCGTCTCCTAGGCGTACTGAGCCTCAGCACGAGTGCTTAGCACGTTGCGGGACGCGCCAAGTTTTAGGCATGCAAGGACGGAAGAGGCCAAAGTAATCACGAGTGACAGCTTCATGGAAATGTCTTTCTTTCCCATTGACGTCTCTCGTGCGAAAGAGAATTTCCTCCTGTTACCTTCTGTCCTGTTTTCCTCTCCTTGCCCTAGTCCCTTTTGCGTGGCACATACCTGGTGATAAAGCTGCTGGAACTGGTGACCTCGAGTTCCTTACCAGAATTCAGCACCAGTCCTTCGTAGAACTTCCCCAGCTTGTACCTTTACTCCCTTTCTAACCCTCTGAACCCTCGAAAGTTGCTGTTCTAGCAGATGCGCCATGGGCTTTTTTCCTGTTTGATCTCTTACTAGACATACATCCTTCCTTCTTTGCACGTGACAGAACGCGATAGCTGCTCCATACCTCTCTCGACAGTCTCAATACTCCGTATCTTGCTTAAAGTACTTTCAATGTATGCCGCACTGTAGCCACTGAAGGACGACGTGCCAGTGAGGCAAGAAGCTAATCGTATATGAAGCGCTAAGCATGTTGGTTTAGGCAGTCTGAGTCTGGGCAAAGGGTCCAGAGGCTGGCTCCAGATTCGCGATGACGGCATTTTTCTTTCGTAGCTTAAATCTTGAGAGAGGCACCGCATCGAGATAAAAAGTGCCGTCCAAGTGTCGCGATGTGTAATTAGCGACAAAACGGGATGCGCTGAAATGCGCTATGCGGCTCCTTCTTTCCTTGAAGCTGCCCAGATGCTCGCCTGAATATGCGCATTCCTGTTTGGGAACACGGCAGACGTGCTTGTGGCATCTGTTTCCGGACCAGCACGATGTTTTGTTCGTGGAAGGAACCACCCAGCGAGTGCGACCTGTTTCACTGCGCTCATTAGGGCAACGAAGTCAGCCTCTTCCTAGATGCCCGTCCTCCCCATTCTCGCCAACCGGGGTTCGACAAACGTTGCGGGCCTTTGACCCTCTTCGTCCCGGCCACGAGTCTACCACTCCATGCCCAAAACGTGAAAGCAGCAAAACGCACGGAGACTGCAACGCAAGCCAGCCTCGGCCACGCGACTTCCAAGAAAAAGGCTCTTCCGAAGTTCCCATTTCTTCTCTATTCCGCTCCTAGCACCTTCGACATCGACACCAACGACCGGCCATGGCCTCTCCAGTTGATCACATCCGAGGCATGATCATTGCTTTCCCTGGCTGATCTGGGATAATCATTTACCGACATCCTCATCTCTGTCCTCCTGCCTTTTATTGACGCTTGCTCCCACAGTCTGCTACAAGTATCTCGTGCTGTGCTGGCCGAGTCTGGCTGGTCATGGATCCAAAGCATCTTCACCAACGCAACGGGGCCGGGTCATTACGGTGTCTGGCGACGTTTTGCCGCAAGCTGAGTCGGCTGTTGTGTTGCCGTGAGCTGGTGCGACTTTTTACAAACCATGCTCTGTTTGCCACGGGGGGTTGGGGCCCCGCCCACTTGCTAAGACACAGCTCTCGATCACGTCTTGGCTGGGGCTTCAGGCGCTCGTAGCTCTCATAGTCGCCGCTGGACCCGACAAAAAGGAGCTGGATCGTGTGTTTGCCGGCATTGTCAAGCGCCGGTGGCCGACATGCTTGTCAGCTTTTCTGAGCACGCGCATCACGCAGGCCAAATACAAGGACTCGGTCGCCTGGTGTGTCAAGCACGACCGACCACAGCACAACATCTGTTGTACCCACGGACTAAAGGATTCGTCACAACGTCAAGCATTTGCGTGAGGCGCCCCATGTCAAGGCGGTCTACGACCTTGCCATTGTCTACCAAAAGGGCAATGTGTTTCGTATGCTCCAGTATGTGGGAGACACTCAGTGTTCCTCGGTTGAGTGACCATAATAACGGCGAGGGCTACCGCTTCCACGTCCACGTGCGACGGTTCCCGCTAATCGAGTTGCCCGCGACGGACGACGAGCTTGCCAAGTGGCTCGAGGCGCGTTGGGTCGAGAAGGGCGAATGGCTGGAGCAGAAGAGGCTGGAGTGGACAAAGAACCAGGACCAGCCGGAGCAAAAACCAAGCGGTAAGCGAGTGGTGGAGAAAGGGAAGAGATGTTTGCGAAAGTCTTGATCGATGCTTTTGTCCTGCAAGACATTGTCAGCAACAACGGACCGTCGTGGTAAGACTGTGTCAAAAGAAGGTCACTGGCAGTAACTTTTATCTGGTACGATAGCTTGGAGTAACGAGATTGAGATGCATGGCCAGGGGTCAGGAGCTCCTGTTATCACAACTCTATGGATACTATGGCTCTCTTACTTTTCTTTCGCTTGTGCTCTGACCTGCTCATGTAATCGCGGATGCGCTTTATCGAGTATTGCGCGTGAGATTAAGCTGGATAAAGAGTGCATGTAAGCTTGTTCTTGTTGCAATGCTTTCCCTAGAAGTGTAAAATTTATGCATTCGTTCTCAAGCATCGGAAAAGGAATGCCTACTTCGTTCTCACCTTGATTCTCTTATAGGCTTACGAAAAGCTCTCATATAAATAGAATTGGAGGGAAGAAGATAGTGATAAGTTTTGGCTCAATAAGTACAGGAGACAGAAATCACAGAGAAGCAAGCATTCTCAGATATAACAGTCTCGTTTAGACACTCGAGGAACACAACGCCATCACTATTGTTCGTATGTGACGGTGATAGTGTGGGTTATACCCCACTAAGTCCAGTACTCGTATGCTATTGTTTAGTGATTATTACGGCGCATTCTTCTAACCTGCCCAGGCCAGGCACAACTCTTATCTTATCGGGCACCTCGCCAAGGAAGGCCATGGGGTAGGAGCTGCCACCAGGATATCACCTCAATAGCTTCATGCGACATCACGGCCACACAATCTCTGAGCTGCATCAACCTGCGAGAACCAAATCCACAGCCTGGCCGCGACATTTACTCACCTACAAGAGAAACAACGAAAGTAGAACAAGACCAAAAGTCGACACAATGCACTCGGTATCTAGCAAGGTGGCCGAACGCCTTGAGGCGGTTAATGACTCCAAAGACGAAGGCGCCGCTCTCCTCGACATCCTCCGCGACATTTCGACACTCTCGGCCAGCCACGATCCAGGCTGATTTAAAGGCCATCGCTGACGAGGTCTTTGTACGGCCCGTGGGTATTGTGGTGGCGCGGCAGGTGCTGGACCGGGTGATTAGCACACTGCGCAGCTACGACAGAGGCGATTCCAACGAGGTGTGGATTGGCGTGGGCGACCACCTACTGCAGCAGTTGGAACAGACGGCTCAACATACAAGCTTTCTCGAACAGGCAGCGGCCGCGTATGACCTGGTGGCCACGGCACATGAGAACGAGGAGACTACGTGGCGGCGGCCAAGCGGCTGGCGTGCATTCCGCTTGATAGCAGCCAGCGGCGGGTCAGTCAAGAGGACAAGGTGCGGGTATGGGTGCGGATTGTACGTGACTACCTGGAGATTGGCGACAGTACAGCAGCGGAGTCGTACCTCAACAAGCTCAAGAGCATTATCTTTGATGTGCACGACCAGGAGCTCAACTTGCACTTTAAACTGTCGCAGGCGCGCATTAACGACGCCAAGCGTGAGTTTCTGGCTGCCAGCACGGCGTACCACGACATCAGCTACAGCCCGGCGATCGCCGAGGAGGAGCGGCTGCACACGCTGAGTATGGCCATCAAGTGCGCCATCCTAGCCCCGGCTGGTCCGACGCGCAGCCGTGTGCTGGGACGACTCTACAAGGACGATCGTGCATCAGAGCTCGTGGATGAGTACTCTGTTACTGGAAAAGATGTTCCTGAACCGGCTGCTGACGCCGGCTGAGGTGGACAAGTTTGCGCAGAGCCTGCAGCCGCACCAGCTGGCAACAACAGCGGACGGGTCGACGGTCCTGGCCAAGGCCGTGTTGAGCACAATCTGCTGGGTGTGTCGCTGCTGTACCGCAACATTCCTCTTTCGAGTCTAGCACGGCTGTTGGGGCTCGATGCGAGCAAGGCCGAGGAGACAACGGCACGCATGATTGAGCAGGGCCGACTGGTGGGCCGCATCGACCAGATTGACGGCTATGTGTGGTTTGAAGGCGGCGAGGCGTCGAGTGCGACGGCAGTGGTCGTGCAGAGGCTGCCGTAGACCAGGAGCTGCGGCAGTGGGACAGCAATGTGCAGAGACTAGCAGAGGATGTTGAGAGCATTACCAACGCGCTGCAGCTGGTAAACCCAGGCCTAGTTGCACAGAACCTTGCCGCAATGAAGGGAGACGGACGGCTATGGTTATACGGTGACGTTGACCGCGAATGCATGATGCATATGACGGCGTTCTGGTTAAGGGACTGCTGCCTCTCTTAATTATATTTGGTGTTTTTTTCAAACCGGCGACAGACGTAGATCAGGGGTTGTTGAAAATGGAATGGGTTATTTGATAATCTAGGTATGCTTGCATAAGCTCATGCTATAAAACAGAACCAAAATCCAGGCCAAAACAGCCGAAATCGAGCATACAGGAGCTCCAGGCGTATCTCATGTGGCTTTGCGGGTATCCTCTAGTCACTACAGAGTAGAACAGTATTAAAATGGAATTGACAACGCCGAGCTGGAAAGAAATATAAGAGTAAACGAAAGGAACGAAGATAGAGACATGGCAGCATCTCTGCCTCTCTCCATCTTGTGCCACTCTAGTCCAAGTCCGCCGACGTACAACGACATAGCCGTGGCGCAGCTCGTCCGGCCGCGCTTCTCTTCTTCGAAGCTCAAGTCATCATCCCGAAACATCTTGCGCTCCGTGGACGTACCGCAGACAAGGTGGTGGGTTCGGGCCAACCGCTGAGCTCTCTTCCTTCCTAAGAATATCAATCAGCGACTCGGCCACCAGCTCGCCCATACGTCGTAGCCAGCGACCGAAAAATGTATGGCGTCGTCCCAGTAGCGTTTGCGTTCGTCGTCAGTCATGGCCTGGTAGGAGAAAGCCTTTCCGAAATCGAAGGCGTGGTAGCCCGGCGACTTGTAGCCAAGAATCAACGAGTTGAGCTCGTTACGGCGCACGGTGACACGATTGACTGGCCCACCTGCCGCGTTAGGATGGCCAGCTCGGGCACGGTCAGGGCGAGCACCTTGGTCTTGCGCGTCTTAGCAAAGGACCATGTGCGTTCCAGGTGTTCAAAGATGGCCTCGGGCCGAGTATTAATGGCCAGGTCGTTGGTGCGCCGAGGACGATGACCCAGTCGAAGATAGAGTCTTGTGGTGTACCACACTCACGATAAGCTGTCCGCAGCCGCCCGACAAAGTGTTGTGTGAGTCCGCCGTCCTTGCCATCTGCTTCAATCTCGACCTGCAGCCCGGGGAACGCTTCTCGCAGCTTCTGGCGCAGCACCTTGAGGTAGGGGTTGTATTGCAGGCCGTCTTCAGTATAGCCAGCCGTGAGGGAGTCACCGAAGCAGAGGATGCGAAGTGGCCGGTGACCATGCTGGCCTGACAGAGGTGTTATTGCGAATTAAAGGGAAAAGGGAGAGAGATGTGGGCGATTGTGGAGAATAGAGCTGCTCGTCCCAAAGGCTGTCGGACGGAGCGAAAGGTTTTGTTGAATTATAACCAAGGGCGAAGATAAAGTCCGTGACGAGATACGCTGGGTTAAAGCAGTAGGAATAGCTCATGTCGGGTGGCAATGCCAGGAACACTTATCAACGGTGACTGAGTCGGATTGAGACACGAGGTCGATGTTGATGGGAGGTGACCACCGACTGAAGGTGGGGCACGGCTGAGGCCAGCTCTAATATGCTGTAAATGCGGGCGGGCTGCTGCCTTGCGATGACGCTAGCCTCCAAACCTTATCAAGCGACGGACTTGCTACGGGTCACACTTTACAGCGGAAAGACGGACGCCACAGCGGCAATCAGTGGCAAGCCAACAACGCTGCAACGCTCCTACAGTGGTGCCGAGGGTTCAAGAACGAAGTTGGTCTGGAGAGGACACTTTCGAGATGGGTGTCAGAGCTTTTCGAGTTGATCGTTTTAAAGTGCAGTGCCGCCCGTCCTTGATCGTATTGACGGGCTAGAGGGAGATGAAGTGTAAGATACAATTTGATCACTAGCTTACCGTGTTCTTTACTCGAGCTTTTTTCAGCAGCAGTGATCGATTCGGTAGTTATGACGGCGAAAGCCCCACGAACAACGTCGTTACGACACGTAACACGTCACGTGCTGCACGTGCGAAGTCCCGCGTCTTCTCCCTACATAACAGCTTTTTGCTGTAGGCAGCAGGTTGGATACATTTCGCGCGTTGTACGAGTACGCATTTCGTACTCGTAGTTTGCACAGGACTCGATCCTGTCGTTGTTTGTTTCTGGCGTACTCCGGGCACAGTGGGTGTTTTTCAAAGTCTTTTCTGGGTGGTGGGGGTCGGTTTCTTAGCTAAGTGTCATTGCCTTCTGCTACTCACTCGCTCAATCCTTGCAGCGGGCCATCCGCTCACAAATTCGCATTCCCCTTTCATAGCTTTCATCGTACGAAGTATCTTACAATCCCTCACTCATTCGTGTGCCCCCCCCCCCACCTCTGCCGCTTCCCGATTCCTGCGATATGATTGGCCCATTTGTACATCAGGTGGGCTGTTTAGCCAGGCCGCCCCGTCCTTTTGAGCATGCACTAAGTCTCTGCTCTGCACCGTAGTGCACCTTCGACATGGTACGACTGGCCGGAGTAAGCCACTCATGAGTCTCGAAGGTCACAAATGTCCGATTGTTGTCGTTTTCCAGCATACGGAGTACAGTGGCCTTGCACTGTAACGTGTGTGCGGAGTCCACTGAAGAGTGTCCCCAAGAGTCGTACGTATCGTACTTCGTGTATGACATTGGCGCCTCGTTCCTGCCATATCTGCCATTTTCTGCTCGCATTCTCAGACCCCCCCCTTCAAAACTCGCAGGCCTCGTGACTACTTCGTAAATCCACCACAGCGAGATGGAGCATGGCACATGTTTGGTCCGGCTTCTGGATCGCCTGCCCTTTTGCTCTAGACATTAGCCTCCCTTGTTACTGTTGGTAGCTGTCTCGAAGCATCAATTTGTTAAATGGTCGTTCTCGTGACATTTTCTGTTTTGTCTAATGCGATTCTTTGCTACTGTTCGCTCATCCCCTACATCGTTATTAGCATATTTCGTAGTTGCCATTTGTGTCTTGAGTTGTGTATTGCTCGATTGCTCCTCACATTTGACATTTTGTTTCCTCGTTCACCTTGCCGTTATCTCCATTCGAAGTAGTGGTCCCCCGCGTGTTTTCCCCTTCCGGCCCCCATGAGTAGCTTCTCTGCTACAACCAGGGCCACTACAACGAAAACGCCCACCTTGACAAACGCCAAAAAGCAGAAAAGTTTCAATTCCAAATCTCTGCCCACGACAGCCCTGCCGCCACCGCCGTTTAGACTTGTGGCAGTCTCCCGTCGTCCCGAGACGCTCCAAATTATCCAGGACACCGGCAATCCACCCTCTCCGTGTTCTCTATCGGCAAGACTAAAATCACACACAAGAAGAAACCAGGACGAGGAAGGACAAGGCCTTAGACACTGGGTCTCGACCACGAAAACGACAGCGACACAGAGGCCGGTGACAACGACGGCGACGACGGCTACGGCTCATACACTGCGACTCTCCCACCTCGGCCGCCGGCCCGTCTCGACATGTCTGGGAGTTTGGTGGTGCTCTAGCTCTGGCTCTGTGCCAGACAATAGCCACGATCACTGCGTCCATCGCGAGCGGCAAGCCTGACGACACTCGGCATCCCGACGGGGCTGTTGACGTTAACACGACAGGTCTCTTTCGACCCGACTTTCATTCGACCGATCCCCCCCGCCCTCTTTCGCATCTACGACCGTCCTCACGTTTCCTCTTTCCGACATCAGCCTTTCACGCGTCACATCCACTGCGTTGGCTGTTGACCTTGTCGAGGCATTCTTCCTTGATGCTAGCTCACAACCAGTGCCCGACATGGAGCAGCCAGACCCCAACATGCTCGCCCCGCCGGCGGTTACCTCGCTAAGGGACTCTGCTGGCATCATGCAGCGATCTCTGAGCGAGGACATCCGAGAAGAACGAGACGAGCTGCGTGAGGCGCTGAGCAGACCCTCAATGTCTTCATGGACCTCAACCTCGATGGCACCATCCGCTGGGTTAGTCCCTCGTGGGTGGATGTTCTTGGTACGCCAGTTGATGCTGTGCAGGGCACTGCCGTGGCCGATCTGGTCGTCGGCGACAATAAGGCCATCTTTTCCGACGTTGTCAAATTCATGAAGAAGGACGACTCGCGCAGTCAGATTGTTCGCTTCACCATGCGCCTCGGCGCACTCTCAAAACTACTCCCTGCCGACTTGTCACTGGGTCCGTCCGAAGACGACAATTCGACCGACAGCCCAGAGTCAGAACCCGCTGCTGACACCATTGACCTCGAGGCCCAAGGCATCATGGTGTATGACACCGCCTCGGGTGACGAGAGCCACACCATGTGGATGATTCGGCCATGGATGGCACCCGCGAGATCAAAATAAACCTTCCTCCTCTCATTGTCAACTCCCTGGGATCCGGCGCCGAGGTCCTCGCCAGCTATCTGACACAGCTTGCCGAGCACGGTCTCGATGACGACCAGGATCACCCGCCACCACAGCCTGTTCTCTGCCGCATTTGTGAGCGCCAGATTCCTCCATGGTGGTTTGAGAAACACACCGACCTCTGTCTTCAGGAGCACACGGCCGAGATGGACGTCCAGATGGCCCAAGAAAGCCTGACCGAGCACCGCCACGCCATCGTCAAGGTGCTCGATGCCCTGGAGGCACGAAAGAGCCGATCTCTGACCGGTGACACATCATCGCTACTCGTTGCCGAGTACAAGGGCATGCCCATAGGCCCACCACCCTCCTCCAACTCCTCCCCTTCGGCCACATCCTCTCCATCACCTGCTTCCGGCCGCTCTCGAGAACGCTCGTCTGGTTTTGGCCATGCACGAGGTCGGTCTTTTGCCATTCGACGACCACAAGCACGCATTGTTGAGCTGTTGCTGGATCTGTGCGACACGGCCATTGAGATCAGCACACCAGCAATTAAGGAGTCCTCTTCGTCACAGGCCCCTGGCGAACTGCGCACACAGTCCCCCCAGTCCGAGTCTCGCATCTCCCAAGTCGCCCAATGGCATTCTCCAAGCAATAACACCCTGGAGCAAGAGCAGGGATTGGCACTTCTCTGTGCTGATACGGAAAAGGTTGCTAAGGCGAAAGTCGAGACTGTCTTACGCCACCGTCGTGTTATTGAGTACGCCGAGCGCATCCGTGTCGAGTTTGCTGTCATTGTCCAAGACTGTATCGACGGGGCCATGCGCAAAGCCGCCCGGATTGCTGCTGGCCGTTTGAGTGACTCCACGGAAGACGATGAAGAGGACGACGCTGCCCAAATCCCTTCCATGGACGGTGAGGTCGAGCCGCCCACCTTTGAAGAAGGCTTCTTTGCGGGCTCCTTTGACGCACCGTCCACCCTGGCCATGGCCCTCGAAAAGGCCAAAATCAGCGACAACCCGACGACCGCCGACTCTTCCATGCCACCCACTCGCAAAAATCAGGCAGCCCCTCGGAATGCCCGACGCCCAAATCGAACCGAGGCGCTATTGGCATTCCTGGCCGTCGCGACTCGCGCCGCGGATCGATGCTCTTCGAGAGCGACGCGGGCGACAGCGACGGCAGCTTGCGATCGTCCTCTCTCGCCTCTCGGCCGCCGCCGCGCACCGAGTCACCTATCTCCGAATTTGGTGACCTTCGTCGCCAAGCCAGCTCGCGCCAATACCAACGGCGGAGTCTCATCCTGTCGGGCACCGAGTCACCACGCCGGCAAGAGTCGCCATCCCGTGCAACTGGCCAGCCGCCATCATCGCCTTTGCGCATTTCAAAACCCCGATGCTTACCGTTTCCGGTCGATGCCATGGTGTCCCCAGAAGCGTCTCCCATGTTGCCAGCCAGCGAGTTCGGCTCCCCTACATGAGCGCCCAGCATTCTTTCCAGCAACAGACACACCATCATCAGCTCCACCACCACCGCCGACAGTCGTCCATCTCCCTGTCGGCTGCTGGAGATTTTGTTGTGCGACAGGCCCCGTCGTCGCCACGACTCAGTGCCGCCATTGGCGCTGCTCCTATGGCCCGTGCTGTCCCGCCATCGATCAAGGACTTTGAGGTCATCAAGCCTATCAGCAAAGGCGCATTCGGCAGTGTCTACTTATCCAAGAAGAAGTCGACCGGTGAGTACTTCGCCATAAAGGTGCTGAAGAAGGCCGACATGGTGGCCAAAAACCAGGTCACCAACGTCAAGGCCGAGCGCGCCATCATGATGTGGCAGGGCGAGAGCGATTTTGTGGCCAAGCTCTACTGGACCTTCTCCAGCAAGGACTATCTGTATCTGGTGATGGAGTACCTCAATGGTGGCGACTGCGCGTCTCTCATCAAGGTCTTGGGTTGCCTGCCCGAGGAGTGGGTCAAGAAGTACCTGGGTGAGGTTGTCCTCGGGGTCGAGCACTTGCACAGCCGCGGCATTGTCCACCGCGACCTCAAGCCCGATAATCTCCTTATTGACCAAAAGGGCCACCTCAAGTTGACAGATTTCGGGCTGTCTCGCATGGGCTTGATTGGGCGTCAAAAACGTGCCCTGAACAGCACCGCTTCGGAGCCAGTGCCCGACCTGCTGAAGCAAGGACCATTTGCCCGGTCGGCCTCGATCACATCGTCTCGCTCGGCATCGCTCGATCTCCACAACCTGAGCGGCCATTCGCCGGGCGGCACTCCCCAGATGACGCCAAGTGACTCAGTCGGCAGCTTCAACCAGCCGTCCTATTTCAACCTTAGCAGCAACAACAACCTGCCCAACGAAGCCCGACGTGTCTCAGGCCAGCGGAGCGACAGCGGCGGCAGCGACGCTTTAAGTAACATGATTAGCAACCTCTCCCTTACCGACGTATCTTCGGCAAATCTTCCACTCGCCATCCATTCCCCACACAACGACGTCACGTCCGCCGAGGGCGATGGCAGTGGCTCTCTCGATCTCCCCTTTCTTCACGCAACAAACACACAGAGCAGCAGCGGCCCGATCAGGGCAAGGGTACCCCGCCTCAGTCGAGTATGCCTCCTCCGAATTGGGCGCTTTTTGATCCGGAAGACACCAACCGCCGCTTTGTCGGCACGCCCGACTACCTGGCGCCCGAGACGATCAGGGGCGAGCCACAGGACGAGACGAGTGATTGGTGGTCTGTTGGCTGCATCATGTTTGAGTTCTTGTACGGCATGCCGCCATTCAACGCCGGAGAGGCAGAGCAAGTGTTTGAAAACATTCTGGCCCGCCTTATTCACTGGCCCGACCCTATGGACGACGACGTCTCGCCGAGGCCAAGGACCTTATCAACAAGCTGCTGTGTATGGACCCACACGCCCGGCTGGGTGCCAACCGCGATGATAGGTATACCTCAGGCGGTGAAGAGATCCGCAGCCACCCATGGTTCGAAGACGTCAAATGGGACACATTGCTGCAAGATGAGGCCCAGTTTGTGCCCCAGCTCGAGAATATTGAAGACACCGAATACTTTGACTCTCGCGGTGCCACTCTCCAGTCCTTCACCGAGGAGGTTGAAGAACCATCGTCGTCAACAAGTGGACCCAGTACCGAATACACTGACCGGCCCCATGATGCTCTGTCCCGCGTGCGGTCGCAGGCCAACTCAATCAAACGTGGGCTGATGCCTCTGCACATCCCGCCACATGTCCGCGATCTCAAGAGCCGGCGACTGAGCGAGCCTGTTGTGACCGACGACTTTGGCAGCTTTGCGTTCAAGAACCTGCCTGTACTTGAAAGGGCCAACAAGGACGTCATCCAGAAGCTGCGTGCAGAGGCACTTGCTGCACAGAACAAGCAACCGCCAACGGGTGGAAGCTCCAGTAATACGGGCAGCAATAGTACTCTCGCGTCGCCTAACCCCGTGGTCGAAGGCAGCCCTGTTTTACCCACCCCAGCGCCCGCGACCAACCCACAGATCCAGCGAACTCTGTCCAATGCTAAGGCCAATCAACGGCCCCAGTCTCCCTCGGGGCTGAGCCAAGCCAATTCGTCGCCTAGCCGCGTGTCCCAGCCATCGTCACCCCTTCTCGTCTCCTTCCATGCCGCGCCTGACGGCCGACGCAAGGTTTCTAACGGCATGGGCCTGCTCCCACCTGCCAATACGTCAGCCGGCATGCCGCACCAGCACCCGCCTGGCAACCCGCTAATTGAGATTCCACGCGTGCCGCCTAGTTTGCAAAAGGCCGCAACCACTGTCGGCGTATCGTCGCCGGTCAAGGGCCGCGGCGGTCCACCGCCACTGCCACTGTCGCCACAAAAGGGCCTGTCGACACCGCGCCAGTCCAGCAATCCGACAAGCCGCTCACGTTCGCTGACAGTGGGCTCGCAAGAAGGCAGCCCAGTCGCCGCCGACATTTTAAGTCTCAGTCATCGCAACCGCCGTAGCCAGGTGTTTGACATGTCACCCTCCTCGTCGGATAACGAAGGTGACAAGGCCAACGCGCTGCTGCTGCGCGTGCAGCGGCGGCGGCAGAGCTCACGACGCATGTCCCAAATCGCAATTGACAGCGGCCCCGTGTTCCGCCCGCTGGACGTGCTGATCTGCGAGGACCACCCGTGTCGCGCATGGTGATGGAGAAGCTGTTGGAGAAGCTTCGCTGCCGCACCATATCGGCTGCTAGCGGCCCTGAGGCTGTCCGGTATGCGATGAGCGACATCAAGTTCGACATCATTTTTATGGAATACAAGCTGCCGCAGATCAGTGGTGCCGACGTCGCGCGCATGATTCGGGATACCACCAACACTAACTCACAGACGCCAATCGTCGCCATCACCGCCTACTTGAAGGAACTGCAGGCGCGCCAGCACTTTGACTCGTTAATCGAAAAGCCCATCAGCTCGTCAAAGCTAACCGAGGTACTCGCTAGTCTCTGCCACTGGAAGCCGCCTGGCTCAAGTCAGGGACCCCCCCTTCACTGTCTTTGTCCCACCCTGCACCGTCTAGCCTTCGACAGGAGAGTGTGCGACTTGAGGACAGCCCGACGTCTGGCTCCTCCATCTTCCCGCATAGACCGGGTAGTAGCTTCCGCGGCTCTAGCCAAGGCGAATCTATCGAATCCAGCCTGTTTGGCGATTCAGAGTCGATGACAACCGACGACATCCCCACCATTGCGAACCGGAAAGCTGCGGGCGACTGGGACGACAGTGGTCTGGGTATCTCCCAAGAAGAGATGGCCGGCGCGCCCAAGTCTGCTCAGGGTGCCTCATCTTCCTCTCAACCTCAACCATCATTTGCTCCTGAGAAAGCGTCCGACGCATCACCCGAGCAGACCCAAGTATCTGTGCCCGCCAATCTGGCCGTGCATTCGCCTGTCCCTGTGCCACTGCCGCAACGGTCTCTGGAAAAGCTGCGGGCCAAGCGCGAAGCCATTGAGAAGCGTCGCCTGGACAGCAACAACAACATTGATTCAGCCGACGACGAAGACGACGAGCTTGGCCTGGGTCAGACCAACACGATGACCGATGCCAGTAGCGGCAGTTCGTGTAGTGCCGGGAGTGGCCGCCATGGCCAGCAGCCGTTGCAGGCGACGACGGGGCCAGGACCAATACCAGCACCAGCAGCAGTTTCACGTCAGCACTTCCGCGCTAAGTCGATGCTGCCTTCCTCGAAGCTCGGCATTGAAATGATGCGCGCCAACAGCCACGACAGCGTGGTGCTGTATGCCGGATCCGAGAGTGCGGTGACGAGCGCGAGCGCCAGTACTGCAGGTCCGACCACGCAAGTGGCTACACCATCAGGTACGCCAGCAGATACAGACACAGAGGCGCCCAAGGCACAAGAAGTACAAGAACAAGACGAGGACGATTACGACGAAGCAGCCAATACGACTGTGATCCACACCTCTCTTGATGAGCTTGACGTGTCCTCTCCCTCCAAGGATAATGACAATGACTCAACGGCGTCTGCCCGGCCCAAGTCTGCGGACACAACCGCCACCGGAGCTGAGTCCAATGCCAGTAGTCGTGGCAGTGGCAATAGCAGTGGTAGTGCGGATGCGCCAAAGAAAACAGAGGACCTTATCTGAGTGCGACGGAACTCTGCGGATATCCAGACATGGAGATACGGTGAATAGAGGCGGACCAGAGGGCAATTACAAATTTCATTTCGAGGGTAAGGAGGCGGGAGTGGGGCCGGAGCGGAAGCGTGCGGTTCGATTTCCTTTGCTAGTACTCTTATATGCTTTCTCTCTTTGTTGTCCGTTTCTCTCATTGCTTGCTTTATTCGCCTTGCCTCTTATATGTTCATATGCATTAAGTTAGTTTGTGCAGCGAGGCGTTTGATGGCTTACCCCGAGATTGTTGAGCCTTTTACTAAATGCCAAATATCATCTGTTCATGAGCTCGCTCTGTCGATATATCCTTGATGTTGCTAAATGTTTAACTTTTGGGACTTTAATCATGCCGTCCTTACCGTGTTCGCCGCTGAATTCGATGTGACGGGGCTGCCCTTTCATTGCATTCTGATGGCAGTGATATTAGCCGGTTTTTTCTCGTATGCGGCAAGGTTAGACTCATCGTGATTGCGGCTTACTTTCTTAGTCGTTGTTTATTGTTGAATCAGCCGAGACAGGATATAAAAGAAGCTGTTTAAACGCGCCAGTGCCGGCCGTTCCCCTTCGAACACCCCCAGGTATTTGTGCTGTGCCTGCCGACTGATGTCACTCGTACGGACGGACGAAAGGAATGGCCAGCGGGGAAAAGTGCGTCACTTCGTGGATCCTACGAACAAAATACGCCGGCTAGTGTTGTTCTTTGCTGGTTAGGGCACGAAGTTTATGGAAATATTGCGTCTTGCACGGCTTGATTCATAGAGTAATCTACCGCAACCGCCGCCCAGACGCTTTGTTTTCGTCAGTGGGGAGTGATATCATAAGTACTGTTGGTAGATTTTTAGGATATCACTCACAGCGAAAACGTTTTGACTGACTTTTTGTACACCTGATACATCCATCTTTCCAGGGTTGGTTGTTCATTATTCGTTTCTTTTACATCGGGGTTGGGATGTGACCTGGTTAAAAGCCTGGAACGTCTGCGGCAGGCAGCGGGGAAAGTGTTTCTCCATTAGTTTGTAGATGCCGATTCTAGGTTTAGTGCAGCCGTCTGAGGGTGCGAGTGCGTTGATTCCGCCCGATGGTCCTCCCCGCAGTGGATAAGCTGCATCCTCCGGTCACTTTGGGGACAAGCTTGATGTAGCAGAAGCGCGATCTAGTACGAGTATGGAGAGTGTGACAAGGGAGACATGGCGTGACTCAACGGAGAGCTTTTAGTATTTAACCCATAACACCACGATACTTGGACGGTATTGAGCAGTTGTAGCTTTGCAAAGTCAACGAAACCTCACTATCTCTTTCATTACATTAACTCACGATTGCACACCATGTCTGTCAACACCGCCATCCGTGACGAGCCGGAGCATATCCGCTCGCTCCTGAATCGTCTACACGGCCAAAGCAAGGCAGAAGAGGCGTCCTTGACAAGGGATGAATTTGACGCGGCGTCGGTTCATGACGTGATGCGCGACAAATTTATTGCCCTCGACGAGGACAAGGCGCACTACATATACCAGCTGCTGCGGGCAACGGGGCCACCACCATTGTGGAAGCGGGCACGTCGTTTGGTGTCAGTACCATCTACCTGGCGCTGGCCGCCTTGGCAAACGCAAAGGCCTCTGGGGCAGCAAGACGGCCAGAGTGGTGGCCACAGAGCATGAGCCGACAAAGGCTGAGCGGGCACGTGAGCACTGGCAGCAGTGTGGCGACAACGTGGTCAATGCGATCGACCTCCGCGTGGGCGACCTGCGGGAGACGCTCAAGACGGATCTGGAGAATGTCGAGTTTCTCTTGTTGGATAGTAGGTCTCCGCATCGTGTATAACCTTATACGTCACCCATTAACACACCTAGTCTGGACGCCTATGGCACTGCCGACGCTCAAGATTGTGCAGCCCCATCTGCGGCACGGGGCTCTAATCATTGCCGACAATACCATCATGGCCAAGGACAGCTATGCGGAGTCTTGGACTATGTGCGTGCCCCTGGCAGTGGCTTCATAGACACGACGGTGCCGTTTGAAGGAGGCCTGGAAGTGATGGTCTATGCACCGAGCCAGTAGAGGTCGAGTGGTTGCCTGCGACAGCTCTTAGAACGGACAGTCGGGCTCAACCCCGAGTCCACATTTATCTGGATATGTTTATGACCTCATGAGCCACTTCAACATTGCATGGAAGAGAATAAACGTGGTCTAGCTTTATTCAAATTGACACTTGGTTCCTGATAGTATGCACACATTTTCTACGGCCAGTGGGGTGTACAAGGGCCGCGAGGCGACCAATGGATTCTGCGGCATGTGGATGGCACCTATACATGTACTTCGTAGTGTCTTGGGCGTCGAGGAAAAGTCTTATGCTTCACAAAGTTCAGCGGGCTTTTGGCGACCCTTGTACTCCATAATTTTTTTTTGCGGACGCTTGCCGGAGTCTGTGGTACATTTTGCGGAAGTCCTACCGTGATGTGAAAAGTATGCGGTCTCTTGCGTTCAACACCAGACCTACGAAGTACAGCAGGCGGAAGTGGACCCTGACTGGACTGTTGCGGAGTCTAGTCTAATCAGGCGCACCGCCTGCTGTCAATGCCAAACAGACGCTGACTCTTTGGTCCTGCATAGAAAAACCCTTGTTCCGCACCTACGCATGGAACAAGGCAACATGGCATGTTCTTTGAGACAAAAGCGTGCAAGGCATGCGCCAGATCGAAACGACGTGCGGTCCAGCCCGCATGTGTACTGCTGCCAAGCTCGTGCACAGAAAGCGACTACCCACTGATGCGGCCAGGTATTTTCATGACATTCCTTGATGATGCGTGTCCAACACATGCTACGCAATGGTACAACCATATGCACGGCCGACCAAAACGCTCACGCCACCCTGTCTATGACATCGACCATTTTGCAGCCCGAGACCAGTGTCCCGGCCGACCCTCAGCAGCATCAGCACCAGCACCAGCAACCAACGTTTAATCAATACCTTTATCTGAACAACTTAGCATTGGACTTCCCCACCCATAATAATTTTTGCCACGTAGGAGTAATTCTTCCTAATCCATAACAACAACGAAGAGAGGGCTACCGTTCGTAACCAGGCTCCTCCCGTTGACCAATTTAGCAGTATCAAGACCTACGGGGCCGACTTGTAATGCCGGCAACCCCTTTAGGGGCTTTTTGTTTCTTGCTATCTCCATGTCGCTTCACAGCTTCGGTGCCTAGTCATCGCCTGCATATCTTCTTTCGAAGTGGCCTGTTAGCTCGCCTCAGCGGCTTTGCGAGGTTTACTTTACCCGAGCTTCAGACGTGAGATAGCCAACCAAGTTGATTTTGTTTTAGCCGGCTGCTCCCGCGACTCAAGCGGCGGTGGGCGTTGTCCTGATGCGGACACGCGAGGTATGGCGTGTGCAACGGTTGCGTCCTGGACGCAGAAGTGATGGGGCGCTTGGACTTGTCAACAGTAATCAGCCGTTGGTGGCCGCGGCCCAGTCGACACGCCACCAGCCAGCAAGGTTAGGCAGATGCCGATCGGCATGGGATACCTTCATGCCCACGACGGGCCGGTACGTGATCGTGGGGTGGGTACAGAGTTGATTGACTGCATGTTGTCCCGGGAGCAGAAGATGTAGAGATAGCTTACCTGGGTTGGCCCGTGGCACAGACGAACAAGGCATGTGGCGAAGCCGCATCTCCTCGAGCGCGCCCATATCCTCGGCCCCGGTGGTGTTACCAGAAAGCTGGTCCGCCATCTTTAGCATTGTTGCTGCTATTTATATCGCCGTTGTTGTCGCTGTAATGGCCATTAGCATCGCTGCCAGAGTCGCCGCTTAGCATGTTCGAAGATCAAGGCGAGGACCAGCTTGGGGCATTTCATGTGATGATGCAACCGTCCTCGCCAATTTCCCCATCATCATCCCATCTTCACCATTGCCTTGGTCTACACGCCTGTGTGGTAGCTCTTGTCGACGCCAAACGAAAAGAAAGAAACTGCAAAAGAACAAAGCAAAACTCGACTTCAGCGACATCGTAGGAGTTCCACGTAGACCAGGAGGAGCACTCGGCAATGAAAGCCGACCTTAGTTTCCTGAGGGGGTGTTTTTTTTCAGCACAGTTGCAGTATTGTGAAGCGTTCCACTTTGCAAAACGACGCCTACTTTTATTTCGACGTATGATAATCTTTAATATCAGACAAAGTCAGTAGTCTATCCCCCCCCCCCCCCCCCCCCCCCCCCCCCTTTTTTTTTTTTCATTCTTCTTGTCTCTACCCTCCTGGACTTGTTGACTCTTAAAGCGGCTGTCTTGATTCTCTTTGATACGACGTAGTACCGACCTAATACATGATATCAACCACTCCTGAACAAACAATAACTCCAGGCTGCAGAGCATCCAGTAAGCTAGATAGCCTTGCCAATATCCTCATAAGTTCTGAAGCTCTGTGAGCTCAATAGCAACATATACGAAAATAAGACCTTCCGGGCTAATCCTGAACACCTCGTCACGGTATTACATCTCTTTAGCTTACACTTTGTTCATCCCAGACCGCAAATATGTGACAGACCATGAGCTCGGAGTAATTTGTAACGCCAAATTTCGTGGCCTACCCCACGGCAATGTTGCAATCATGTAATTCCAGGTGCATTCGCAGTTGCGGCTGACAGTTTTTGTACGAACAGATTCGGCTTCGAAGGATGGAGATGGAGCTGTGCAGTCTGTCCTTTTTCTGCAAATCTTCCTACAATAAAAGTCCTTTCTTGTCGGCAGTCAGGGGCTTGGTGCAAATTGTAGGCCAAGTCCCTATCCCTATCTCTGCTTTCCACACGCGTTGAGTCTCTATCAAGTGAGATACGCCGTAAAGGATGGGGAAACGAGTCCAACACTCTCCGTGGCTGCCCCAATTGTTGTCGAATTCTCAGCGTATTGTATTAGCAGGCACAGCGGGCTTTTGGGCTTGTGGCTTCTCTAACAGTCCCCGTCGCGCCATACCCCACTGGAGCTGCTCGCGGATTAGCGTCTGTGGTGTCTGTTGCGGCCGAGATAGGGGCACTGTCAGTTCTCTGTTTCAACTCGCAATAACGCACGGTGAGAGTGCACCAAACAGCCCCAATGCACCTAAATCCCAAACTCATTTACTAGGATAACCTCGTGGCTAATACTAATTGCGTGGCAGGAGCTGGGACAGGACTCCACTGCAGCTCGAGAACGGAATACCTCTTGTTCTGCCTGAGCATGAATTGTCGTGCGGAGAGGGGGGGGGGGGGGGGTACATGGGTGACAGGGAAGGGGGCGGGGGAAGACAGCAGGTAAAATACATGTGGTAAGTCATACGAATTACCATAACATGAATTACAATTACACAACAAATACGTCTTACAAACATGTACACTACTCACCTCCAACTACTCGCTTTATCCACCTCCACTCCACACGCGATGGTCGTCGGCGCATTCCCGCTATCGGTCAAGTTTCCCATTGTGACGGGCGCCGGCTCAGCATCGCATCGAGTATGTACGAGTAGATGCAATCAAATTAGCAGCAAATTATCTGACGTACTCCGGACGACGCGCGAGCTGCCAATCATAGTGATCGGCAGGGATCGAATCAGGGGGCACGAAAAGGGAGGGCAAGGGTGTACCAAACAAGGGATGGAGCGTAAACGGAGACGCTCTGCTGTGCAGTGTGGATCGTCACACTTTGGGGTGATCTACGAAGTAGCAAGCTTAGGGCAACCCGTGCTAATTACTCGTCCCGGCGGTTGACACTACTTCGGACTTCGCAGGCAGCAAGAATAGGAAACGAAACGGGGCTTGCGGTCTGGGAAGGGAAAATGACGATGGGTCTGGCCAGGCCCAGCTGTGCCCTGTTTCCAAAACAATACTAGTTCACAGAAAAGAATACGTCGACGACTGTGCCACAGCCGCCAGCGAGTGCGCTCCGATCACTATGAGGAGACACCACTTGCGCCGTAGAAGGCCCTGCCAAGCTTCGGATTGCACTTCGGATTGCACTTCGAAATTGCTGAACAAGTCCCAGAGTTGCACCGGAACGGCACTAAAGTCGGGCGCAACGTCATCCACGTCCCAACATGCCCAAAACGGCCAAGGAGACGACACGACGTGCGCGTCACTTGTAACGTATTTCGGAGGCCAATTTGCTTGTGCTCGTATCTAACCTTTCCGTCCTGCATTGGGCATTTTGTCTCACAACTGAGTAATAGTCTCCTTGCAGGGAACGGGAAGACATGAAGCACAGCGCCTGTGCTCTGCAGCTTGCGGTTGGCAGTCGTCCAAGGAGGCTGACTGGGTCCCTACTTCGTAGACCTTGATTGTTATTAGAATGAAAAGCAGATGTACTCCATTCGTCGTAGAAAATGACATCCAAGAAATGCGAGGGACCGCAAAGACGGCGCATCTTTTGCAAAGAGAACTCCGACAGTGGCTAAGAAATGGATATGGAGACGTCTGAAACGAGAGGCTGAGGCCGAAAGCGAAACACCAAAACGAACAAAACTTGGTCAAATAAAGTGCACAAAGTGGGCCACACCCGCCCTGCGATCGACTGTGGTGCAGCAAATCAAAAGGAAAGAAAGCGAATGCCTGCTGTACCTGGTCGCGTGTCTGCGATTGAGCTCGTGCGAGCGGTCTTTGTGTCACAGACTTGCGACTGTGAACACACCCAACGTCTTTCTTTCGTCGTGTTTTCTTGTTCCTGCATCCCTCACCCCCAACCCAACCTATGTTGACACTGACATGCATCCACAGCACATGCCATTGCGAGCTCCATCTTGAGCTCAGCTTCCTTGCCTGTGCAACACGCGCACCCCTCAAACCGAGACTTTTTGGCGACACTTCCCTTCAATTCTCGAACTCGACCTCCCCCGATTCGACTTCTTTTCAACCTCACCTCGACATCTCCCTATCGACTTACTGCCGCCTCTTCCCCCTCACAATGTTCCGCCAGCCATGGCACGAGCGCGTGGCGACACGGCACCGGCTCTTCAAGCTCATCGTGGTTGTCGGCTTAGTTTGTCTGTTTGTGCTGTACCGCAGCCTCTGGCACGACATCTCGTCGCCGATACCTTATGTGCCATGGACACGCACCGACTACGGCGGCACCTGGATGAACGACGCATATGCAGAAAAGACTGTGCCAGGCTCGGCGCCACCCGCGCACTGGACGCTACCTCCGAGCCCACCCGGTAAATCGAAGCACAAGTACACAGCGCGCGTGCATGCAGAGCTTATTCTCGAACAGGCCGAGGCAACACCACAGCAGAACAAGTTGAGGTGTCCAGCCTTAGACAGGGACAGATATGCAGAGCTCATTCCCCAGTCGTCGGAGAAGAGGACATACTTTTTCGCCCTCGACCTGCGTCAGGTGGTCAGCTTGCTCCCGACGCTGATGGGCTCCGTTTTCGAGGCCGTGCGCTTCTTGGGCCCTGAGAACTGCGTTGTGTCCATAGTCGAGGGCCGGTCCAACGATGGAACTTATGAAACGCTTTTGGTGCTACAAAAGGCGCTCAATATCATGGGCACGGTTGTCTACATTCAGAGCAGCAACATCAACCGCTACTGGGCGACCGTATCGGCAAGCTGGCCAAGCTGCGCAACTTGGCTCTGGAGCCGATGTACCTGGATTTGGCAAACATGCACCCCGAGCAGAGTGTTATTCTGTTTGTCAACGACGTCGCCGCGTGTACGAAGACTTGCTGGAGCTAGCACTGCAGAAGCGCCGCCAAAACGCCGACATGGCCTGTGCCATGGATTACCGTCGCCTGGGGCGCCAGTACGATTACATGATGTCCTTTTACGATGTCTGGATTTCTCGCAGTATGGATGGCGAGACATTTATGATGTGCCACCAGGTCCGGCACAGTGGCGCTTCGCCGACGATATGTTCCCCTACGATGACGTGACGCGGTCGAGGTATGCCCAGCGCCGGCCTTTCCAGGTATTTTCATGCTGGAATGGCGCGGTAGCTCTGGCGGCGCAGCCGTTCTTCGAGAAAAAGGTGGAGTTTCGGCGGTCGTACAGAAGCGTTGGAGAATGCGGCGCAGGCGAGCCTACTTTGCTGTGCAAAGACTTATGGAGCGAGGGTCACGGCAAGATCATGGTGGTGCCGTCAGTTAGCCTAGGCTACACGCTTGAGGAGGGTTTGGACGTTAAGAGCATCATGGGCTACACGGCCAACTGGACGGCCACGGAGGCGGCAGAAAGCAACGAAGGCGTCCACACAATGGCGTTGAATGGGATCTGCAGCCGCCAGCCGTGGTGCGCTGCATTCCGAGTTGGCGAAAGACGTTTTGGCAAGCCTGGGATTTTGGTGTGCAGAGGTTGAGCAACCGAGCCTGAACGAGCGAAGCGAGTAGGGGCAAGGACAGAGGCCTGAAAACAATCGAAGCGAGGACTTGAGGAAATACTGCATTACTGGCATTTGGCGTACTATTTTTTCCAAAGCAGCATTTCCCTGCCAGTTAAATACCATTTCATCTTGATCACACTAGAATTACTTCCTTGGCCTCCGCTGAGTCCAATTTGATACGCCCATCGCAACGCACTACAACGCCAAGGCAGCGGAAACAGCACCTGCAAACTACCACTCCGAATACCGACACGTGTGCATTCCATCCAGATCTTGCACAGTGTAGACACGAAAGGAGAATGGCCAGGCCATAGGTGTACCAAGTACTACGTGGCGTTGAGCCACTGCCGGAGTCGGCCACCCATCAAGACACTCCTCAAATCGACGACAATAAAGGCCTATACCGAGGCAATACCCGAGCAGGATTTGCCTTTTTATTTCGGTACGTCGTCAAGATCACCGCGACCTGAGCATCCCCTATATGTGGATCAACTTCTTATGCATCGTTGACAGTGTTGTTGATGACTTTCATTAATATGACGAGCTTGTCGACGATTTTGTGGACGAAAACTGGGAATCTCTGGGCAATGTCTCGTTCTGTGGCAAGTGTCGATTGGTGACTTTGAGCAAGCTGGCGCTGCTGTACTTGGCTGGAAGTGCAAAAGCTGTGTCGACCGCTGGGCGAGAGGAAGCCATGACTCTTATGTGGGTGTGTGTGTCTATGTAATGGATGTTGAGCTACTGACGACTAATGAGGGATGATGGGGGGGAAGAAAGCATTGTATAGCTAGTCTAACCAAGAACCTCATAAAAATTGTAGGTACTATCGACATATTGTGTGATCCGACGACAACTCTGAAACGGCCGCGTCCGGCTGCACAGCTGCGGATTATGTAATGTGACTACAAGATTATCATGGTAAGCTCGAATCGAATGAAGTTTAAGGAAGACCTTTTTTTCCATAACGCTAATAGTCTCTTCCCCTTTGTCGATTCCTCGCGGTCATGTGCCCTCGATATGCTCGGCCCCGACCAAATCCTTGCAGAAACAACGCATGAAGGGGTAGTTGGTGGCCGTCTTCTTGCCGAGCGTCCAATTCTCGACCCGGCGAATGTGACTCTCGAAGGTGGGGCTCAGCACGAGGTTCTGGCCGTCGCCCAGGTCGAGGAACACGCCCGAGTCGGTGTAGGGCCAGTTGACGGACATGTCGGCACCTGTCTTGACACGGAACTCGGAAAACTCAAAGTCGGTGGAAAGCCACGTCTTGCTCTGGATGATGGCGTCGCGGGCTTGCGGCCAGGTAATGATGTCGACCCACGGTGGGTGGGGCACTGTGCGCTGCAGATGCGTTGGCCGCAGAAATTCGGGCAGCTTTTCGTAGCTCGACTTGTTGCGGCAGATGAGCCATCGGAGAAGGTGGGACAAGGTATACATGAGGGCAATCCTCGTCGTTACCGACCTCACATTCGACTTGGCTACGACGTGTGTTGCGAGGGCAATTGTCAGCGGCTTGGAGCCGTCGTCACCCTGCTTGGGATTGAGGAGCGACGAGATGCTGGGAAAGTCGGCCTGCATGAGCTCGCCCGCACCGTCTGACTGCTGCTGCGGCCGTCGGCTCGAGTTGATCGTGCCAAAGATGAAGTGATCCAAGTCGTTGCCCGGCGCCAGGTGGAGCGGCACAATCTGCCACTCCGGGATCGTGGGCGGGGCCAGGCCGTGAGTGAGCGCGATGGAGTTGACGGGAACTCCGTCCATCATCATGGGCATGGGCGTGAGGGAGTCGGGTCGTCATCGGGTGGCGGCATGGGGAACGCAAAGGCAATATCACCAACTCGCTGTCTTGGTGGCTGGGGTCCAGAATCTCGCGCAGGTTAACTGTCCAGATGGAGTCGCTGTGGCCCGAGTCGGCGTCGTCTCTGCGGCGGGGGCGTGCAGGACCGTCGTCTGTGTCGATGCCGATGCCAACACAGTTGATGTCGGTGCCGGTGCAACTTCGTGCGACAATGACGATGTCGATGCCGGCGGTGTGAGACCTCCTGCAGTGAGACAGACGGCAACCTCGCCCCCGTTGCATACGCACTTGGCCAGTTTCTTTTCTGCCGCCGCCAGTGCCTCTGTGAGTCGTACCACCTCCTGATCGAGCCACTGCAGCCGCGCCTTCTTCCGCCGCTGGCAGTGCTGCTGGTTGGCCCGGTCAATGGCCCGCTTGCGTTCAACCTGCGAGTCTGTCAGGTTCGACACCCGCCGCGCCGCCGGTCCTGTCTGCCCATGATGTGGTCGGCGTGTATTGAGTAGATGCTGCGTCTATGCTGCCGTGGTAATGTCATTTCGACGTCGTCGCGTCGTCTTGTGGCTCAGCCTGCCGTGTACCGTCTGTTGTCGCACAGTTGTGTCGATAATTTGCAATCCAGGCCTGAAAAAACAACCGCATGAATCATGTGAGAAAGAGGGGCGCTGCTGCACTAGGTCGTTTTGGGCCGCTTTGACACTCTCCCCGGGTAGTTCTGGGGCACCACTCACTGAAGACTGGAGACACAATGGAGAAATGGCCGACGTCCCCGCTTCTCCGCCTCATCTCCGCAAGTCTCACTTATCCTTAATAATAGGGGCCACCCAGTCTAGTCCACCAATCAGGGAAGCCGCATCTCGCAATTCCAACACCGGCATACTGTTAGGCGAGGACCTCAACGTTGTTGATAAAATGAGCAAAGCTGTAAGTTGTGTTGGGAGAAATATTAATAAGGTATCACGAATTTGTTTTCGCTTCTTTTGCGTCTTTTCACGGTGGTAGTGCCGTTTTTGTTCGAGGCAGGTGGCGAGTATCCATAAGTAAGCGACTTCACGGTCACTGAAAACGCGAGACAGGACGTGCAACGTCAATCTGAATATGCCCACGCTCAAGCCTAGGGTGAGACAAAAACCCTGGCCACGGCGAGGGTATTGCTTACAAGCAGACCAAATTGATGGTCCCATATGCGGCTTCGGTGGAGATGGCAAAGCGTGGTGACAGTTTTGAAATAAACACACTCTTTAGAAAGCCGAAACTCATTAATGAACTTGACAGGCGGCAAAAGTGCCTTGTATGACCACACGGTGGCGCTACGGAGCCCGAGGCCGCAAGTCGAGAGGTACAGAATAGTTACGGTCGCGGTGTCTTTGATACCATGGCTAGCGCGTAGGATGCCGGATTTGCAGGAGTCGAGCAGCTTCCGGCAGGCCGGGGAGATCAAGAGGCCGTTGGCAGATTCCGAAAAGTACTTGAGAGTACCAAGCGGGGCTTCGGCTGCCTTGGAGCCCAGTCCTGGGTCGGCAAAGTGCATTACTGTGGTGCGATCGACGTACGTGTGCGTGATCTGGTAGGACGTGAAGCTACCGCCGAGCAACGTCAGGCCACCGTAGGACACCAATGAGGAATTTGCGAAGGGCTGGCATTCCAGTTTGATGCGTGTCTTTCGACAGACTCGCGGGTGATGTAGAGGATGAGGTACCAGCCGAGGACGGTATCGACCAGATACCAGTTCATCGTGCGTCAACTCATGCTTGACGTCGTGACGGTCTTACAGCCTTGACGGTCTCATCGCTGGCATGTCCACAGTGGCCAACCAGCCAGCCACAAACGCCTTTCTCTTGGATCAAATTGCCCACAGGACGAGAGTCACTTCATTCCGGCCGACGGGGCACGGCTTGCAGCTCGGGCCAAACTACCCACAACTGGGGTCGGTGCCACCGCCGCACGTCTTGGCCATTAAATTGACGTCTTTGTCGCCGGTCTTGCAAAAACTTTTTAAGCAGGGTCTAGTCCTTCTGAGATGGCGGTGGTTAGGAGTTTTGGCGACCTCTGTGCCGACTTCTTCGTCAGCGGGCCGTACTTCGTCCAGTAATTGGCGCTCGGCGCGCTCTTAAAGGGCCTCGTGATTGGCGAGATGGTAAGCAGACATGGCTCTGCGCAACCTGGACGAGAAGGCGGGCACGCCGGTGACCTACGTCTGTGATGCGGATGATGGGGAGGTTGTCAAAAATAGGCGGAATCTGGAAAAACGGAGAGAGAAGACTGGCGGCGGGGTGAAAGGCTCCAGATGGGCTGTGTAATAACAATCGGTGCGTTGTGGATATGGCGACAACGGGTGCACCGTGACTGATATTGGGAAGTGAGTACAGCTCAACCAGCATCCTAGAACACAGCTAGTACAGTCCATCCAAAAGACCGAAGTGGATGGTGCCATTGAGTAGTCGGCGAGCTCTGCATTAAAGAGGTCGCTGGGAAAGTCGGTGATTATGAGGGAGGGCAGGTCGTCTTCATAGCCGGCAGTGGAGGAGCGGGCAGAGAGGGAGCGCTGGCGGCTGTCGTCGGCCGGCAACGCTGTGTCGACAATGGTACGCAGATGCCTATCGGGAAGGTGAACAGCCAGGCCCTCTTGTGCAGAGGCCATCACGTCAGCCATGTTGACACTGTCATTTCGTCCACGTCTCCACCACTTGTGCCATTCAGTCCATTTGCCATGTTTGCACCATTTGCACCATTTGTAGCCTCGCTTGATGGTCCCGCCACTCTTCGGAGGACCTCTTCCCAGCGGGCACTGGCAGGCCACGCCGTGTAGAGCTCACTTAGAATCCTCAAAGTCCCCAAAGCCATCTCTTCTGCTTCGACAGGCGACACGTGTGGGCACAGATAAGGATTGTGCAGGAGGTAAGAAGCGAGTGAGCCGCACATGTAGACGCAAAACACGAGGATAGCCGGGAAGCCTTCATCGGGGTTCTCATGGAAAAGTAGGCGGTGACTTGCTCGTGCAGCTCGACGACGTTGTCAAAGAGTTCGTAGGAGATACGCTGCCAGGTGGATGTGGAAGTGGGGATGTGACTGTGACTGGGACTGGGGCAGGAGGTGGAGGCACTGGCATGGGTGTGGTCGTCACAGTGGGTGTCTGCGACGACTGCGAACCCAGAGCGGCAATCATCTCGTCGAGGTAAACACGGCGGATGACAATGTTGCTCAGCCTCAGGACCATGACAACAGACAGGTAGGCCAGGTGAAGGCCCTCAGACCGCCATCCTCTCAGATTCCACAGACTCCAGCGGTGGCGGGTGGGCAAGGAAGCTTCGCAGCGGCGCAGGGCGTCTGTGATGCGCGTGTAAGGGCTGCCGGGGCCTCCTTCACCCCCAAGAGAGCCCCTTGTGGCATGCCTGGCTACACGTCCCCACAGACTGTGCACCTGGATCAATGTGGCAAATAGACAGCGGTCGGGGTGGACGGCCAGCGACGGATTCTCATGGGCGGGCGGTGTGCCCTCGAGGGCGGCGCGAAAGGACGGGATGGCGCCGAAGGAAAAGTCGGCCTCGTTGCAGGGCAAGAGGGCGGTTGTATCTTCTAGACTCAAGGGGGCGGGTGATGATGTGCCCGAGTGTAGATTCTCCTGACTGTAAATCATCCAGAGTGTCCGGCGGGCCGATTCGAGACGGACGACGTGGTCTGCGGTGGCTGTCGATGTGGAAGCGCCCAAGCTGGTGGCCGGGGATAGTACATGAACAGGACTGGGCCGTGGAGTGGAGCTCATTGTGGGTGTGGTATTGGTCGGTGTCGACCGTGGAGCAGATTCTGCTGCCGACGTCACGCCTGCCACGACATAGGTTTCCTCCTTGTGCAGCCTCAACAGCAAGGCCATCCTCAGCGCGACGGCCATGTCAATGGCGCTGCGGTCGCGGTCTGAATTGCCCCATTCGGCAATCGACAGCAAAAAGAAGGCCTGGGTGCGTTCCAGTGAGGGTGCGTACATTTCCGTCAAGGCCTGGGACTGGGCAAGACTCAAAAAGTGGTCAGTGGCGGCCGTGCGCGAGCCGTAGCGGTGGACCAGGCTGGGCGTGAAGCGCGACGAGATGGCCAGCAGACAGCTCAACAAAAAAAGGGTGCTGTTGTCGGTGTCGGGAGATTGGACAAGTCGTTCCAGGAACAAAGACCTGGGTAGAAATCCGAGCTGAAAGTAGCAGGTGACAAATGTACGGCAGCCGTCAACGACCTCGTCGTGGGGAGGCCATGAAGAAGCAGTGTCAAGACCAGGCGGTGGGAGGCGACTGGGTAGTGCTGGCAGTCGACCGGCTGCAGACGGTACGGAAATTGTCTGCAACTTTGTCTGCACCTGTGCCTGCTGACTCCTTGGCCTCCGCCGAAACTCCCGATCAACATCACGCTCGCCCCTGGCTGGAAACGCACAGCTGGCCGCCGTGTCAGGCCCGGCCGCGACACAGCCTTGGCACGGCGTCTGGCCGTGGTCGTGGATGCATTTGTTGCGAAGGCGTCGGCAGCGTCGGCAAGCCTTCGCGCCGCGATGGCGTGGTGGTTTGGGCTGCGAAGGCGGTGGGTGTGGACGTGAGGTCGACAAGGCGACAAGTGTGGTCGCTGTAGAGCTTGGTGATGCAGATGTCGTGGACATGCTGGGCATGCTGGAGATGCTGGGAATGCCTGCTGCGGGATTGGTTGCTGCCATGTTTACAGTGGACCGACAAGGTAAACAACTCTAAGACGGGACAACAATTGAAGTGGCACGCAAAAGCACGCACTACCATCCGGCAGAAGCGGCAAGACAGCGAGTTGCAGTCCCTTTAATAGTAGACATAGTAGACTGGCACCCTGCAATGGCTACGCCTTATCGTCAAGAGTCTAGGGTGTGCTGGCGATTGCGCTACTGGGTTAGCGAGTGGTGACAAGCATTTAGTGCGTTTAGCGGATGCCCCGAACGCCACGATGTCGGCTATGCGGTCTGAATCTCTGAAATACACAAAATACACTGACATGACAGGGCAATGACGGGGTGGCGAGAGTGGCTACAGGTTATGGTGCGGCGCCTGATGGGCCCCGCTAAGGCCACTAATAATTGTCAAGCTCCGATGGACGACAGCGCTGACAGCATCTTGTCATCTTGACTTTATGTTTAATGTCCTTCGCTAAGATGTAAATATGTGAGATTTACTGGGATATATGGAAATTATTGGAAATATATGCAGACATATAGGAATACGCTCCTCGTCTCCTGTATATGCAAGATTATGACCCAACCACGAAACATGCGTTAAAACAAAAGGCTCCATAGATGCTGCTCGTTTTCCATGCACCGTTCACATGTGAGTCTTCTTAGTCTAGACTTCACTTCTTCTCGTATGTCATGCGTGGTGCACCAGCTTTGGCCAGTGCTGCATTGACATCGCCCAGGCGCTCCAAAAAGTGCGGCTTGTAGGCGGCACGCTGTGACTCGGGCGCCGGCTGGGCATCGACGACGGCAGCTTTTGTGAGCAACAAAGGCACGGTGATGTGGAACATGAAGGCAACGGTGTCTTCACAGACGCGTTCGGGAACTAAATCACGCGTCGTCGCCGAAACCCAGGTCTCGTATGTCTCGCCATGCGGCATGTAACTGGCCTCGTAGCTCAGGCCGCCGGGGTCGAGCGAGTGTGCGCTGCCTCCGTAAGTGCCGTACAACAGGCCCATAACTTCGGAGGACATGTTGCGGTGGAAGTAGGGCGGCCGGAACGTGTTGCTGGTGGGGATCCATTTGGGTGTAAAGACCAACAAGTCGGTCAAGGGCACACCTGGCACGGTCGAGCGCACAGTCAGGACGCTGTAGACGGTCGGGTCGGCCTGGTCGCGCTCGACGTTGGCGACATTGACAAACTTTTCGGTGGCGTACTTGAAAGGCACGAGGTTGCCGCGCCAGGCGACAACGTCAAAGGGCGAGTGGTCTTGACCCGACACAAAGAGCTTGCCCATCAGCTTGTAGACGACTTCCCAGGCCTGCTCGTCAATATCAAACGCGGCCACGGGCTCTCAAAGTCTTGCGGGAGGGCCATGCCGTTGGAGCCCATGGGCCGAGCTCGGGCAGCTCGTAATGAGCGCCAAACACTTCCTGGATGTAACCGCGGGCGGCGTTCTCTTTCTGGCTGTCAACATCCGGGAGGAGCACGCTGAACCTGAGCCCAGCTTGCACGACGACAATCTCGCCCGGTCGCACCATTAGCCATCCCAGCTCCGTCTGGATCTGCAGGCGGCCCTGCTGCGGCATGATCAGCATGTCGCCGTCGTTGTTGCAGAATGCGCGCCGGCCCATGCTGCGGTTGGCCGTGTACATGTGCACGGCCAGTCCTTGCCGCAGGCTCGGGTCGCCGTGGCCACACACTGTGCGGATGCCCTCCACAAAATCCTTCTTCTCCTCGTCTCCTGGTAAGGTCAATGGATCCCACGCCAGCTGGTCCGGCACGAGCGTCATGGCCGGGTTGGTGGATAAGAAACTACTTTGTAACGCTGGATTGACCTCGTCGGCGGCCACCAGGGGACCATGTGCCACAGATGGCCGCATGCGGTACATCCAAACGTTTTGAATGCCTGACCGGGGCAGCACCACAAATGACGAGCCATTGAGCTGTTCCGAGTAGAGGTCAAAAGCGCATTTTTGCGGCGCGTTCTGGCCCAGCGGCAGCGCACCAGGCACGGCCTCGCTGGCAAAGCGGTTGCCAAAGCCCGTCTGGTAGAGGAAGGGGTCGGCGTCGGTGGGCGTGGTCACATAGCCGCCACGGGCCATTGCAGAGGGCATGATGGGGGGAAGGGGAGAGGGAGATGTCGTCAGGGTCTCGAGGATGTCACTCTTGTTAGTCGGTATTAGTCCTTATCGAGGGACGGCCAGGGTAGCATGCATAAAGATTAGGTCTGGAGAGAAATGGAAATGAAGAGAAACAACGACAATAACCAAAATCAGAATGCCATCTCGTGATGTATAAGTAAACCAGAGCCACCAGACAACTGAAGCAGAGAGCAGAGAGAACAGAGAGAGTAAAGAGCAGAGAGCAGAGAAGCCCGAAGCCAGCCGGGGGTGCAAGGTAAAAAACTGGGACGCTTGGAAAGCAGGCAAGAAAAGAAGAAGAAAGCAGCTCGAATCACGCCGACGCCAACGACGCTGCAGAAGAGGAGATGAGGCGCGAACCACCAAATTCTCATCATTGCCCTCTTGCCCTTCCGGCAGGCAAAGTAGAAATCAACTGCAACAAACTCCGCAGGAAAAGTAGGAAAGCAGGCACAAAGGCAGGAGGCGACACCCCACGGCGACCAGAGCCTGCTAGTAGCGCAGATTAGTGGGACGCTATGGTGCACTTTGGTGCGTCTTGGTGTGCATAGCCTTCATTGCAATGCACTTGGGCGCCTTTGCCGGATTCCTTGCCCTGACAAACGCCCGATGGGTGGTGTGGGCTTGCCGGTCCCTCCTCGCCCAAAGAAAAGAATATCTCGGTTGGTGCTAGCCTTATCGCACTAGAAGTGCTTCCAGCGACCTCGTATTCGCCTTGCCCCACCCTACGCTCGACTCTTGCCGCCGGCAACGATTTTTTGTTGTCGGCCCCCGTTTGCCCGTTTCCCCTCTGCCCTTTCGTCGTCTGGTCCATTCTTACAATCGCACAGCAATCAGCAGTCTCCGGCTCGACCACGAGAAGGCGCCCGCCGAGGAGGACCAGACGACCAAAAGACCGACCAACCACCGCCATGATATATCTCATCTGCGACGACGGTATCATCGGCACAATGGCTTATATCGGTTGAGCTAGAGCAAGTCGAGACAAAACAGATTCTATCGAGTCAAAGCGCCAAGTCGACCATACACAACACACTCTACTCGTCGACAGCTTGACAGGTTGACAGGTGGACAGCTCGGCAGCTCGACAGGTCCACAGCTCGACAGCTCGTCAACATCCACGATACCTCCTTCCCTGGGCACCTCTCTCGGACCTCCCCAAATGGCCCTCAGTTCAAGCCTGTTTGCGGGCGTCACGGCCCTGCCGCCCAGCACTTTCGTGCTGTTGCTGATCGTGGGCCTTGCCGGCCTGGCCATGCACCGCCATCTCGCCTTCCAACGCCGCCGCGCTGGCGCTCCTCTGCCTCCGGGACCGCCAGCTGAGCCTGTCCTGGGCCATCTGCGCGTCATTCCAGCGGCCAACCCCGAGTACGCCTACATGCAGTGGAGCAAGGAGTACAGCAGCGACGTGCTGGGCTTCCACATCCTGGGCCAGCCTATCGTGGTGCTCAACAGCGCCCGCGCCGCCGTGGATCTGCTGGACAAGCGCGGCGCCAACTATGCCGACCGCCCGCGGTTCGTGCTCTTCGAGGCCATGGGCTTCAAGCGGACGCTGACCTTTTTGCAAATGGGTCCCGCGTTCCGGCTCCACCGCCGTATCCTCCAAAAACGCTTCCAGAAGAGCGCCATCACCGTCGACCAGACCTTACAAACGCGGGAAACACACCAGATGCTGCGGGGCTACTGGCCAAGCCCGAGCAATGGAGACGGTCTTGCGGCGCTTCGCCACAGCCATTGTGCTGGGCATTGGCTTTGGAATTGGCATTTCTTCCGACGCGGACCCCTACATCCAGATGGCCGAGGACGCATCCTATGCCCTAGGCCACGGTGGCGCTCCTGCCGGCACACCCGTCGACTACTTCCCGGGACTGCGTCTGCTGCCCACCTGGATGGTGGACCGCTCGCTGCGGTTCGCACGCACCTGGCGCTGGGCCATTCGTAAGCTGCATGAGGCGCCGTACCATGCCGTCGTGGCGTCAACTTCGGCCGATGAGAACGCCCAAGCCAGTAGTTTAATCCACGGCTTGCTGGCTCAGCGTCAGTCACAGCTACGCATGGGGGCCGAGCCTGAGCTCAGCGAAGACGACATCAAGGGCGCGGCGGCGGCTGTCTATGCGGCGGGACAGGACACGACGTGGGCCACTTTGATCGTGCTGATCCTGAACATGATTCGCAACCCCGAAGTGCAAAAGAAAGCACAAAGTGTGCTTGACGACACCCTGGGCGACCGCCTGCCTACTTTCAGTGATCGCGCCCGGCCCGAGCTCGAGTACATTGAGCACATTGTAGCGGAGACGCTGCGCTGGTGCCCGTGTCACCCGTCGGTGTGCCCCACCGTACCGTTGCCGATGACATGTACAAGGGCATGTTCATCCCCGCCGGCTCTTATGTGTATGCCAACGCCCGCGCCATTACGCACGACCCGGCCGTCTATGCCGACCCCGACGCCTTTGTGCCCGACCGCTACGCCCGTGGCGAGCCCATGCCGGTGGGCCAGTTTGGCTTTGGCCGGCGCATCTGTGTTGGCCAGCATCTGGCGCAGGCAAGCGTATGGATTGCGGCGGCCTGTCTACTCAAGAGCTTTACTTCTCAAGGCGGCACCAAGTGACGATGCCGACGCAAAGGGCCAAGTGACAAAAGCCGACTGCGAGGTCAAGCTGACAAACGGCCTGACGAGCCACCCCGAGCGCTTCGGTTGCATCTTTGAGCCGCGCAGTGATGTGCAGAGCCTCGTGGACAGGGCGGCCGTTTGATAAATTTCCTGAAGATTTAAGTATTGATGTATTTGTCATTCCCGCGGCGTGGTTCACATCACATGTAACGGTATCATAGCGGTCATTGCACAATAAAGATCCCGATGGTCATGAGATGGCAGCCTTGCATCAAGCCAAATAGCACATGGTTTGTGTGCCAACGAAGGGGACGTGGATGAGGATGTGTCAAGCACGAGGATGCGTCGCTTGACTACTACTTCGTAGACATCCTGGAACTAGGAGCAGACTAAGCATTGCTAATCACGAGTACTGCTACGATATATATATTCTTTGGCTGTCTGTGTCGTTGAATATTGGAGGTGCAACTTCTCGGCTTAAACCACATATGCCTGCCAAAAGGGACTTGCATTTCAGACCCAGTCGCCTTGGCCATCCACAAGCTCCTAGCTAAACACATTTACACAGTACACGCGCCATCGATCGGGTCACTTGCGGTCGTTGTGGTTCCATCGATCGCCCTCGAGATCATCCTTTCCTTCCTAAATGACAGGTGATGCTTTCTGCTCGGACACTGTTTATGTCCATTAAATGCTACCAACCTCGTGGTAGAGTCGGTAGCGCCTGGACTTTGCTAGACGTGTGACCCGGCGCATCCAAAGCATGTCTTCGCCATTCTCCGGCGCAAAGACATCAAATTGTGACGCATTCCCCGAAGAGGTGCTTAAGCGGCGCATTGGCGTGGCACATGGGTAGCGTTGAAATACGGCGTCGCGTACGATGATGTACGGCTAACAATGTCCTCTGCAAAACGACGACGGCAGCGGTACTTCTGGACGCGCCATGTTTGTAGACCTTGAGTATGCACATCAGTACCGGTAGTATCGCACCAGCTGCGAAAACCAGCAACGGGGCCAATTTTAATTGTGTGCGTATGGGTACTGTATTGTCTCCTCTTCATAATATGTAGCAATCACTTGATGTATATATCATGCAAACAACATTGAGAACATAATCCAGTAAAAAGCAACACAATCACATTCGTAGTTCACGCCTTCACTTGTCTCCATTAATAAGCCACCATTGTACTGAGCCCATCGAGTTCGCGGTCAAAGTTCTTGTGCTGGGCAATACTCTGGAAGAAGGTCTGCGCAAAATCCTTGGAGGCCGACGGGCAGTGACGACGCCATAGCTTTGCGCGAGCTCAGAGTTCTTGTCTGCAGATGAGAACTGGATGCTGGGAACGCCATGCAGAGCTTCCTGCAGGAGGGCTATGCCTTCACCCGTGGCGCCAATGGCTTTCAGGTGGCCAAATGCTTCACGCAGCCAGTGGAAGACGCGACCCTTGACCTTGGGCTGCACAAGCACTTCAACGGATGCCTTGCCGCCGGGCACAAAGACGGCGTCGACCATGGTCGACCTGAATCCCTCAAGGTGGTGGTCGGGAGTAATTGTGGTTCCCAAGATGGTACCTGAGCTCGTAATGGGCTCCTCTTCGTGCCAATGATAAAAGGAACGCCCTGCTCGGCCGTAAGGGACGTCTTGACGAGTTCGACAGCCGCCGCGTCGAAGCCGTCACCAATCAAAATGGCCACACGGCGGCCGGCCACAGTAGGCTTCTCCGGCATGAAGTCAAATTGGGAGAGACCCGGGCGGTCTGGCCCTGGTTGGTGCTGACACTGCCCTCGCCGTCGGCAGCTTCTTTGGCCTCGCCGCCGACCATGTCGCCGACCATCTGGGCCAGCTCGGTGTCAATCTGGGCGAGACGGCCGACGATGCGAGTGTACACCACAGGGTCGTCGCAGTGGTCCAGCTCAAAGGCGAGCGCGTTGATCAAGTGGCTCTTCTCGACGGCGACAGGCTGTTGTAAAAGAGCTGCGCCTGTCGAATGTGCTCGCGGAACTTGGGCGTCAGAGTACGGGCCTTGATTCCGGCAGCCTTGGCGGCGTACTCGGCATAGACGCTGGCCGTCTCTTGCCGTCGGTGGACGCGGTGGATGGGCACTGAAGCGTTGGGCCAGTAGTTGACGTTGCCTTTGGTAATGGAGTGGCGCAAGGCGCCGTCTCTGTTGAAGTTCATGACGGGCACACGGGGCGGTTGATGGGCAGCTCTTCCCAGTTGATGCCGAGCCGGCTGATTTGGGTGTCAAAGTAGGAGAAGTTGCGGCCCTGCAGCAGGGGATCGTCTGAAAAGCCGATGCCAGGCACGACGTGGCTGGTGCAGAAAGCGCTTGTTCTGTCTGCGTGAAGAACTCGTCGACGTTGCGGTTAAGCTCAAACTCGGCAAAGTAGCGCACGGGCACGAGGTCCTCGGGCCAGACCTTGGTCGCATCCAAAATGTCAAAGTCAAAGCTGTGTTCGTCGGCTTCGGAGACGACTTGGACGCCGAACTTCCACTTGGGGAAGACGCCGTTCTCAATCGCCTCCATCAGGTCCTTGCGGTGGAAGTCCGGGTCCTGGCCAGCCAGCTTGAGAGCCTCGTCCCAGACGAGCGAGTGCACGCCCAGCACGGGCGTGTAGTGAAACTTGATGAAACTCCGCTCGCCGGCGTCGTTGACCAAAGTAAAGGTGTTGACTCCGAAGCCCTGCATCATACGGAAGGAGCGCGGGATGGCCCGGTCCGACATGGCCCACATGAACATGTGGGTCGCCTCTGGTGCATAAACATAAAGTCCAAAAGTTGTTGTGTGCCGTCTGCGCCTGCGGCACCTCATTGTGCGGCTCGGGCTTGCCGGCGTGGATGATGTCGGGGAACTTGATGGCGTCCTGGATGAAGAAGACGGGAATGTGTTTCCCACCAGGTCCAGATGCTTCCTCCGTGTAAAACTTGATGGCAAAGCCGCGCACATCGCGCACCGTGTCGGCACTGCCGCGGCTGCCCAAAACTGTGGAGAAGCGCACAAAGATGGGCGTCTCGCGGCTTCGTGTCGGTGAGGACGGGCGCCTTGGTGAGGTCCGACAGAGAGTCGAGCACCCGGAACGTGCCAAAAGCACCTGTTCCACGGGCATGCACCACGCGCTCTGGGATGCGCTCGTGGTCGAAGCGGTGGATCTTTTCGCGCGCAAAGGGGTCTTCCAACAAGCTGGGCCCAATCTTGCCGTTCTCCTGGTCGACGATGCGCAGCCAATTGTCATTGTTGGCCTGCTGCACGCCGTAGTCGGACGTCACGGCGACTCACTGATTTCGTGCGTGTTGCGCGCCATGTCGTCGAACTTGGGTTGGCGGACGTCATGGTTGCAGTGTGTTGTGCTGAGTGATGCGGCTATAAGGTTATGTTGGCTTTTGGGGTAGACTCCGTGCGATGGTGATGAGGGCCTGTCGTTCAAGACAAGTAGATTCGTGGCAGTGGGATGATGTGCTCTTGCCATCTTATATTGGTGGTATACTTGTCGCCTCACAAAGACAACTGATGCCCGAGGTACTGCGGTGAGCAATACCGGCACTCCTACTCGTCAGCTTGTCAACTGGGGAGCCAGAAACGACCTGTGTTCATGACGTCGTCGATGCACACAAGTTGGATGCAACGCGCTGACGTCTAAGACGGCTAAGGATAGGAGGGCCAACGGCGTTGGCTCGAAAGGAGCAAATTTTGTGAGAATTGGCCGGTTTTCCATGCCTGCCAATCTCGATCCGGCAGTCCAGACCGTATACATGGTTACACGGTTGAGCTGTCGATGACGACTGTTGTGCTTGTGTGCGCGAGGTGGTGCACGTCTACGCAGTACAAAGTTGCAATTTGTCTATGATGCAATTTGTATGTCTAGCCCGATGACGATACTAGATAGGCACGTGACACACTTTCACGTCAACGCCTAGCCTGGGAGGTCACTTTTGTAAGCAGCGTACAGAAGAGCCCTTTAGGCTTGGTGCCTCCGGGCGGAATAAAGTTTCATTCATTCACTTTTGGCCCTTGCCAAAGCGGGGAAGTGACTGCGAAGCTGGCATGTAAGTGGAAGCGATAGCCAATGAAAATACCGCCCTATGTTTTGCGTCGATCTTCGCCATTAAGCTGCACGTTGAGTGCCGCGCATGTGGCAGCGATCATGATCCGCCATTGCACCAGAATGCGCGATACGACAGACGGGAATACAGAGACAGCACGATAGAGCTCACCTTGGCAGCTCCTGCGAGCGAATGCGTCTTGGCCTGCTGAGCAATCAAGACAACTCACATAGAGGAACGACGCATAGCATTCAGTGTAACACTCCGCCAGTCAACAGCTCGACAGACAACGAAATGTGCAACAGCAAACAGCGGCAGGATGGCTTGGATAACGTCGACCATCTGGTGAAGTCGGCACTCTTTCGATCGGCCGCGTCATAGACCGTAAGCCCCAAACATACCGTAAAATGGCCGGGGGCGACTTGGAGAGCAGCGTTATATATATTAGATGCGCATTACTTGCCAGAGCTACTGCAAGAGTCGACTGTCGATCAGGGCCTGTTTCATCCGACAATTTTCCTAGTCTTTCAAACCATATTATTTTGCCAGTATATCTATTTCGACTTGTTTCTCGACGTCTATGCACCTTCAACAATATGTCTTCTGCAATGGACAAGGCCAGGAAGTGGCCCATAAGTTTGCCGGGCAGGACAGCAACGACAAGGCCAGCGCCAACCCCAACGCGGCGCAGGACTCGCCAGCAACACCAAGTTCTCATCGGACTACAACATAAAGCAGCAGACGCAACCAGCGCCCGGACTAGAGCGCGACCTTCAGCCGCAGCGGTCAAGGCGCACTTGCCGTCCGAGGATGAGGGCTACCAGCTCTACAGCGCGGCGGGTAAGCTTAGGGGCAAGCGGCACTGATTACAGGCGCGACTCGGGCATTGGCCGGGCTGTGGCGATTCTGTATGCCATGGAGGGCGCACATGTGACAATTGCGCACCTTCGAGCGAGCTGGAGGATGCTGTGCACACCAAGGACCAGGTCGAGAAAAACGGTGGAAAGGCCCACTTGATCTCGCGGGACCTGTGCAGCCCGGGCGCACCCAAGGCAGTGGTGGACCAAGCAGTGAGCGCTATGGGTGGGCTGGACATCCTGTCAACAACGCGGCATACCAGCTGGAGCTGGAAGACATTGCCGACATTCAGAGGAGCAGTACGACAAGACGCTGGCGACGAATCTGAACGGCGCCTTTTTCGTGACAAAGTATGCGCTGCCTCATCTCAAGAAGGAAGCGGCGGCACAGTCTCAACACGGTGTCGGTGGACGCCTATATCGGGCCACCCACGCACCTGGACTACTCTGTCACCAAGGGTGGTCTGGTGACGTTCACGCGGGCTCTGGCCAACCAGCAGGCCAAGTACGGCATCCGGGTGAATGGCGTGGCACTGGCCATCTGGACACCGCTAATTGTGTCGGCCCTTTCAAAGGAGTCACAGAAGAGCATGCCCGACAACACACTCCTGACAAAGATGGGCCAGCCGGTGGAGGTGGCGACCAGCTTTGTCTTTTGGCTTCGCAGGACAGCACCTATATGACGGACAGGTGCTTCACCCGAATGGAGGAATGGCGCCCATTTCGTGAGTAGGAGCTGGTTGACGTTGCGCGCCAGCGTGTCAGCAGATTTATGATATGAAGGAAGTAAAGAAGGAAACAGCTATTATATACAAACACCAATTATATACGCGTCTATGATTACATACCTCCCTTCCTTCTACACCCAGGCCCATCCTCAACTTCTCGAGAGCCTCTTTTCCGTCACGACGTCGGCGTATTTGCTGTCCAAATCGAATAGATTGGCATCCTGGATGGCTTTGGAGCGTCGCCACAGGCCGAGGGCACGACCATGGGCCGGAACCCGCTCTGCATGGCGTCCAGCGCCGCGAGCGCGACACAGCGCTGGTGCTGACGCCACAGATGACGACGGTGTCGATGCCTTGCACGGCCAATTCAGTGGCCAGCGTGGTGCCGAAGAAGCCGGAGCGTACCTCTTTTTGACCACAATATCGCCGGCAACTGGCGTCAATGTGTCACTGACAAATTCTGCCAGCCCTTTTGGTGCAACTCGCTGCCTGTCGCCACACTGCCAGCGTTTTGGCCTTCTTCCAGAATAGGCCGGCATCCGACATGTCCTCTTGGGTGTACTCGACGGCGGTCCAGGCGACGGACAGCCACCCTCGCGTGCTGCATTAACAAGTCTCTCGGCACTGGCAGGCACGCCGATGGCGTCGGGGTTTGCGGACAAGTCGAGGGCGATCCGGGTGTCCAGTAGGCCTTGCATATGTCAATGAGGAGAAGGGCCGGCCGCTGGCCCAGCCCATGCGGCAGCCGTAATCCAGACCGCAGCAAATACCGAGCAGATTCCTTCGCGGTTGTCCATTGTGAGGTTCTGCGTATGACTGTGATATGTGTATGGTGTCTGCGAGATGCCAGTGTTTGGGCTGAAAGGTGAGCTGGTAAAGTGAGTCGCGATGAGATGAGGTTAGATGATAAGTGAGAAACGAGGTGATTACGACGTAGTCGAGCCGCTGTAATTCAAGCGGGGTTGTAGCGGTTGCTCCACGTAGAAGTCTCTGTGTCAACCAAAAGTGGCCATCTGGGTGCGAGTGAGGTCGACTTAGTGCACTTCAGCATGCACCATGCGCTATTTCCGGCAAATCCCCGGCAAGTTGTCAGTGAGGGCTGCCAATATGAAGCGTCTCGTACGTTGGATGGTCTCATGCAACCTGTTGATGCCAGTTAGCGCCTGCATCCAAAGGCGTGTATTATTTACTTTATCAATTTATTTGCACGAAGACAGCAATTGGAAGCATTTAACGTGTTTGTGAGGTAGCTTGACATTTAACAATCCGGTGTCGTATCCATTCTCATCGACAACCATCAACAGCTCACATCACAACAGAAAACCCACAACCACAGCCTACCACAGCACGCAATGTCCGAACAGTCTACCAGCCACTGCACTCGGCGGTCCGTCCGCAGCTGGATCCGCAGTATTGGCCTTCACGACGCCACATGCAGTATGTGCAGACGGACGACTCCATAGCGCGTGGACGGCAGTGCTAGACGAAGCCTTCACTTCCGCGGGAACACTGGATGTGGTGGAGGTGGGAAGTACGGGGATATTCACGCGCCGACTTTGTGTGGGAGAGCGACGTTTCCGATGAGAGTGTTTCGGCCACAGTCGATTTCGACTAACCCTTCTACCCATTTTTCTTTGGTGCCACGGCGGGCGGCTGGCCATTGGCGACGTTGCCAGCGAAAATGACTTTTGCACACGCATCTTGCCAAGGTGCGGGTGTCGTCGTCTGCTCAGTGGCTATCGGCTGGCGCCCGAGACCGTTTTCCAGCAGCCGTGGACGATGCTTATGCGGCGTTGGCTACGTAACCTCAAAAGAGGCGCCCGAACGCATTGGGGAGATCGGACAAGAGTGGCCGTTGGTGGCACATCGCGCGAGCCAACCTCAGCTGTGTGCTGCATTGAGCACATTGAGGCAGCTATGATGCTGAAGTCCTTGCCATTGCGTTGGCTCGTGTTATTCCCCGTCATTGACAACACAGCGACACCACAACGGCGTGGGCAGCAATGCCGCGACCGCGCCCTGGCTGACACCTACCGCATGCTGTGGTACCGTCGGATGTACATGCCGGACGAAGCACAATGGTCACATTGGCACGCGTACGCCCACTTGGCCCGTCCTCGCTGCTGTCCAAATGCTCCTGTTGGATGGCCGTGTCAGAACAGGACCTACTGGCGCCGAGGGCATTGCCTTGCCAACAGCTGCAGGGCTGGCGTAAAGACGGGCCTGCACGTGCTCAAGGGTGCACGCATCCATCTGGCCATGGACCGGTGAGTTGAATCCAGCATAAGAACTATATTGCAATCACTGACCACCAACTTTACTAGCGTCATGGACAAGGGACGGAAGTTAGTGGAGGATCCGTTGAGGCCGTTCACGCCTCGTTTCTTCAAGTAGATTTTGAGCCTTTTTTGCTTGTGCTATGTTCGATGCTAGAATGTCTAAACAGATTGTTCATATATACAGATAGTTTATTCATATGTACTCTTGAGCTTTAATTCCTTTTCGAGTATTTCATCTGAGCATATACTCCTGGGCTCCTCTTCTGGCAAGGCAATTTCACGAGCTCGTCGCCAACTTGCTGCCACAATTTTAATTTCCACGTACATCAATAGCAAGCAAATGCTGGCGCTCACAAGACCCCAAAGAACATTAGGTACCAATCGTGTAGGAGAGGGTGGTGGTCATCTTGTCAATAGACAGCGACGAGCAACAGTAAGCCAGCAGGCACCGCACCAGGTTCGTTGCAGGCCGTGGCAGAAACGAAGGCTGCGCTGACTGCAGGAACGTCAATCATGAGCGTCATGGTGGTGTTTCGAAGATGAGGAAATGGAGGTCCAGCCCAAGATGAATTGCAACACCAAGGCCACAGCAATACTGGGCCTGTGTACTACGATACAGAAGCCCCAGCCAAAAGACGCTGGCGGTAAACGACAACGCTCACAAGGGTGCGGAGACGGAGCCCGTTACTCGCGGGGGAAGTCGAGCAGGATTGGCGAGGCTTTCAGGCGGATACTTGCGCTTGACGCGGGCAAAGTCCCAGTCCAGGAAACTTGGCCCGTCGTCGTACTGCCGAACAATCATTGCCGCCTGCCCGTGGCCAGATAACAGAGACCAATGGTGGTCTCGTCCAGAAAGGGGTAGATGGTGGCAAAGGACGACGAGATGGTGCTGTCACATGTGTTAGTGATACTGTAGACTACGCCCGTGAAAACAGCGTGATACTGACGTCGGGATACAGAAAGATGCCAAATGGGTTGGTGGATACTTTGCGCGTGCTGGCAGAGGGCTGACGGGGCACCGTCTTGACATGGCGGCCCAGGATTGGGGACCAGCGAGCCGATAAACACCCGCCAAAGCCACACTGCCGTTGCCGGCGATGCTTGCGCATGGTTTCGGGAAGGAACAACACCACCAGCAGCAGACAGACCACGGCCATGATAACGAGGAACCAAAAGATGCTGCGCCAGCCAGCTGCTGGCTCAATACGCGCCAATGGCCGGACCGATGCAAGGTGCCAGCATGGGCCCTAGGTTGAAGTATCCAAAGTAACCGCCGCGCTCGTCTGGTGTAGAGATGTCGCCAATAACGCCCGCCCCGAGAGCAATGGTGCTGGCACAGCCGGCGGCTTGCAACAAACGCAAGACGATCAAAAGCCAGAAAGCGGAAGTCGGGCAGAGGGCGAGGCCGATGCAAGAGCGATCAGGATGGTGAGGCAGACCAAGAAGATGGGACGCCGGCCGTAGCGATCGCTCAGTGTGCCCCAGAGCATAGCGAAACACCCTGCATCAGCAGGTAGGCCGTGACGCGTCTGGTTCATGGCCTCGGTCGAGACGTGAAAGACGCTGGCGAGCGTGGGAATGGCCGGAAAGAAGTATGTTGGCGGCAGCGGGCTGTAGAGGCCGGTGACCGCCACCAAGCCGACCATGACCCATTTCTCGTGGCGGGTGTAGACATGATAGGGCGGGGGTGGTGTGGTGCGGCATCTAGTCTTGCAAGACGCCACTGACAGATGCCTCTGGCCGTGATGAAGGAACGCCATTCTCGACGTCTACTTCCGTCAGTGACTTGTCTGCCGTATTATGTTATGTGTTTAGTGTCCATGTTGACGTCCGCTGTTCGTCCGTGTTGAATTTGTTCTGCCATTTTGCATGGCCATCTCGGCTGGGTGATGAGGATGTCGTGACTCGAGAAATTTATCAAGAAGATCATGAAGAATACCAACCAAATCAAAGAGAAGTAATAGGCAAAGGGTGCAGCACTGCAGCGACGAAATAATTCAAACAACGTCCAGCGAAATCAGAAACGGATTAGAACACAGCGGGACACAACATGGCTGCCACGCGCCGAGTGCGGAGACGAGGTGAAGGGGAAGAAAAATCAAAACCACGTTTCTGTCCGCCTGTAAATTACCGACTCGCTGCCGTTTGCCGTAGTGGAGTCAGGAAGCCCACCGCGCCCTCCTCCCAGTAGGGACAGCAAAACATGGTACAGTCTCGCAACGTAAAGACAGGGCAATTCTGCATGCCTCAGTGGCCCTAAACATCACCGGCACTCTTGAGCCGGCAGCTGACACTTTATCGACAAGTCGTCGCTGGCCGACTGTTGTTTCCCCTATTTCCAAGTCGGTCGTTGCTTGTGCCCCGACGTGTTGACAGTCGCCATCGACGCCAAGCAGCCAATCAGTTGTCGCCGAAAGAAAGCAACCACTTTGTACAGGCCTCCCTTGCCTCTCTCGCCTTGTTTGCCTGCTTCGCCTGCTTCGGCGTCTTGGGTCTTTCGTCGGTTAGCCCGTTGCAGCCGCATGTGCCCGCTTCTGCCCTTTGGTCTTTGGTCTCCGCTCTCAGCCTCATGGTCTGGGCTCGACATTGCCCGTCTTGCCCGGTATCAGTTGCCGGAGACGCCACAACGGGCAAGATAACATTTTTGGAGACGCGATGTCCACAGCCCCAAGACAATAGATGGTAAGCCAGGGGAACAATGGACAGCCAAGACGGCTTATCGGTACCCATCTTTGACGGGCGCCACTGTATCGGGACTTGGCCCATGGCGCTGGTTGAGGCAACCAATGATAGTCGAGGAGAGAGAGCACAACCCGCCGGGCCCACTTCTTCGACTTTTCGATTCGCTTTGTTCGTCCGAGCTTTCCTGCATTTCGCATCAAGACATCAGCAATCTACGGCGTGCTCCATACAATTACGAAGTAATCTTCATCGACCCCCTGCCTGCCGCGCTGCCGTATTCCACGCGACCGGATCGACCGCGTACCACTTGTCGGTTTCTCGGGTTTATATCAGACGTGTCCGCAGCTATGGTGAGCAGCACAAAAAGAAAAGTCCGCCGTTGCCAGTCCACCGATTTCAAATTTGACATTCCTTGATCATCTTAGCAGCATCAACAACATCAAAGCCCTTCCAACACTCTCCCCCCACCCCATGGACGCCGACATTGAAGCGCGTGGCGCTGCTGCTCCGCCTCCTCTCAAGTCGGAGAAGGACGTCGCCGACACCCACGACTCGTCTTTGGCGCCTTCTGTCGACGATATGGCTGCTGCCGACAGCGCGTCCGTCGCGACCGCCAAGCCGTGGCACACGCGTGCCTGGGCCTACTTTACGGCCAACACGATGGAGGCGGCGACGCTGGGTCCAGTTCCCGAGGAGAAGCGCACGGACAAGAGAGCGTACACGGCCTTCACGCTGTGGTTCACGCTCAACTGCAACACCCTGCCTATTACCTTTGGCATGCTGGGCCCCGAGTTTGGCTGTTCTTTGCGAGACAGTGCACTCATCACGCTCTTCTTTACTCTTCTCACGGCACTCGCCCCCGCCTACTTCTCCTCGCTTGGCCCGCAGACCGGCATGCGCCAGATGATGCAGGCGCGCTACTCGTTCGGACGCTACATTGTCAGCATCCCCGTGCTGCTCAACATGGCCACGCTGACAGGCTTCTGCGTCATCATGGTCGTCATTGGCGGGCAGTGCCTGACGGCAGTGAGTGGCGGCAGTCTGAGTCCGTACGTCGGCGTGGTCGTCGTGTCGGTTGTGGCCCTTTTTGTCTCGTTCTGCGGCGTCAAGGTGCTGCATATTTACGAAAAGTACTCGTGGGCGCCCGCGCTGCTCGCCATTGTTGTGGCCACGGGCTGCGGCGGCAAGCACTTAAAGGAGCAGACGGTCGTCGAGACCTCGCCGGCCGCCTCCATTGTCTCCTACGGCATGGTCGTTGCCTCCTACATGCTGCCCTGGGCCGCCATTGCTCGGACTTCTTTACCTACATTGACCCAAGGTCAAGCCGCGCACGATCTTCTTGTACTCGTACGCCGGCCTCGTCCTCTCCACTGTTCCCCTGATGACCCTGGGCGCGGCCATTGCCGGCGCCATGTACAACATCCCCTCCTGGGATGAGGCTACGAGGCCAGCATGGTGGGCGGCGTGTTGGGCGCCATGCTGCAGCCCGCCGGTGGGTTTGGCAAGTTCATGCTTGTGCTGTTGGCCCTGTCGCTGATTGGCAACATTTCCGCCACGTCGTACGCCATTACCGTCAACTTCCCCATGCTCATCCCTGTTCTCGGACGCGTCCCCCGCCACCTGTACGCCATTCTTTTGTCGGCCATTGTCATTGGCGTCGGCATTGGTGCCAGCAAGGATTTTTACAACAATTTGAACAACTTCATCACCCTCATCGGCTATTGGGCGGCCGCGTTTGTCGGCGCCTTCATGGTCGAGCACCTGTGGTTCCGCCGCGCCAATTGTGCCAACTACAACCCCGAGGACTGGGACAATGCCAAGAAGCTGCCGCTCGGCGTTGCCGCCATTTGTGCCGCGTTGTGCAGTGTCGGCCTGATTGTGCCAAGTATGGCGCAGTCTGGTACGTGGGTCCCATCGCCGAGACCACGGGAGATCTAGGCTTTGAGTTTGCCTTTATTGTGACGGCCTTGTTGTATGGGCCGTTCCGTCTACTGGAGAAGAAGTTTTCTGGCCGCTGAGCTGTCCGCCGAGCGATCGATAGCGCTAGCCTTTGATTTGAAATTCCATCATCCTGTAATCATATTCTCTTTATATATTTGTCAAAACTTGTAAATACATTTCTTATATTATCATCCGCCTCTCTCAAACACTCCTGACTATTGGCGACCAGCTAGACAGAACCCTCTGGGGTAGAAATTGTCTCAGATCTATGTGATGTGTGTTTGTGTTGTGTGTTGCGTGCGAAATCAGGAAGATACATATTAAGTCGTTGCTAAAGCCCCAGACTATCCTTCCGAATCCTCATCATTAGTATTATGTCCTCCTTAAAGCTCATAGCTGGTCCTTGTACGCCGGACACTTCGAGGGGTCAGTGCTGGCCATCTTACACCTGATTGTTTCATGATTTGGTTGTTTGTTGATTGTTTACTCTGGACAGCAGATGCTCTTCTCAAAAACCCCGCCTACTTGGCATACGGCAACAAATGTTTGTGTTGGGGCATAGATGCCCGGGAGGAGACTGCGGACCATTTTCGCTTCGAAGACGGCCGAGTGGACGAGGTGAGCGTTGACGTCGCTTGAATGTGGGCGGTGATGGTGGAGAGTCACTGATGAGAGTGATATTGGCATTTGTTACACGCTGTCTGATAATACTTCAATAAAGTTAAGAGAGTCTACTCACAAAGAAGTTTGACCATGGGCCGCGGCGGGGCTCCTTCAACTCGTCATATGTCGTTCTAACTATTCCGTCGGCTCGTTGTCGCCTCCTCCGCATTCCCGTGGTGGGGGATTCTGTCTTCGCCCGGCCTCTTTTTTGACGCGCTTGGCCTTTTGCAATCCATGTCCATCTCCGTCTCCATCTGCATCTCCACAACCCATGCTGCCATTGTATTTCGACTATGACTATCATCACTCTCTCACGACCAATGTCCGGGGCACGACGCCATGCAGCTGCCGCACCCCTGCTAGTCTTTGTGGGGCATGCATCGAAGTCGTGCAGTCAGCATAGCCGCCGCGTGTAGGCGGCACGGGGAAAGGCGGCGCGCTGGTGGTGTGTTGACGACAGGCATATTCCTCTTCATTTTTGACTTAGCGGCTCGTTGGTGTGGAGGGCGGGGAACGACTCTAGATGATGGTGTTCGTGGTTACAAGAGATGGCCTCCGCACAACAGCTCCTGTTCTGTCAACTTTGTGTCTGCCGCCGGCCACCACTGCTCCGCTACCCCGTGGTCACAGGGTCGGTTGAGGATTTCTTGGAGGAACAAGGCCCAGAGCGCCGAAACGGGAGTTGTCGTCAGGGTGGAGGTAGTGAGAGAGGAAATCAACTTGGAGTGAGCTGCGTTGGCATTGTGCGTGGTCCTACATTATGTCTTTAAAGCACGGCTTTCACTGACACTTTTACTATTTTACCTTTTTTGGTTTCTATCCTCCATTTTTGTCTGCTTTCGACTTGTCAGCAGCTGGGAGAGTCAACACCTCCATCTAACCATCCGCAGCCGCTGTCCTCCAACCATCCCCTCCTCCACACACGTACACACAATGGGCTCTATCCCAGCTCCCACCGTGTCGGTGGCCGACGTCACCATCACCGGGTTTACTGTGACCGACATTCGCTTCCCAACCTCTCTCGACGGTGTTGGCTCGGACGCCATGCACGTCGGCACAAACGGCTCGCACCCGTACATCAGACTCGAGACCAACGTCGGATCACACCTGGTAGGCGAGGGCATTTCCTTTTCTAATGGCCGCGGCAGTGAGCTTATTTGCATGGCGCTCGACATCTTTGCTAGGCGGGTCGTGGGCAAGACCATGCACGAGTTGACGCGCAACATGGGTAAGACGTGGCGGTACATGGTGGCAGATAGCCAGTACCGGTGGATTGGACCCGAGAAGAGCGTGACGCACCTGGCCGTGGCCGGTGTTTTGAACGCAGTCTGGGACCTTTGGGCAAGATTGTCGGGAAGCCAGTGTGGCAGATTGTGTGCGACATGACGCCCGAAGAGCTGGTGCAGTGCATTGATTACCGCTACATTACGGATGCGCTCACACCCGAGGAGGCTCTGCAAATTCTCAGAAAGACACAGGTCGGCAAAGAGGCCAGAATTGCCGAAGCTCTTGCCAACACGGCCGTCCCTGCCTATACCACCTCGCCTGGCTGGATGGCCTTTACGGGCGACCGCATGAAAAAAGTACTTCAGGAAACAATCGACCAGGGCTACACGGTCTTCAAGTTTAAGGTTGGCAACAGCGTCGAGGCTGACCGTGCCAAGCTGGCGGCGGTGCGCGACGTCCTGGGATACGACAAGGGCTATCAGATCATGATTGACGCCAACCAGGTCTGGAGCGTGCCCGAGGCCATTGACTACATGAAGCAGCTCGTCGAGTTCAAGCCCGTCTTTATCGAAGAGCCCACAAACCCCGACGATGTTCTGGGTCATGCTGCCATCCGCAAGGCGCTAAAGCCGTACGGCGTGGTGTGGCCACGGGCGAGGCCGCGCAGAATCGCATCACGTTCAAGCAGCTGCTGCAGGCGGAGGCCACGGATGTGTGCCAGATTGACGCTGTCCGACTCGGAAGTGTCAACGAGTGCCTGGCCGTGATGCTCATGGCGTACAAGTTTGGCGTGCCGTGCATTCCGCACAATGGCGCCATGGGCCTTACAGAGCTGACCTCGCACCTGTCGACGATTGACTATGTGGCCATCAGCGGCAACAAGTCGATGCTCGAGAACGCCGACAGTCACCGCGAGAATCTGAGACATCCCTCGCAAATTCTGAATGCCCACTACGTTACCCCTCTAGCACCGGGCTACTCGACGGGCTACACCGATGAGGCGTTTGGAGAAGTACACCTACCCGTCGGGTTCGTTTTGGCAGAGCAGCATTGGCCGGGACATTTCTGCCCAGCCGACAGGTGGAGAGTTGTAGCAGAAGCGCAGAGAGTACATAGACATAGAATGTAATATGCATTAGCAGGTCGATCTTGAGCTGAAACCTGGCTGACGTGTTCGGATCGTTACATTTGTTGATTGCGTTCCGTTTGGTTGTCGTCGTCATACGTCGTCATTCTACTTTTGTCCGTTTTATTGCCTTGGGGCATCACTACACCCTCGACAGGATCCTCTGCTTCCTCTGCATGTCCTCCAGGATGGACACCACCGCCTCCAGACTCGACATGTGCCACTTGCTTACATTCCGTATGGCCACCGTCTGCAGCTCATCAATGTCGGGCACCAGATGCTTTAGCAAAGGACACAAAGAAGACAGCGTCACGACCACAACAGCTGCCAGTGAGCTCAGACTGAAAGTCCAGGTATACTGGCTGGGCCGCTGGATGATGTGGGTGACATTCAGGATATACGAGCGGCAGGCGTCAATACAGAGCGCAGCTTTCTCGCGGATGGAATCCGGAAGTGTCAACGTAGAAGGGCAGAGACAATGTAGAGGACAAAGGGCCGGTAGATAATGTGGCGTGCGGCGAAGTAGCGGATCCTGAGCACCAGCTGGCGGTCTGTATGGCCGTCGGGCACAGTGGTGAGCAGCGGACGATACGGTTCCGGGATGGAGGTGTGCCACAAGTCCAGCTGTCGCCGCAGTTCATCGCACACGGTCTGCATAGAGGTGATTTCCTCCATGGTAAAGTTGTCCGTGGTCATGAGTGCAGCTGACGACAGCTGGAACAAATGCTGTTTGATGGATACAGACAGTTGTGGATGCGGTTCAGAAGCCTGCGTATAGAAATCTCGGCAAGGTAGCAGGTCGACTGCAGTGGCGCCAAGTTGTCGCAGCTGGGCAGAGCAGTCTCGTCTGTGAGCTGCTGGAGACTGCTGCGGGGCAGTTCAAGTTCAGCCAAGCGGTCGCACTCCAACAGAAAGCAGGACCAGAACAGCCGCAGCAGACTCTCGTAAGCGGGAGGCGTCTGCTGCTGGACCTGTCCCTCGAGGCCGGATAGTCTGAAATGCAGGATGGTGGAGGCCGCGAAGATGAGGCGCCAGCTGTGCAGGGGCCGCACAATAACGGCAAAGTAGTTGCTAGCCAGCACCAGAGCCTGGGCCAGTATGGTGCTGTAGGAAAAGGACCAAGCCGACAGCGAGATAAGCGTGGGCAGTGCGTGCTGCATGTACTCCATGCCGGGCGGATTGGTCCTGAAGTCGGCAGCGTCGGGCGCCGACATGGCCACAGCGCCAATGGCGACGACGACCATGCAGAGGGCCTGTTCAATGTTAGAGAGAGTTGAGTCGGCACAAATCTTGCATACAATGCCCTGAATGCGCCCTCGTCCAGCACCGGGTGGCTCTCGTGAGCCGTGCTAAAGAAAGCAGAAACACAATAGTCGGTAACGTCGCGGCCGAGTGGCGGCAACGGCAATGGTCGGGGCTGTGCTGAAACGGACGAGGCAGCATCCAAGGCGAGGGCGGGCGGCAGCGGATCTTTTGATTCCAGCAGAAAAACAGGTCGGGCGGATACTCCCAATCAGCGCCTTCATGGCCGGCAGGCTGAGGAGGTAGCTCGACGACGTCTTGTGCTTGATCGGGATCGTCAGAGGAGGCACTCTGGCCATGTCGTGTGCATCGGAGGCATCTATATTGGACACGGGGAGCGGGTTCAAAGGGACGCCCACGTTCGTCGACATGGACATGGAAAGGGGAGAGGTGATGTCCGTGGCAGCGGCGGCAGCGCTGCTCTTGGCAACGCCTGCCGCTGTCAACGACAACAGGCTGTCCGACTGGCTCTCGAGAATGGCCTCGATATCCCGCAGCCGAGTCAAGATCTCGCGGCTGCCCCCCGACGTGTCGATACGCTGCGATGGGGCGTCGTCGTACTCGCAGTCGGCCTGGGCCTCAATACAGTTCTGGCAGGATGGCTTTGCGGCATTGCATCGTCGTTTCCTATAAGAAGGGGAGAGGTGGCGTCAGTTGACAAAAGAGACTGGGAGGAAGTGGAAAGGATGAGGCAGAAAAGAGGAGCTGCTTCATCGGGGAGGCATTGTAGAGCAATCGAACTCCAGAATGGAATAAAGGACCTGACCGAACTCACCTGTGCCGGCAATAGGTGCAGGCCAAGGCAACCCTCTTGCGGTTGAAGCTCATGCTGTCGGAGGACAGAGACAAAAGAACAAAACAAGAGGAGAACGTACAGCAACTACCGGGCAACAAAGCCCGTCTCTGACCCGTCAAATGGTGGGCTGTCGGCTGTCTGCCGTCTCTGTCAACTGTTTGACGTCACGTCCTGCAGTCGTCTGTGGGTTGGTCACAATTTGATGTTGAGAGTGGAGAGTGCAATAATGAGTGTCAGGGCAGATTGCATCGGGGAGAGGCGCCGCGCCTAACACGAGTAAATGGGCGGCATTGGTGGAAATGCATGCACTGGAAGACGCCGGAACCTGGGGGGAATGACGCTAGCAGCTGGTGCCACTAGCGCCGCCCGCAGTGACACCCTGGAGTCGACCGGGGACGGAGCGGACGACTTCGTAGGCAAGGCAAAAGGCAAAAGCGGGTGAAGCGGGGAGCCAAGGACTCGAAATTACCTACGGTAGTCTTGGTCGACACCTGACATTGATACTGCTCACAGTACTTGGCATTGCGATTCCAAGATATTGCTGGTAGACATGCGAGGCTGTATTTGCCGTGTGGTGGCCGCAGCTGGGGGGTGTACCGAAACATGGCGCTAATCGCTTGAAATTGCAGCAACACAACAGCCAGCAAATGAACGGTCAGTCAGAAAACCCCTAATGACTGCTCAACTTGCTGTTTCATACAGCAGCAATATTTGCAGCGAAGGAGGAGTAGCAGTAAATAGTTCATTGGCCCGTATACATCCTACATAGACAGCTGCCTTCCGAGATGCCCTCCTTAAAGAGTGTCTTTGATAAGTTTGAGACTCGTATTAGAGAATGCGCTTTATGCCTCCTCGACGTGCTTGTACTTCACCCGGACCTTGGTGTCCAGGACCTCCTGGCCAGCTCCGAGGCCTCGGCGACGGCAATGCGCTCGTTCTCGGCGTCGATGAACTCCTGCGGGCGCTTGCGGTTGGTAAGGGCGGGCTGGCCAAAGACAAAGATGGAGGGGTGGGTGATGAAATTTGGTCCATGTCCTCGAGCGTGCGGCGGGCTGTCTCGGGGTACAAGCAGAAGACAACGGGGAAATAGGCGTAGCAGATGATGGCGAAGATGAGGTAAAATGCCCAGCCCAGGTTCTTGACACCCGTCGCCGTGAACTGAGTGACGGCAAAGGAGCCGATCCAGTTGGTAGCCGTAGCAGCAGCGGCACCGCGGGTACGCCACGACAACGAGTTGATTTCCGAGTTGAAGACCCAGGGGACCTTGGCAAAGGAGGTGCCGTAGGTAAAGTAGTAGAGGAAAACATGGACGTTGTCACGTTTCCGAGGACGTGCTTCTTGGACGGGTCGTGCTTTGCGCCAAGGAGGGTGAGGGCCGAGATGAGGTAGGTCGAGCCCATGGACACGGATCCGTAGAGCATAAGCTTGCGGCGGCCGACCTTGTCAATCAGAACAAGACAAACGCAGGCAGAGAAGAGGTAGATGACGCTGTTGATTGCCGTAAACAGACGAGCCTTCTTCTCGCTGAAGCCCAGGCTGGTCTGCAGGAGAGTAGGCAGGTAGTAGCCCAGGGCGTTGACACCGGAGAACTGTTGCATCAGCTGTGTGCCGCAGGACAGAATGAGTCGGCGCAGGGTCTGGGTCCGGTCGCGGCACATCAGGACATCCTTGACGGGCATCTGGTCGCGGCGCTCGAGGGCCAGGGTCTGGGAGATGTTGAGGAACGCGGCGGTGACGGCCGGGTCAAGGATAGCGACGCCGGGGCCTTCGAGACGGGCGATGATGGCCACAGCCTCGTCGTGGCGGTCCTTGAGCACGAGCCAGCGGGGCGACTCGGGCACGAAGAAGAGCATGGGCACGACAATGAGCGGGAAGGCGAGCTGGAGGGCGAGGGGCAGACGCCACTGGAGGGGGCCGCCCTGGAAGTAGATGCCAAAGTTGATCCAGCTGACCAAGCAGAAAGCGGCCGTGTTGCACCAGGAGCCCAGGGCCACGAGTTTGCCGCGCACCGTCGACTTGGAGCACTCGGCCTGAAACACCGGGCAGACAGACGACGTGATGCCATACCGTAACCGTTAACGACACGGCCGAGAATCAACTGGGGAGGTGGAACGATGTTATTTGCAAGATGGCGCCGATAATGTTGCAGGTCATGCCCAGGATGATGGACTTGCGGCGGCCAAACGTGTCGCCGTACGTGAACGCGGTAATGGCGCCGACAAAGGCGCCCAGACTGAAGCAGGACGACGTGATGCCGGAGATGTTGGACTTGAGCGTCTCCGGGAACTGCTTCTTGAAGTCGGCCGACACGAGCACACCGGAGAAGACGCCCTGATCGTAGCCGAACCAGCCTAGTGAGACGGCGTTGACAATGGTGATGGCCACCAGCAGCTTGACGCCGCTGAGGCGTTCATTGAGAGCCATGCTGGTAGGAGGAGTAAGCCAAATAATATGCGGCGAGGATCTAAGATTGGGAGAGAGACCGAAAAAGGAAGACGCCTTGCGAAGCCAAAGACAGGGCTGGAAATGGGGAAAGGAAGAGCGAAGGGGTCGCCGAGATGGGCGAGTGGGGCGTCATATATAGACGATCAACAACGAGAGTATGATCTCAGGAGAGGACACGGGAACAGGGGAGAGGATATCAGATGAGATGACAACGAGAGGAGAGAAGATAAAAACAGGAGAGAGGAGTGGTAAGGCGCGGCACACGGCAAGTAGTTAGCCCAGTTACGTAGGCCCAAGTAGCAGGCGTATGGTGCGAAAGGTCCGGGTGACACGAGGGTTGAGGAAGCACGCGAGCGTAGTCGGTGGGAGGACGTCCGTCTTCCAAAGCTGGGAGGCATGATTGAGTCCAAGCGCGAAGCGAGCGCAAGTGAGCCGAGGGCAAGGATGGAAGACGTAGAAAAGGACAAAGGACGAGATTGGAAAGGATGGACAGAACAGCTCGACAGCAGTGCAAAGCGATGGACGACAAAAGACCGTCAGAGCTGGGGAAACTGGAGACGGCATGGAGACAAGATGGGGACAGACAAACAACACATGGCGTCAGACCTGGGGTACTGCATACCCATGCTAGCCTACAGTTGCTTCCCTGAGCCTAGGCCCAACACGGTAATGCGCAGTCTGTCTCGTTTCCCCTCGTTTGTGCATGTGTTACTCGTACGAGTAGTGTCTTGCTGCTAGCGCGTCGGGTGTGTGCGGCAGACCAGGGCCGCTCCTGCCGTTTGTTGTTGCTCACGCGGGAAAGCGGTTCGTCTCTCGTCTTGTTCCAGGGAGGAGCCACCCCACAAGGGGGAAGTGGCATTCCCATAGCGAGCGAAAGCTTCTCCACGTATCCAGTCCACAGTGGGCGGGTTGGCCGAGTCGAGATACGAAATTCGTCTTTCCTTTGGGATGTTTGAATGTTCTCGACAGATCTGCTCGGCAGAGGTCAGACCGTCTGTCATAGAGACCGGAATTTTCATCATTTGCTTTGCAAGTCGACCTTTCTTCGCACTCGACACCTGACATTCAAGAACGCCGGCATACGCAAAAGACGCGTCACAGTAAACACTCTGTCGGTCTCTCGACCTCCTCGACCTTTGCACGCCCATTCAAGCACACACGTTCCCAATGTCTTCTCCGTGAGTCGCCGATTGCGCATCCTGAATGCCTTTCACGACAATATCATCACCATGGCTGATTTTTTAATCCTCTAGACAGTACATTCTGGTCACCGGCGCCACCGGCTTTATTGGCGCGCACGTCGTCGATACCTTGTTGTCACGAGGCCTGCACGTCCGCGGCGCCACGCGCTCACCAGCCAAGGCGAAGCCATGCGTGCAGCCCGGCCAAACTTCCTAGACAAGCTTGACTTTGTGACGATTGCCGATTTTGACGCCACTGACGGGGCGAGCTGACTGCTGCAGTCAAGGGCGTGGATGCCGTCATACATGTGGCCAGTCCGTTTTCATACAACACGACCGACAATGAAAAGGAGCTGATTGTTCCGGCCATAAGAGGCGTCAAGGCGGTGATGCAGGCAGCATCTCAGGAAGCAACGGTCAAGAGAGTGGTCGTCACGTCCTCCTTTGCTTCCGTGTTGGACGCTGACCGCAAAGACCGCGCCAACGGCGTCTATTTCACCTACACGGGCGCCGACTGGAACCGCTCACGTATGCCGAGGCGGCCGACAAGGCGACGAGCGCAGTGATTGCCTACCGGGGAGCAAGAAGTTTGCCGAAGAAGCGGCATGGACGTTTGTCAAGGAGAACAAGCCTCAGTTTGACTTGGTCACCCTCTGTCCACCCATGACGTTTGGCCCTATTGCGCACCCCGTCGCAACGACGGCCGACCTGAACGAGTCGAACACCATGCTGTGGAGGGTTGCCTCGGGTGAGCAGCCGCTGCCGTGGCGCGCGTACCATTCTGGATTGATGTGCGAGACCTAGCGCTGGCGCACGTCGAGGCCCTGCTCAGAAAAGAGGCGGGTGGCCAGAGATACATTCCCGCATCGCCCGAGAGGTTCTCGTACGGCAAGGCGGCTCAGATTATGGTGGATCACTTCGAGTGGGCCAAGGGCTCGGTGACGCCCGAGGATCAGCCTGTGGACGAGTCGCACGGCGTCGACGGCGTGACGGCCGCCAAGGCGCTGGGGCTGGAGTACAAGACGTTTGAGCAGACCGTCGTGGACCTTGTCACACAGGCCAAAGCCATGCCTGAGAGGAAGTGAGGGCCTAGGTGTAGTAGACGCAAAAGCACAGAGACACAAGCGGATAGCTGTATTCTTAGTCTATGACCGGGCAGTTTCCATCCACTTGTCTTGCCTCTGATGTTGCCATTGGCAGTTCATACCGCCTTTGTAGGGCCCCTTTTCACGCCGTGAGAGCATCCTCAAAGTAGAGCACCATGGCGCCTTCGTGCACTGACTGCACAAACCCCCGCAGCTCGGCGTGTGCTGCACAGCCGTCGTCGTAGTACTTCATGTCCTCCAGGGAATCAAAGACGGAAACGGCCGCAAAGGTGTAGCCCTGGCTGCGTTTGTCGTCAACGGCGGGGCCGGCCTTGACCGAGCGGATATAGGGCGCGCCGTTCTAAAGAGCTCAGACGAGGTCAGACGAGGTCGGACATGGCCTAGCCGAGTGGAAGTACATAGGCAACGAAGCTGCTGTGAAATGGGGGATGCAAGGACCGTCTGCAGCAAGCGGATGGTCGTGTTCGGGCTGCTCACCTTCAGCGCTTTGGTGGGCATGGCGCGGTATAGGGGAATCAGTGCCTGCTGGTCGGCGACCCGGGGAATTTTGAAGTAGGTCACGCGCGTGATGGCCATGTCGACGGTTGTGTGATTTGCCGTGAGAATGTGATTATTGTGTAGAGAACTGAATGTTGCGGGGAGGAAAACAGAAATGGAGTGACTCCCTAGCTCATTCATTCTCCATGGGGAGCTGTGGGCAGCTTCAAGACAATGCGGGGCCGATGCCTTCGGCTGTCGTCTCGTCGGAATCGGATGATGTATGCCGGAAAACACGTGATGCCACACGTGGAATGGAAACAACTCACGATATCATACTCGCGGTTTACGACAAAGTCCTACTACAACTAGATGGTCTATCATTGACTGGTGCGGTTTGTACATCTTGTGTGATAGACACATTGGCTGCGAGTCATGAGTGTTCGGGAAGCGGGTTGCCTTGTCCCAGACATGGGCTTTTTTGTCCTCTATGCGGACAGTATTGTTATCTTGCATATTGTATCACAGTCTATGCTTTTCTTCAACTTGTGAAGTGATGTTGCTACATACCCTATTTCCTGGCTTTCTATTTTAAGTCTCAGATCATATGCTAGTGCAAGTCAAGGGGACCCAGTCAGGGCCGCCTCGGGGATAGGCGGCAGTACCTTGGCCGTGTTGGCAGCCAACTGAAGCTTGAATTCTAGCGCGGTGGCTAGGCGGGATCCCTGTTGAGCTCATGATGTCCTAAGATGGAAGGAAAAAGGAAGCCGAAGAGGGACGACATGCTCCATCACGCACCCACTAGTGGGCGACATGCGTCGCTTCTTCGACGATCGAGACCTACGATGCGACGCGAAAGAAGAGGAAAAGAGGAAAGAAGGCAAGCTCCGCAGTACACCCAGTGGCTATATCGCTGGCGGAAAAGGACGGTATATAAGCTGTCAAGTCGAGAACTGTGGCAATATATCTATCTTGTCCTGTATTCGTCGTCATCACTATTTCTTTTTTAACTGAAACAGTATCCACTCACCCCTCGCTCGACATGTATCCCGACACATTCGAAGGGGTTGCATTCCAACGGCGGAGCATCGGAACCAGCCGGAGCGCATCGAGTTCAAGCCCAAGCCGTTGGCGACCACGACATTGACATCAGGATCACGGCCTGAGGCGTGCGCGGATCTGACGTGCACACGGCCACGGGCGGCTGGGGCAACAAGCACTGGCCCCTTGTGCCGAGCCGTGAGATCATTGGCACCGTCGTGAAGGTGGGACCGGCCGTCATAAATGCCAAGGTGGGCGACCGGGTCGGCGTTGGCGCACATAACTTGCCTGCCTCAAGGATATATGCGGCGCCTGCATGACCGACAACGAGAGCTACTGCCCGCACCAGCTGGACACGTATGGCAGTGTCTACCCCGACAGCGGCACGCTGGCGCATGGCGGCTAGTCATCACACATTCGGGCGCATGGGCACTGGTACTCCCCATCCCCAAGCTCTGTAGACAGAGACCAGCCGCTGTGCTGTGCGCTGGTCTGACGGCATACTCGCCGCTGGTGCGCAACGGTGCGGGATCCGGCAAGAAGATTGGCATCCTGGGTCTGGGTGGCATTGGCCATTTTGGTGTCCAGTTTAGTAAAGCATGGGTGCAGAGTTGTGGGCCATCTCCAGAAGTAACAGAAGAGGCCGACGCAGAGGCCCTAGGAGCGGATGGCTATATCGCCACCGGAGCGGGCGGAAGACGCTCGAGAGGCTGGAGCTGGCGGCCGACAAGGTCATCGAGAGCTGGGTGGAGACCACTCCCGTCGGCGAGGAGTGTGTAGGGAAAGCCTGTGAGTGATATGCCCTCTGGCTGTTGTTGGCGAGTGTGGTACTAACAACTTCCAATGATGACACGCATGCACAACAACGATGTGCGCTACCGCTTCCGCTGGTCGACTACGAAAGTAGTTCCTCGTAGGGAAGACGTTGGGTGAGTTCGGATGCAGCCGGAGTCAGGCGTACAGGTGATGATGGGACAGGAAGACGACAATATACTTGCTTGGGTGGATAGCATAGGTTGATGGCGAAATAAAGCCACGAAATGAAATGAAACACGTATGGACACCGTCGAAACGGTGAATGCTTGTTTATGCATATACGCTAATGTCGTGTGCCATGGTATACAAGAAGGAGACGATGCGTCTACCATACATTTTATGGGTAATATCAACAATGACACTGGAAGGTACCTGAAAACAATAGTGGGATACAACAAGTGGAAAAGGTGCCACAGTCTGCTTAGGCGTACTCCTCCGCCGCGGCCGTGGGTTTCTCCTCGCTCCGGCCTCGCGTTGCATGTCGTTGATGCGCGCCAGCTCGTCCATAACGAGCCGTGGGATTTCCAGGAGGGCGTGTAGACGGCGGTCCATCTGTTCAAGGGGAATGGCTTGGCTCGGAGAGGAACCAACGAAGGTGGCCGACAGCATCATGAGCGAGGCAAAAAAGAAGTAGACGCCGTAGCCCATCTTCAGGAACATCTGCGGGGTGAAGCGGGAAATCAAAAAGTTCCAGAACCAGTTGTTGGCGGCGGCCGAGCCTGGCCGAGCGAGCGGGTGTTTTGGTCAAACATTTCACTGTTGATCACCCAAGGGGTGCCGTTCCAGGAGGGCGTGTAGACGGCGGTCCACAGGTAGAAGAAGAAGATGGCGGCAATACCGCCCGAGGTCATGCCAGCGTCGGGGTCAACCTTGGGATTGACCTCCTTAACCAGGGCACCAATGATCCACATGCAGACGGAGCCGGCAAGTGAGGCCAAACAGCAGCAGGTTGCGGCGGCCAAGGCGGTCAATCAGGTAGAGCAGCCAGACAATGGTCAAGGTGGTCTTCACGACACCGAAAATGCCCGTAGTCAGGAAGCCCGTGTTGGTACCGGTGAGTGCCGAGCGTCTTGAAGACGGTGGGCGAATAGTAGTTGATGGCGTTGATGCCGGTAGCGTTCTGCCAGAGGAAGAGCATGCCGCCGAGGAAGAAGCGCCACTGCACACGACTGCTGCTGTGAGCGCGCGGAAACGGCTTGAAAAAGCCGGCGCCGACCTCATCGCGGAAGCGGGTCAGGTCCTCGTCAATGTAGCCACCTCTTGCAGCATGTAGGTGTCATCGGCGGGCAGCTGGCGCAGCCCAGCACAGCACCTTCATGGCCTCCTCGCGGCGACCCTTGCTGAACAGCCAGCGAGGCGACTTCAGGCACCAGATGCTGCCAATCAGCAGCATGACCAGCAGGGATCAGCTGTGACAGCAAAGGGGATCAGCCACTGGGTATGGTGGCGGGCAGGTGCTCGCTGATGCCGTAGTTGATCCAGAAGCCGACGAGGCCACCAATCTGCCAGCCCAGCTCGTAGATGCCGACCAGACGACCGCGGATGGCGGGCGGGACAGCTCCGAGATGTAGATGGGCACCATGTTGGAGGCGCCGCCGATGCCGACACCAGCCAGGAAACGGGAGCCGATGATGACGTTGAGGCCGCGCTCAGCGTTGGCAGCCAGCATAGCGCCGGCGCCGGCAATGAAGAGCACGGCAAACAGCCATAGAGACTTGCGGCGGCCAATATAGTAGGACGAGGCATAGGCAAAGAGGGAACCAAAGAAGGCACCGGCCTGGTAGACGGAGACAATGTTGGCTGAGATCAGAGCGCGCTTGGGGCCCTTGTAGAGTCAAGGTCGAATTCGTCAATGAAGGAGGGCAGGGCGATGGTGGTGCCGATAAAGGCCGAGTCGTAGCCAATCATACACGACGCCCACGAAACAATGGCGGCGCAGACGTAGATGCGCCAGTTGTAGACTGATTTCGGCGTCGGCCGGTCCTCGCGAAGAGCAAGAATAGACATTGTGAAGAAGGGGATGTAAACAAACAAAGATGGTATAAGAGGGAGACAAGACAAGAGAGGGCAAGGCCCGAGGAGAGATGTTCGAAGGACAAGACCCAATGTCGACGATGGGGAAGGGAATACGAAAGTGACGGCAAGATGAAGGACGACCCGATATTATATAATGTTTGGGTTGTGTTCCCGAGACCTGGGGGAGGGTAGATGGGGACGCGAGTGAGCCAAGAGCCACACCGGCCAGGAAAAAGAAAGGCAACCCCAAGTCAGGGTAGCAAGACACTGGGGGTAGAGATGGGGATTGCGGAGAAAGCTGAAAAGAAGGAAGGCAAAAGAAGGATAGGCGAAAGAATGATGAAAGGTGATGGTGGGGAGAGAAGTGTACTTTGTAAAAGAAAGATAAATAAGGGACGAAGGTCGATGAGAAAGGAGCCGAAACGGACGGCAGGCGGAGACTTGGAAGAAGAACGAGACAGGCAGTGGAAGTATCAGGGGGTGATGCAGACGTGGGGAGGAGTCCACGAGAGAGACCAAGAGAGTGAAACCAAAGGTCGAACCCCGGCGTCATGCAGGAGGACGAGGAACACAAAACGACACAAGACGGAGGTCGGGCGAGGCAGGCCAGCTGGAAGAACAAGAACCGGGTATCGCGAAGCCAGGGAAAGCAAGAAAAGTGACGAGGGGTAGGGAGGAAGAACGAGCCAGATGCCCAGGAAAATAAAGACACAACGAAGCGAGAGCGAGAAGGGCTCGAGGACGTAAAAACGTGGAGATGTGCGTTGAAATGAGAGGTGTGCAAACCCCACTACCAATACAGCCTCGACGCGCGACCACAATGCTGTGAACGTTCTTCCACGCGCACTTGGACAGTCTCGCGTTGTGCAGGCTGGGTGAGAGCGTGGGTGAAGGTGGAAATCGCTCTGTCGAGCTTTCATTTCAGGGGTCTCAACAAACTCCAACCACGATGCCCGTGAAAAAAAACTGACAGACGGTTGGCCAACAGTCCAATGGGCCAAGGGCGTTTAGCGCACTAGCATATTCCTGTGGTTCTTGGCCTGCTAGGCGCTCTTCGTGTGAAATTTTCTCGACTCGATTCGTAGCCATTCGTTTGGCCTTGTACTGCCCGCCACGCCCCACCTTTCTTAGGGGCATTTCTTCAAGAAACCAACGCGTCCTATGCGTGACATGAGCAGTGATTTTGGCCTGCAATGCCCCAGCTATGACCCGGATTGCGCCCCAGGTTAAGTGCGAGCGTCGGGGCTGGATAAGTATTTATCCCTGGTGCGTGGCATGGCGACGTACTCAGTACGAGTAGTAGTGCTAGTTTCTCGTTGGTGTGGGTTGTCAAGGTTTTATTTTTGGGTGTGGTACAATGTCATTTTGGTGACCGTTCTCCGTTCGTTCGGCAGTTGGCTCGCCCTTTGCGTATTAGTGAGCGCTGGGTTGAGTGGCAGCCGTGGGACAAGAGACAGCCGCGTGGAGCGAGCCCCGTATCTCCGTCCCTAGATAACACTTAACCGCTGGCTGGCAGACTGTGTGGGAAAGTGTGATATACATGTGACAAGACTGGAAGAAGCTTCACACGAAAGCTGTCATGGGAGACGAAATCCACAATTCTAGGATGAAGATTGGCCGGCTGAGGGTGGCATGGATGTCTCTTCCAATGTAAAACGTGGAGATGGCGTGGGACTGTGGAGAAAAGGGAGCCATATGGCTTCGTGGTCAATTATCTGATGAGACACGATTGGACGGGCTGTACTTCGTACGACGTGGGGGACTGAGAGATTGTGTGAGGAATGGGCATGAAAGCTACCGGAAGAAGACTGATCATCCCCAGAGCAGAGTCAGGGCCGAACGAGTGGACATTCTTCTCTGCAGTGACCATCCAGATGGCAGAGATTTGAAGAGACCGCAGAGACTGGGGCGAAATGGAGGCTGATGCAGACTGCAAGAGAGACATAAAATTGACGCTGTCCCTCATCAGCGAAATCGGCTTATCGCCTTAGCAGCGAGCTCGGAACACGGAATGTGGAAATACACAGACGAAAATATGATGAACAGATATCCAAAAAACGAACACGGAACAAACGGAGTCGAACATGAAGATGTACAGGCAGCACGGACATACACAAACGGGACCATTCATTTAATGTCTGTTCCTCATTACACAACTCAACGTAGTCTGCAGACATCATTGCCATGCAGCCACTGGCAGTCAAAATAGTCGCCTTTTGTGGGCTTCTTTGCCCTATGAGGTGTGCCTAACCGCCAAGTGTCATACATCCGTTGTAGGACTTGTCGTCTGTCAGTCGCAGCGACTCCGTACTTTGCAGTCCCCTAACTCACAACCCTCCAGACTCGCCCATCATGGTCCCTAGATTGTTGTCCATGCCCGGCGCAAAGCCCAGGTTGCGCGCTCGCGGGTGGTCCCACACGGTTGGCCATGCGAACTGAGCGAGCCAATGTCGTCTCTCGCAGTCCCTGGACCGTCGCGCATCTAAGGACTAGTCGCCGACCCCGGCGCCCGACTAGGTCATCAAAACAAGCAGGGCTTTGGCGTTAAAATTCCTCAGTGCAGCGTTTCCGATCCAGCCGAGCTTGGCGCCGGGCGCAATGCGACTGCACAACACCCTACAAACAGTGTGTCATGCTCGCCCGCCTGTCATGTACATGCCATTCCTGTCGAAAGTCATGTTCGGCACGTCCTACCTAGGCGCCGACGACGAGTTCGATGCTGGCTGCGGTACGTGCTCGGTAACAGAGCCCAATTGGCTAGGTACTCGCTACAACTGTGGGCGCGACGGACTGGGCCCAAGGGGTCCTGAACATTGCCAAAGGACAGGCGGCGGCGCGGCCTCGCTGACCACTTGTGCTCACTGTAGCAGTGACACCCCATCAATCATCTGTGTGGCGGGTGTCGGCTAGTATGGTTCGGCTCGATGCATCTTGTATTGATAGGTGTTTCTTTGCTGCTGCTGCGGGTGCAGGCTCGAGCTGTATGGGGTTGCGTCCCACAACATGCACAGCTAGTGTTTCGAAGCTGTCCTACGTTGATCACGCTGCGATCGCTCAGATGATTCCCAGTCATCTGACGAAGCGTTCGAGGCTGGCCCGACGCGCGTAGACAAAGGAATGCCGTCATGGCCGTGTTCGCCGGGTTCGTATCGACAGTCGCACCATGCAACCCACTCCAACGTACCTCGTAAAAGTGGTGGCGCATACCCTTCCGCCAGGCATCTTCCTCTGAGTCCAAGGCGTCCTCCACCACCAGCCCCTCAGTGTGACGCTTCTGCCTGTTGACACTGCATTCGAACGCGGGGCGCGGGTGTGTCTTATTTTCGTTGCCAGATTGTTGTTGATGCCGGCTTCATTTGCGGTTCCTGCCACACAGCCTCCAGTGTATTGCCCAAGACAAACAGTCGTTGCTGCAAGGTCGGCGGCAGCTGCTGAAACGTTGGGTGCTCAACAACCGTCAAGATGCACGGCACCAGTGTAGGCGGTGCACCAGCTGCGCCAAAGCGGGCGACAAACTGTTCGAGACGTCGGCCAAGAGGTTGGCGCAGGCCGGGTCGATGCCATTTCGCCGAAAGGACAGCAAAATGTGCATCCATACAAAGGTGACGCGGAGAATGTAGGCAGAGGGGACGCCGACCGGTGCTCGGTCGGTGGATCGCACAAAGGCTGAGAAGGGCACGTCTGGCCTCAGGACACGGTCAAGGTCACTTTCAAGGGTATATCCCGTCCCGTGGGCCGCCGCAATGACGTCGTTGTAGTCAGAGGGCGCAGGACGTCTGGGGGCGGCTCCTTTGCTGGTGCTGATGCATAAAGGTAAACAGGGCGTGCAACTGATTGAAGGTGGTCAGCGAGTAGGCTGGGCTGCGTTCGGAAGCAGCACCGTCCTCAAGACCAAAGCCGACACAGGGCACCACGGCTGCCATTCGTCGAGGCCGTCTTCGGGTACAAGAGGGCAAGCGTGTGCGTGTGGGGGAGTTTTGGCGCCCGGTGACGCCTTCACGACGCCCAAAAGCGCCTCGACCTGACGCTCCCCACAAGGCCGCCGCAATGACGTCGTTGTAGTCAGAGCTTGGTGACGGCTTCGACAATGCGCGTTGCGGCATGGACACGGGGCCGTACTCGCTGGCCTGTGGCGCCACGTGCCATTCGTCGAGGCCGTCTTCGTACAGGGCAAGCGTGTGTGTGGGGGAGTTTGGCGCCCGGTGACGCCTTCACGACGCCCAAAAGCGCCTCGAGGATGCAGCAGCCGCTTGGTGACGGCTTCGACAATGCGGTGGCGCATGGACACGGGGCCGTACTCGCTGGCCTTGGGCGCCGATGGATAGTCGGCATCCTGCACGATCTGTCGCGACAGGGTGACGAGCACGCGGGCGGCCGTATATCGTCGCCGGCCGATGTTTACAAGCGCAAGCAGCAAAAGAGCACGGGCGTGAGACATTTCGAAAGGCCCGTCATCAAGTGGAATCATCTGGCGGGCAATGTTGTATATGCGATGTGGTGGCCAGGCGGGATATGATAAAGGGTCGCGGTTGGATGTAGAGGAGGGTGTACTTGCTGATGTGGACGGTCTCGTTGGGTCAGTCTGTCGTGGTTGTGTGAGCTGCATTCTGGAACGCAAGGGCCAGTACACATCCACAGCTCAGCCGTGGCGGCGGATGGAGACAGGGATGTTGCTGACCCTGGCTCTGATGTAGGGTTGGCCAACTCGCGCTCATACTGGTAACACAGCCTTGAGTACGTCCTGGCGCTCGAGGATGGGGAACCAGCAGTGGGTGTAGGAAAAGTAGACATCGAGAAGACGCCAGTGGTTGGCGAGGAAGAGATAAACGGGAGGTGTTGTGGTTTGAATTGATGTCGTCGGTGTGGCCGCCGGTGCCGGATCGCACCGAAGGCGAGGAGATTGTGTTTTCCGAGGGCCGGCCATGCAACCGCGGGCACCACCGCTGGATGGCGGGTGGCCGTCCCTGCAGGGCCCGGCCCCTCTGGATCGGTGTCCGTCGTCGGAGCCAGTACCTGCCTTGTCGGACATGGGCCGAGCCATGCCAGCACCGAGGCCGTCGGTTGACAGCAGGCGATTGATTTCGCGACGTGCGCGGCTCTTGTGCAGCGGCGGTGCAGACGGTTGTGTCTTCGAGGTCTTTCTGTTGCTGTAGCTGTTTCCCCCTGAAACTGCTGCGGCTTCAGGGTTGAAGAGACGCTGGGCAGCGTCGCCGCCATGGCGGCCAAACAGGCCATCGAGCGCGTCGGCGCAGCCAGGCACTTCATCGAGGAGTGACGAGAGGGTCAGCTCCAGCGTGCGAATGTAGCCCGTCTGGACGCCGCGCTTCTTTGGGCTGGTTTTGTAGGTGCAGGCGCGGTTCTGCGCGACGCACGAAGAGCATTGGGGCTGGGCACCGTCGCATTTTTCCCGCATGGCGCGGCACTGATCGCAGGCACGAGACACACGCTGGCGCTTGGGCGGGGCCGTTGTCGTCGTCGTCGGGGCGGCGCCACACCGTCGCCGAGGTCGACGAGGCGGCGGGGGAGCTGTCTTGTGCATTGGTAGTTGTTGTTGTGACGATTGTGATTGCAAAAGTGATCCTCTGGGCCTACCCTATTGACGAAGCCATCGCGCCGTCTGTGCTGTCTCCTTGTGCTGCTCCTGCTGTGTGCACCGTTTGCGCTCCTCTGGTTTTGCGCGCCGGCTGTCGCGCTGCCGTCGAGGCCGTCGCTCTTGCCGTGCGCGCACCTGCACCGCGGCGGCCTTGGCTCTGGGCGGTGCTCTGTTGCATCGCACTTTCCTCTTCTCTGAGAGCTGCTGATCGTGTGGGTGTGGAACCACAACTGCTGTGGACCAGTCTGCATCACGCTGAAATGGAAGGCCGATGTGCACCCAATAGCCGCCAGGCTTTTCTTCGTCCTTCCTTCTCTTCCGTCGTTGTCGTCAATTCTCGTCCGTCGTAGTCGTAACCGCAAATCGTCAGCCGTCTCTTCAATCGACGGATCTGGTGATACGTCTGGTCGGAATCTGCGTGTCACTGTGTGCCTGTTGGGTCGCATCAAACAAGAAAAGTCAACGCGATCAATGTTGTCAAAGTGTCAAGTCGTCAAAGTCGACCTGGCCAAAGTCTGCAAATCTCGGCCGTCTACGGAGTCCCCACGAATTCTCCAAGAAACGACAGGAAGCTCCGATCGCTAGCCCTACCAGTCGTCATTCTCCTCTTTTTTTTTTCGTCCGTCGCTTTCTCCCGTCGGTCTTTCCCATTGGGAGCGGGCGCCATCCACCTCGTACTCGTACTGCCCCTGCAAAAGACGCATGACCGCTGTTGGGCGCTATATATTGGTGTGCCCCCGTCTATGCTTAGGTACTGTACTCGTACTTCGTAGGTAGAGGATTTCGAAGAGCAGCGTTTCCTCAACGGACAGGACTATCTCATCTTCTTGTTCGCCGTACTGAGTATATGGCGCTTTGTCGGGACTGAGCATTGCGATAACGGGCCGAGGAACGGGTTGAGGTGACTCCTTCTCGCGGTGCGGAAAATCTGCGAGGTTTTTAGGTGCCGAAAGACAGGGGATCGCAAAAGCCTGGTATTCCTCCGTATCACTTCCTATTCGCACTGGATGCTCGCTGTCCGGGGCAGCGGAGGACAGGACCTGATTGGGAAATACTAGTATCTTTTCGTCTTACTGAGTACGCAGAGCAGAAATTAGGAGGTGCCGAGTATTTTTCGGGTCGGTTACAGGCTCTCTACAGAGTGCTAATGGGCTGTTAGTAGACATTAGCAGGTGCTTTGGGGGCACTACATCGGCGGCACGGCTGGGGCGGAAGAGTCGTTATCCGGGACGTCCACTGACTGTTGTAAAGTCGGGCAGTCTTTTCAGAGCTTCGAAATTCGAAGATTTCGAAGATTTCGAGCGCCAAGGCCAGCTGGGAGAACGGAAGAACAGAGAGGGCGGCGGTTTTCTGCCGCCGAAAGGCCGGCCAAAGACACCCGCAGACTCGTTCCGTGGTTTACAGTGCTGCACTGCAACTTCCGACATTGCTTCAAACTTTGCGCGCCTGCCATACGCTATCTCTCTTTGGTCTCGTCCTATCTTTTTTCCACAATCCCACAACCCGAACCGGGGACCTTCAGACTCCAGACCACGATTCGCGATCCTCCCATGCAGTCAATATTCGGCTGACAGCTGACACACAACCTTCCAGACAGCATTGCACACGACGCTCACATCTACAGCCCAATACTTTGTGCCCATGGTTGCCTCGACAGTCCTCCAACGCCGACGGGGATGAAGTCAATCGCCATTCTTTCGCCTTGACCACCTCGGTTGCACCGACCGCATGCCACCTTCTCACACCACACCACACCTCACACCGACCAACGCTACGGCATCTATGCTTGGCGGCGTCAAACGCTCCTTTGCGGCCACGTCGGCCGACTGGGACGGACAGACGGCAACAGCTACACGGCCACAAGCCTCGGATAGCGAACGTGCAGCAAACAAACGAGCTGCAGCAGCGTCGCCGTCCTCAATCTCCTCGACGTTTTCGAATTCCTCCGCATCGTCCATGTTTACGAGTGCAGACCCGCAAGCGCAATGTTCAGGGCGCAGCTGCAGCCAACACATCCCGTGCCCACCACCCATCCACAGAGTGAGTACCGGAGACGGAAGGAGGCAGACGTCTTGACGCAGCAACGTCGGAAGCACAATTGTCGCTAACCCTCGCAGACTCCCCAATTACCCTCTCCAGCCTCGTCTGGCCGCGCACACTATGACGTCGACGCCTCCATTATTTTGACAGGAGTCCGCGGCGCCGGCAAGTCCAGCTCGCCGTCATTGCCTCGACCGCCATGCGCCGCAAGATTGTCGAGGCCGACAAGGTCTTTGCCGAGATGCACGGCCAGACCAGCAGCGCCTTCCAGCGCGAGCATGGCGTCCTGGCCTATCGGAAGGCCAGTCGCAGTGCTGCAGCACATCCTAGAGACGCACCGTCGTGGCGCGATTGTCGTTTGCTCGTGGATGGAGCGTGACGTCCAGGCGCGGCTGTCGCAGTGTTCCGCCACGAACCCATTGTGCTGATCCTGCGAGATGCGGCCGCCATCCAGACACATTTAAGGGTATGGAACGGCGCACGTGTGCAGGACTTGATCACAGCCAGCGGACCCATGTTTCGGCGGTGCGCCCGCTTCGAGTTTTTCAACATCTCGGAAACGCCCACCACAGGCATCAACGAGGCGTCCAGCATGCACGTCACCTACAGTGCAGCCAACTCGGCCTCTGCCTCCACCAGCGCCTCCTCCAACGGCGGCACGACCACCCCCGATGAAGACCACCCGCCACCGGCACCGTATCTCACCCTCAAGCGCGCCGAGCGCCATTTTCTCAAGTTCTTGTCCCTCATCCTCCCGCGCGGCGCCATTCCTTTATCGAGTCTGCCTTCCCGCTGGCCTCTTTGGCGACCGAGGACCGCCAGTTACCTATGCGCTGTCCATCCGCCTATCTGACTTTGCCAACGGCGACATGGACATTGAAGAGATGGAGCCCGGCGCCGACGCCATTGAGCTGCTAGTCGACTGCGCCCCTCTGCCCACGACACGCCCTTCCTGCGTCCCGTCACGCCCCAGCAGGCCAACAACAATTAGCCGCATTGTCAGCCATATTCGGAGAAGTACAGTGATACCATTATTTACCATGTCGTGCTTCCCGACCCGACACGGCCGCCAAGAATACACTCAGCGCAATGCGTATTTGTCGCACGTGCTGCACGGCCTGCGTCTGGCGCCCGACTACGTGACTGTCGATTTGCGATTGCCCGATGCTGACATTGTGCGCGTGCGGAACACCGCCTGGTCGTCGCGCATCATTGCACCGTCGACATCCAGGGCCCGTCGCCGCCACCGCCCTCGTGGCACGACTCTCTGTGGTTGGCTACTACCGTCGTGCCGTCGACCTAGGCTGTCACGTCGCCCGCTTAACGCGCCGCGCCGTCGAGCTACGTGACAACTTTGAAGTCGCTCAGTTCATCTACAGCACGAAGTCGTCGACCTCCACTGCCTCCTCCGGCTCGTCTTTGCGAACATCTGCCATCCCCCTCATCGCCTACAACACCGGTCCTAAAGGTCGCTGCTCTGCCTGCTTCAACACCATCCTCACCTCCGTTGTCGCCGAACAACCAAAACCGCCAGCGGCAGCCCAGCCTCCCAGCGTCAACTCCGACCCCATGGACACGTCCGAGTCGCGCACGTCCAACACTCCTCCCTCTGACCCATCCGCGCGACCCATGCTCCATCTGTTCCCGAAACAGATTCGTGCGCCTCCTCCTCTCTCACCGCCCGCCAGGCCAGCATGGCCCTCTCCTCCGCCTTTGTCTACGAACCGATGCGTCTCTACGTCTTTGGCGCCTACGTCGACTACAGTCTGTCCCCTGCCATGCACCACGTCGCCCTCTCTGCCTGCGGCTTGCCCCACACCTACCGCCCAACTCCACCGACTCCATGGACCATATCAATACTCTTATTCACGACCCGCGCTTTGCGGCGCCTCCATCGGTCTGCCCTTTAAGGTGTCTGCCATCCGTTTAACGCATACCTGAGCAGCCACGCCCGCGCTGTCGGCGCCATCAACACCATCATTCCCATCCGCCAACTGAAGGCCGACGGCAGCGTCCCCGACTACGGCCAGATCTTGACGACGCGCAACCAGTCTGGGCCCGTGCTCGCCATTTATGGCGAAAACACGGACTGGATCGGTATCCGCGCCTGTATTAGAAGGGGACTGTCGCCCGCCAATGCTGTGCGCCAGGGCAGTGTGGGTCTGGTCATTGGTGCGGGTGGTATGGCCCGCGCCGCCGTCTATGCCATGCTGCAGCTGGGCGTAAGCAGCTTGTCGTTTCCAACCGTACCGTGGCCAATGCCGAGAAGATGGTGGCCCATTTCACAGGGATGCTCGACCGCGGCGAGATGGAGTTGTTGAGTCACGGAAGAGTAGATGACGACAAGACTCAAACGCAGTTCATGTGATGCGCACCACGCGATCCATGGCGGCCGGTTTCCGGCTGCCCACCATGATCATCTCGTGCATCCCGACGCATCGTATTGGCGCTGTACCTGCTCCAAACCTAACGTTGCCCCTGGCATGGTTCGGCAGCCCGACGGGCGGTGTGCTGGTAGAGCTAGCCTACAAGACGCTGCAGACGCCTCTCCTCAATCAAAGTCGAAAGCTGGCGCCGCAGGGCTGGGTTAGCATGGACGGTCTGGACCTGCTTCCCGAACAGGGATTTGCGCAGTTCGAACTGTTTACGGGACGAAGGGCACCGCGGAGGCTCATGCGCGAGGAAGTGTTCAAGGCGCACAAGGACGAGCAGGGGCGCTCGAATCTGTCGCAGCTGCAAGGACGGCTGGACAATATTGTGAATCAGGAGCCTTGAGGACGTTCGCTGAAGGTGATGCGAGGGCCGGATGCGTTGTGCACTACCTACTACTGTACATAGACTACAATACCCAGGGTACCAGGATACCAAACTTAAGAGACGACTGCGACGCAAATTCACGGAGAAAATATAAGAAGTCAGCAAGGCAATCAACATAAAGGGAACGCAAACCACGTAGCTCAACGGAGAATGAGTCGATGCAAGAGGATGCCAAGATGAGGCGTCCAGATGACTACAAGCCACAGCTTGCTTGGCATGGCGAAAATATGGGCTCGTGACAGGATATAATCAAGCTCTAAAACGTACACCGACTTGGGCATCTGATGCCCGAAATAACCAGAATCATCGTAGGTCTATAACGCTATGAAGACGAGAAGAAGAAAAGAAAACAAATTCACTCCGACGGGTCGCCACGTCACATCTTCGGCAGCTGCATCAGGTGCGAGGCAATGGCCTTCTTGACCTCGTTGACTGGCAGCTTGTCCAGCGTCCGGCCCGTCCAGTAGCGGTCCTGCTCCAAGCCCTGGTAAATCAGGGCTTCAGTGCCCAGAATCACCTGCCAGCCCGCCCGCTCGGCGACGGCCCCAGATCTGTGTAGGGGCTCGGGTTGTAGCACATTTCCAAGATGGCGCCCTTGGGCTCCTTGGCAAAGAACGTCTCCGTGATTTGGCGCGCCAGGATCTCGTCCTCGCGCACAGGCGGAAGTCGGGCACACAGCCGACGGCGGCACCAGCGGCAGGCAGCGCCTCGGCCTGCTCGACCGTGGCGACATGGAAGATGTTGTCCGTGCCAAAGCCTGATGCCTGGAGGTCGGATATAACGGCGTCGACCTCGCTGGCGTCGCGGTTCACGAGGTAGATGGCCGTGCAGCCCAGACCCTCGCGCAGGGCATACACGGCACTGCGGGCGGCGCCACCCCCACCGATAATCAGACCAGGGCGGCCGCGGATGCGCGCGTTGAGGTCGGTTTCGGAAAGATTTGGGTGAAGGAGTCGCGCACGCCGACCGTGTCGGTGTTGGCGCCGCACAGCAGCCGGCGGCCTGTGGCGGGATCCGTTTCGAGGTAGATGGTGTTGCAGGCGCCAATGGCGGTGGCCTCGGCGTCAGCTTGTCCAGGTATGGAATGATGGCGACCTTGTTGGGCATGGTGACGGAGGCGCCATAGAAGCTGGGGGCGCGGGTGAGCTGCAAAAAGGTGTCAATGTCGGCCGAGTCAAAGCGGACCTGGCCCCAGTTGACGCCAAGGTTGGTGTAGACGACATCGTGGAGCATAGGCGACAGCGACGCGGTGAGCTTCTTGCCAAAGAGATAGCCGTGCTTGTCGAGGTGGCCGACCGCGGGGAGGCCAGTGGCGGTGGGTGCCGTGGAGACAGAGGCGGCCACCTGTGCTGGTGGCCGTGTCTGGGTCTCAATCTGGTGGCCATTGTGTGTGGATGTGAGGGAGATGGGTAAGAGGGAGACGATGGGGTGAAGGGAAGGAAGAGGCAAATGCAAGTATGTTGCAGCTGCTTTTGCCGTTTGCGTCTGTGCTGGGATTCGTGCCCGCCTGGTGTGTAACTTTGTTGTCTAACGTATTTTAATAAGGCTTCGTAACGTAGAGTCTGTGCATGTCATGAAAGGAGGTTGTGGACATGAATGAGACCAAGAAGATGGGAAAAGATTTCCACAAGAAGCACGGCTGTATCCAGATATATCACCGGGGAGGGCAACAGAGGAGCTCGCTTCTCCACGCCCAGAGACAGTACAAGTTGTGATATGAAGTGCTATGGAGTAGCTTTTCTAGGCTAAAGCGGCCCACTGTTTGCTATTCGAATCCTTCTTGGGGGAATAAGGACTGCGAGTGTCGTCTCCGGGCCGTTCGTTTGTTTGCATCTGTCGAGGAGGAGAGGAAGAGTGGAAGGGTGGGAAGAAGACGAGGCAGGCAGAGGCTGGAAGAACGAATACACAGTGTTATCGGTTTGCTCGATGACTTGCTGCGCCGTACTTCCGGCTTGGAAAGACTGGAAAGAATCAAAATGAAACAAAGGCAATCGGGTCTCGTGCGTCGCATGGAAATGCCCCGACGCGGCGTAATAATCGGCACCCGGCCCACGAGGTTGGAAGAGTGCACACACAGGCTGGAGACTGAAAGGAAGCCCCCATTGGATAGACGAGAAGCGCCTTCACATCCTGGTAAGTGCTCTTCCGGCAACGGCAACGCGGGGTAAAAGAACAGCCGCGCAGCAAAGCCGCGATGAGTGGGCCAACCTTCTTCCGTGTTATTCTGCTATCCCTGCCAATCAGGAAGTCTGGGCTTTGCAGCCACCAGTATGCAGAAGCGCCGCGCAGACAAACAGGGCACATCATACCTCAGGTGCAATCGATGGTGCATCCACACACTTATGGCCTCGGGTAAAGCCCGTCTGTATCCGTATCAAGCCATCAAGCCATCAAGCCATCAACAGCCATCGCTCTTCATCACACTCCATGTGCCTTGCTAGTGAAGACGGTCGTAAGATGTGGTCATCTGCTCGTCTCGTAGCCACGCTCCTAGCTGCCGAAAATATCTTGCACGGGGCCGTGTCTTGTCCGGAATTGCGCTTTCTTGCTGGGCGATGTCTGTTTGGTTGTTTGCTCCTTTCTCAGCATACACGTTGATAACTTGACCGCCGAACACACACCCTTTACCCATTCCAATCTCCATCTCTCATCACCCACCTCCCGTCTTCCATCCTCTCCTCCTCTGCTACGTTCTTCCATCATCCTTCTGTGATCTCGATACACCTTGTTGACACACAATACACCCTCCGATAAGTCCCCTCACACACAAACAATGGACTGCAAACTCGCCATCAGCTCCATGTCCTTGGGACGCTGTTTTGCCGGCCACAGCTTTGAGCACAAGCTCGATATGGCCCGAAAGTACGGCTACCTCGGCATCGAGGTCTTCTACGAGGATCTCGTGGATGTCGCCCACACGCTCGACAACAACAAGACCAACAACGCCGGCGACGCAGCCAGCCCGTCAGCCGAGAGCCACCTGGCTGCAGCACGCTGGATCCGCGAGCAGTGCCGCCGACGGCAACTGGCCGTCATTTCTCTCCAGCCGTTTATGCACTACGAGGGTCTGCGGGACCGGGCCGAGCACACACGGCGGATTCAGGAGTGGCGGCTGTGGCTGGGAATGGCGCAAGAGCTGGGCACGGATCTGATCCTGGTGCCGTCCACATTCCTTCCAAAAGACCAACTGCTGGAGGGTGGCAGCGTCGAAGGCCGTGCCGCCGACCTGGCCGAGCTGGCCGACATTGCGGCGCCCCTCAACATTCGTCTGTGTTACGAGAGCCTGTGCTGGGGCACATACTCAAACACATGGGAGGACAGCTGGGCGGTGGTGCAGGCCGCCAGCCGCAGCAACCTGGGGCTGTGCCTCGACAGCTTCAACATTGCCGGTGCCATCTATGCCGACCCTGCCGCCCAAAACGGCAAGACGGTCGATGCGAGGCCGTCGTGGCCGCGTCCATGGCGCGCCTGCGGGCCACCGTCCCTCGTGAACGTGTGTTCCTTGTGCAGCTCGTCGACGCCGAGCGGTTGGATGCGCCCCTGGTGCCAGGTCACGCCTACTACAATGCCGACCAGCCGTCGCGCATGAGCTGGTCGCGCAACTGCCGGCTGTTTTACGGCGAGGAGAAGGCGTACCTGCCTGTCCTCCAAATTGCCCGCACGTTCTTTTATGGTATCGGCTACAGTAACGACTGGGTCAGTCTAGAGCTGTTCAACCGGCGCATGTCCGACACAGACGCGGGCGTGCCGGAGGAGCTGGCGCGGCGAGGTGTGCTATCGTGGCAGCGTCTGCAGCGGGACCTGGCGGCGGGAAACACGGCCACCGCCACGCCTGCCGAGACGCCCAAGATCACTGCCTCCCTGTGAGGGGCGGTGTATGATGCTGTCTGTCCTTCTCATGTCATTCTTGGCGCGTTCATGTTGCCCCTTTGCCTGTGTCGCTCATTGCTTGCGCTGTTTCTTTCACACTTTATATCATCTGCGTCGGGTTCTCGTCACATCTGCCTGTTCAATCCAAGTTCTCTGTTTCTTCCTCGCGCTTCTCATCATGCCTCAGATCATGCTCTGTACGTTCTTTGTGACTTTATTACCTGTGCTCTTGGTGCTATCGAGTAACCCATTTGATCATTGTCTTTTTTTGTCCCACATTACCATGTACATTTTGACACGTTTTTATACACGACACCCCTACTACCCTACTTGCCCTTGACCTTCAAGTGCTTGGCACAGTATTCAATGGCCACGGTGTAGCCGTGCGCGCCCAGACCGGCAATGACGGCCGTGGCCTTGTCATGAAAATAGCTGTGGTGCCGCCAGGCCTCGCGCGAATGCACTTGGCTCACGTGCAGCTCGACAAAGGGGATGCTGACGCCCAGCAGGGCATCGCGGATGACGACGCTGGTATGGGTGAAGCCGCCGGGGTTGATGATGATGGCGTCGACGCGCTTGTGCTCCGAATTGCCGGCCACGGGCGTGGTCACCAGATGGGAGAAACCGCCGGCCTCCTGGATGCGGTCGACAATGGCGCCTTCGTAGTTGGACTGGAAGACTTCAAGCTCGACGCCCAGCTCCGTGGCCTGGGCCTGGGCGGCGACGACGACGTCGTTGAGGGTGGTGGTGCCGTAAATCTCGGGCTCGCGGTGCCAAGCATGTTGAGGTTGGCACCGTTGATGAGGAGGATGCGGCGGGCCATTGTGAGAGGCTGGTGGTGTTTGTGGGGAGGTAAGTGTGATTCGTGTAAGTGGTAATGAGTACAGTGTGTGACTTTATGGGCTTATCTCAGTGTAGGACCGTAGCTGTACGTGGTCTGCGAGTGCTACCTAATGAGGGTAAAGTAAGACAACAAAACGATGCAGCCCCGATGCACATCAGCCCCTCTTCCAGATATCTCCGTACTCGTACACGCCAGGCCCAATGACGCCCAAGCTTTCCCGCCGCCGGTCCCTTGTATCAATGTGTGTGTCATCTGTCGTTTGTGGTTTGTGGTTTGTGGTTTGCGGTAGTGTGGAGGTGTGGGGAAGTCGGTTACAGAGCAGTGAGGGTGTAAGAGAGACAGTGGGAGCAAGAAAACCCAGATTGGACAGTGGAAAAGGACTCTTCCGGTAGGCCCTGTGGGTTTCCGCAGCGGGAGTGGGCTAGGCGCTGTGGACACCGAAGACGCTAAAAGATGCGCTACAATATGGAGAACTGGTGCCACCCATGCATTCGTTCCCAGGGTCCGGTTGCTGTCACTCGTCTCCGGCCCTCTGGAGCTTAAAGGCGTATGGCCGGCCGGCATTTTGTCAGATCATACGGAGCACGCCAGGCAAGATACGTCTGAGCCAGGGCGAAGACTGAAAAGGCTCCGCGCGCGGAATTAGGTCCATGCAAGGCTGGCATCGGCTACTGGCGGTCGTGGAAGTCGACGTGGAAGAAGCGAGTAGTGGGCGAGAAACGGCGGGAATGACGCCAGAGTTGGCAGTCGGAAGTGGTAGACAGAGCTGGCATGTGCTACCAGTGTACTCCGTAGGCCATTGCCATAGAGTGTGACTAGAGCTTGTCCAAGCCAAGCTCGTCAAGCTCTTTCACCTTTGTTCAACTCGTACGCAAAACACGCATCGTCACAACCACCGCCACCACGCAACACCACCACGATGACCTCGCCTAGCATATCCGACGCCGAGCTCGGCCGCATCTACGAGTTTGCCGTGCAGCTAACCAAGGACGCCGGAAAGCGGCTTGCCGACGGGGCCCAGGCGCGCATGGCCGGCGGTGCCAATCTTCTCAACACACAGGAAAAGGACAGCTCGGTGGACCTGGTCACACAGGCCGACGAGGACGTTGAGGCGTTTGTCAAGGCATCTATTACCTCGCGGTATCCCGAGCACAAGTTTCTGGGCGAGGAGTCGTACTCCAAGGGTGCATCGCGCAGTATCTGGTCCACGACAACAGTCCGACCTGGGTGGTCGACCCTTTGGACGGCACGGTCAACTACACGCACCTGTTCCCCATGTACTGCGTCTCGATCGGCTTTGTCGTGGGCGGCCGGCCGGTCATGGGTGTCATCTACGCGCCAATGCTCAACCAGCTGTTTAGTGCCTGCCGCGGCAGGGGTGCGTGGCTCAACGAGACGACAAGACTGCCCCTCCTCCATAACCCCAGTGTGCCCCCGCTGCCGGCGAACGCGCCTTCGGGCTGCATTTTCAGCTGTGAATGGGCAAGGACCGGCGCGACATTGGACCGGCGGCAACCTTGGCCGTAAGGTGGACAGTTTTGTGACAATGGCCACCGAGAGGTCAGGAAGGAACGGCCTTGGCGGTATGGTGCACGGCGTGCGCAGCCTGGGTAGTGCCGCCTCGATCTGGCGTACACGGCGGCCGGGTCGTTTGACATCTGGTGGGAGGCGGGTGCTGGGAGTGGGATGTGGCGGCCGGTTTGCCATCTTGGAAGAGGCAGGCGGGCTGGTGACGACAGCGAATCCGCCTGCGAGTGCGGCTGGGGATTATACGGATGTGGCCGTGGAGGAGACACACCTGGGCGGGCGGCTGTATCTGGCTATCCGGCCGGCAGGCCCGTCAACGACAGAAGATGGCTCCATAACAGAGACAGGCCGGGCTGCCCAAGAGCGCGTGGTGCGCGAGGTTTGGAAGCGCGTGGCCACACTCGACTACACGCGGCCGGGAGTGTGAGACTGCGCAGCGCACGTACTCATAAAGTGTGTACATCAACATGTCTTGTTTCGTTTACCCAGTCAAGCCAGAGATGCAGCACACGGACGGAGCTCACACTGCAGCCAAGGAACAGCGGCACTCGGATCACCAAGGCCCGTGTCTTCGACTACCTCTGGTGCGTGCCGACTTCCGCGCTACTTCCCACTGTTATTCCCTCCTCACGCCCAACGGCAATTCAATTTCCACTCAACCGCTCGACGCGAGATTTGGGCGGGTGTTGGGTGTTGCCTGGCGGTGTTCAGCACTGCTTCTAGACAGGTTAGGCGGCGGGCTTTCAGGGTGCCGGGTGTTGACTGGAGGTTTTTTCATTCCCGGAAATTTGTAACCGCATGCAAAGCATACAACCCCAAACAATCAGCACTGGCCATAGCGCAATGGAAGAGATTAACAATGGCAACAAATCCAACGAGAACATGAGGAAGGAGATGTATTAAAATTCAGGATATACAGCATGAAGAGCAGCTACAGGATAGACATACAAATGAACGCTTGATAAAGCAACCAGGAAGCGAAGCAGTGGACGACAGAGTGACAGGTAACCAGAACCAGAACCAGAACCAGAACCAGACAACAAAGTACACTGCCAAATTGCGCACCATGTCTGGCAGCACTTTGCGGATAAGAGAGAAGAGAGAGGAGATATAACGTAACCCACCCAAAGACAGAAAAAACAAACACAGAAAGCATAAGAGACGAAGAGACGACAGCACATAGACACCGAAACGAAACAAGGCGCGTTATGTCGATCAAAATCATCAAGTACTGGTCAAAAGGTTCTGTCTTTCACGAATAAATCAACAGGCATTAGAAGTATCAAGTTGTGAGTCTGAAAAGAAAGAACTAATCAACAGCACAGCAGGATTGTTGGCAAGCTTTTCGTTTCAACAAAATATTCCACCAGTCCATCCCCTACAGAGTTACCACGACCTTCTCGGCCGACACGCCGTTGCGCTGCAGGTCCAGAGCCGCCTGCAGGGCCTCCAAACCGTGACCTGCCACGCGCGTCCTGGGCGCAGCGGCGTACTGCCGCGCCGCCAGGGCAGCGGGCAGAAACGTGCCAAAGACGTCGCACCCCACAACACAGTCCGGCTGGAGAAGGTCCTTTGTGTCGACAAACTTGGCGCTGACGCCCGTCGACCACCCGGCAGTTGCGATGCGCACATTCTGCCACAGCGTCGAGGCAATAAAAGAGATTCTCCCAGAAAAGGACGCCACTTTTGGCGGCAGCATGACTGAGCCAGCTGTGCTGACAAAGCGGCGGCTGCCAGGGATACGCGCCAGCACTCTCATGCAGAGCTCGACAGCGCCATCGCCGACCGCGAGGGCGCCGACGACGTCCCCTCCGTCAAGGGCGCTGACCAGATCATCCCGCAGCGTGTTGCTGTGGTAGTCGAAGACAGCTGTCGCCCCCAACGACTTGACATAGTCGAAATTTTTGGGCGAGGCAGTGGTGACGACCTGGTAGCCGGCCTGGGCGGCGAGCTGGATGGCGTTGCAGCCCACACTGGAGGCGCCGCCAGTCACCAGCACTCTTCTGTTGGAGGACGGTCGTGGCGGGACGGTCGGCAGGTCCAGGCCCAGGAAGCCGGGGTGGAAGAGACCGTACGCGGCCGTGGCCAGCGTTAATGGGAGCACACTGGCGTCGGCAAAGGTCATCCAGTCGGGAATTCGGGCAGCCAGTAGCGGGCGCACGACGGTGTACAGCTGGAAGGCGCCTTCCGACTGGGCAGCCGCGGGCGGCAATGGCACCAAGTCTGGCGCCATGCAGCCGCCGAGGGCCAAGACTCGGTCGCCCACTTGGAGCGAGGTGACGCCGTCACCCACCTCCACGACAACCCCCGCCAGGTCGCCGCCCGGCACCATGGGGTACCTGAGGAACGTCAAAACAAAGTGGCCGAGCACCTGCAGCGACCAGTCGACCGGGTTGATGGCGACGGCATGGTTCTGGACGACGACTTGACCGGGGCCGGGGCGGCGTAGGGTGCGGGACCGACAGCGAGTGGGCGGCTGTTGCGGGCAGTAAGCCACGCGGCCTGGTTGGGCGGCGTCGGCGTGACGGGCATTGTGTTGTGTGGGTGGTGATAGGTGGCAAAAAACGAGAGGCCAGACGAAAGCCAAGGTCAATTGGCAATAGAAGGAAGCAGACACTTGTCTCCCGCCTCAGGAGAGCCTTCTTATCTACCACGGCGCAGCCTTGCTACTGTAGAAGTCCGGAGTCCGGAGTACGTCAGATCAGGAGTTGGCCGGAATTCGGAGTTTGGGTCGCCGTCGTCGCGACTTGGTGAAGGCACCTGCCTGGCACGGGCTCCACGGTTGGGCCGATTCCCGAGTGGAAGGGTGTGCAATCTTCATTGTTGTAAGAAGGGGCACATTCCTCCTCCGCCCGTGTGGCCGAGATGTCCTCGACAAGTGACAAGAACAGGGCGATGGCTGTCTTGGGGTGAAAGACATCAAATCGTCAACTCCGCAAAGGGACGTAAATCTCTGTAGAGCCATGCCTTTCCTGCTGGCTGAGGTAAATGTGAGGCATAGTGTCGGAGCGACATGACTGAACCTATCGTTCCCTTCTCTTTTCATCCATTTCGTCCCTTGTTCGTCGCTTTCGGTCGTTGATGCATGCAAGCGATTGCTGCCATTGTTGTCTGTGGCAACTTCGTCCAAAGCGGTAGCATTGACAGTCAGGCGACGGCCGCTTGCCAATGGCGCACCTTTTTGCCAGGCGGTCGGCCAGCTGGCACCAGCTGTAGAGGGTCCACTTTTTATACCCCGCCCTCCCACAAACGGCCCAACCTTTTTTTTCGTGCTTGCCAATTTTTTCAGGAGAGCGTGCATTTCGAGTTGACAGCACGACCCACGACGACACGATCAACACACGATCTCCTTTTCGTCACCACAGCCAACATGGACTCCCTCTCGCAAATCATTGCGGCTCTGCCCGACGGCGACGGCTGGGGCCCGCCGGTCACCACCGAGTCGACGCTTAACGGTGTTCCCTATGCGCCTTTCAGCAAGGGCGACAAGTTGGGCCGCATGGCCGACTGGACCGTTGACAGCAAGGACGCCGGCCGCGGCGGCCGCCAGCAGTACAACCGGTACAACAGAGGTGAGACGCTCCGGAACGACAGCAACATGCATCCTCTTGACACGTACTAACCTCGCTGCTACGCACTCCAGACCAGGTTTACGGCGCCGGCACTGTCTCTCTATTCTCTGCCCCGCCCGCCGAAGATGAGGGTGCCTTCTCCGTCGTCAGTAACGTCAAGGACACGGGCAAGACGAGATTCGGCCGCGGCGGCGCTGTCTTCACACGCGGCGGCCGTGGCGGCGGCGCGCGTGGCGGTGCGCGTGGCCAGGATGCACGGGTGCGCGCCCCACCGTTACGGCGAGAGGCGGCCGTCAACAGACGAGCGCCCCCAGTAACAGCCGTGGAGGCGCTGCCACGCGCGGCCGTCGCTTTGGCTGGAAGGACTACGACAAGCCGCAGCGCAACCGCGACGCGTCGGTCAACATCAAGGCGGACTGGCACCTGATGGAGGAGATTGACTACAACCGCCTGGGCAAGCTGAACCTGGACGCCGACGAGGGCGAGGACCTGGACTCGTTTGGTTTCCTCTACTACTACGACCGCGCCTTTGACAAGCCCCCGGTTGCTCGGTCGAGCGAGCGCAAGCTGACGGCGCTGGACCGCGCGACGTACAACGTGACGACGTCGTCGGATCCCATCATCCAAGAGCTGGCCGACAAGGGCGAAGGCACCATTTTCGCGACGGACAGCATCCTGTCGATGCTCATGTGCGCGCCGCGCTCCGTGTACCCGTGGGACCTGGTGATTGTGCGCCAGGGCGGCAAGATCTACCTGGACAAGCGCGATAACGCGGCGCTGGACATGGTCACCGTCAACGAGAACGCAGCCGACGCCCCGCTCGAGGCGGCCGACGGCAGCAAGGACACGATCAACCAGCCGGGTGCGCTGGCCGAAGAGGCCACCTACATCAACCACAACTTTGCCAGCCAGGTTGTGCTCGAGTCGGGCGGCAAGGTGAAGATGGCGCACGCCAACCCTTCTACAACGCTTCCGAGGAGACCGAGCCGCCTGCCAGCAAGGCCTACAAGTACCGCCGCTTTGATCTGTCGACCAACGACGAGGAGCCGGTGTACCTGGTGGTGCGTACCGAGCTGGACGCCGTGCAGAAGAATGCCACCAACGGCGAGGACCAGTTCCTGAGCGTCAAGGCCCTGAACGAGTTTGACAGCAAGGCCCAGGGCTCGGGCGGTGCGCTCGACTGGCGCGCCAAGCTGGCCACGCAGCGCGGCGCCGTCGTCGCCACGGAGATGAAGAACAACTCGTGCAAGCTGGCCCGCTGGACCGTGCAGAGCATCCTGGCCAAGGCCGACGTCATGAAGGTCGGTTTCGTATCGCGTGCCAACCCCAAGATCAACGATAAGCACGTGATCCTGGTGTGGTCGGCTGGAAGCCGCGCGATTTCGCCGCCCAGATCAATCTGAATCTGAGCAACGGCTGGGGCATTGTCCGCACCATTGCCGACATGTGCCACAAGCAGGGCGACGGCCGTTATATCCTGGTCAAGGACCCCAACAAGTCGATTCTGCGCCTGTACCAGGTGCCGGCCAGCAGCCTCGACGACGACGAGGACGAGGAGGAGACTGTCGAGCAGCCTGGGGTGTAGACGCCTGACGTTTTCTTTACTCTTGTTTTCCATTTGTTCTTTCCGTTCTTTTCCACGCAATCGTGCTCATCGGACGGCTGGCAAAAAGTTTATAATGTTATGTAGAACGTCCAATTTACGAGCATACACGTGGAGTGTGCATTACCAAGTGTGAAACGTGAAAGATGCCAGGTGGAAGGTGGAAGGTGAATGTGAGAGACAAGAAAGTAGAAGAATTACGAGTACAGTTGATGATGCCGCCAACACCACCGAATGGACAGGGCGGAACTCGGGCCTATGATTGGGCCGGACTCCGGACTTGAAGACTCCGCTCGTGGAGTCCGGCACAATTAGAGACTACCTCGACTCGTTCCCAACCATCTTCTGACAAAAGAAGGGGCCTCCGAAATATCAGAATACATCACAGTGCTCCGTATCGTCTTGCACGTTAAGGTATCCCGGATTGTTTCTTGGTGGTTACTGATCCGGCCTTGACCACTTCCACGACTTCGGCCAATTCCGCCAACGCCGCCAACTCCGCTCGACTGCTGACTAACCTGTTTCGACGTTCAACGTCACGGCAAGAGCCTCGGACGACAGCGACCCCGTACCACAACAACCGCAAAAGAGCTCCACGACATGCCCAGGGCAGCCTCTGCCGCCCGCAGCCCCAGCCACTCGGCGCCGTACGGCCAGGCCTGCCTGCACTGCTTCAAGGCCAAGTGCCGATGCGTGTCGCGGCCTGACGGCGACGGCTGCGAGCGATGCCATCGGCTGCAAAAGACGTGCCACTCGTCAGAGGCCATACGAAAGCGCGTCAGGCCGCAGCCAAGGACATCCGAGGTTGCTTCGACCACGTCAGACCCCTCTGACAGAGTGGCCAATATCGAGGATAAACTGGACGGCATCATGACGATGCTGCAGTCGGTGACACAGGCACCAGCCAAAGCGGCAGCTGCAGCCCTTCGCGACGTCTTTGGCAGCCGAATGCAGGAGCATTTGCGGGGGGTGGTGGACGGCAGTGACGACAATCTAGCCGACCAGCTGCCACTGCCGCCGCTCCGGGCATGTCAACGCCAACGACCAAGTCATCTGGGCACGCCGGCTTCCTTGTCGAGCCCGGCAGAGGGCATCACCGCCAGAGAAGAAGCAGGCTCCACGACTCTGAGACCCTCTCCCTCGACGTCCCTTTCGCCCATCCTCTACGAGTCGCTGTCACAAGACGCCCTCGAGTCGGCCTGGTCCGTCTTCCGGTCGACCTTCTTGCCCTACTGCCCGCTCCTGTGGTTCCCGGCCCAGACCACGGCCGCTCACCTGCGACGCCATCGGCCATTTCTGCTGCGTTGCATCGTCGCCGTAACCACGACACTGGTGCACGACAAGCTTGCCCAGGGCCGGGCCATCAAGGAAGTCCTGGCGCGCGAGATGCTGGCCGAAAATCGCTCGAGCGTCGACCTGCTTCTTGGCCTCCTAGTGTACATCACCTGGGGCTCGGATCCCATGGTCAACCGCAGCGGCACCTTGTCACGCCTGGTCATGCTGGCGCTCTCCTTGGTGTGCGACATGCGTCTCAACAAGCCGCTGCCGGTGGACCAGCACATTATTACAACGTACACAAGCTGCAACGGCAAGGTGGACGAGAAGGGATATGACCGGACCGACGACGCCGAAGCCGGAGGCGGCGGTGGCAACGACGCTGGAAACAATGACCACCACAATCACGACAACAACTTCCTCTCTGAAGAAGACGAGAGGTTCGAGAAGCAGCGGGCCGTTCTAGGCTGCTTCCTAGTGGCGTCGGCGTATGTATTACCCCGACATGTGAACCTTCTTGACCACCGCTAACCCGAGCGATAGAACCTCCGTATACTTCGCCCAGATTGACGGCATGCGCTGGACGCCGCAGATGGGCGACTACCTGCGCGCCGTCGAAGCCCACACAATTTGCTCTAGCGACGTTGTGCTGGCCTACCAGGTCCGCCTGCAACAAATCGTACAGCGGGCCATCCATTCTTGCGAGAACGAGACGCCGCTGCCGCTCTACGTCACCCAGGTCTTTGAGACCCAGCTGCAAGAGCTGGCCGCGCAGCGGCCGCAGTTTCCACCTTCCGACCAGCCAGAAGAGAGTACACACTTTCAGCTCTGGACCGCCGTCATGGCTGCGCACGAGCAGTACGTTGAGCTCAGTCTCAACGAGATGACATTTACTGCCAACTGGGCGGGGGATGCAGCTACGGCGACCACAACGACTCGCATAACGGCTCAAGTGACGCCACCGCGTCCGCTGTCGAGCGCGTCCAGTGCTACTGGCGCTCCGTCCACGCCATACGCGCCCTCTGCGACGCGTTGCTGGACGGTATCCCGCCCATGGCTCATGCCGGCTATTCCTTTCCGGCCTGGACCCAGCTGTCCCGCGCCATTGTCACTCTCGTGAGGCTGTCCACCCTGCCGCCACTGGCACCCCGCGTCGACGTCTCGATAGACACCCACGCCGTCCGCGCCACGGTCGACTTGTTGGACGTCCTGGACCGTTTTTCCGAGCGCCTCAAAAGTGCCGCCGCGGGGCTCGGTCGTGGTCTCTGGCAAGGCCCGCAGCGGCAGAATGCCGAGATTCTTGGCCGCATGGCACAGCTCGTGCGTGTCCTGCGAGCGGCCGCCGCCCAACGGCTGGAGGCCACTCAGCAGCAACAGGCCGCGGATACGGACAGCAGCAGTATGCACGGAGAGGAGCTCCCCTGGAGCACGGTCGAGTCGGTGCTGGCACAGACGACGATTGGCTGGGCCGACATCTGGCTAGAAGGCATGATTCCGCGGGTCTAGTCGACTGCCTCAGTGATCGGAGTAACGATGCATGTTATTGCTGGGTTTGCATACTGCGTGTTGAATTTCATTCCTGTGAGTACTGAATGTCGCCCACGTGTCGTCGTGCCAAGATGCCAAGCCGAGTCCTGCCGTCGTCCTCAGAAAGCTTGTGTTGCGGCCCGAGATGTCAGTAACGTCGATGGCTGTTGTTGTCGTGTGCTCTTGAGCTTCGTGCCTCTGTTTGGTATCGAACGGTGACACCAGTGCCACAAACCACCAAGATGCAGTATTGGCCATGTCCGACGAAGCCACACGTGTATCTTGTGCTCATCACGATTCCCGTGCACTCGCGAGGCGCAACGTGGCCTCACTGGCCCGACGAGCTATAGGGTGCAATATGATCTCGTGTGCTCTGTTGCGCTCCGTACCTTTGCGTGCCGTGTTCCGTCGCGTGTCTTGTGCCCAGCATACAGCGCATTGCATCAGCTAGGCAGGATACGCGGGAGGCCAACCCACATGGCCATACCATAGCACGGCTTCATCCATGCTTAATCTTATGCTTCGTGCGTCTGTGTGACTCTATCCAATGAAATGCAACAGAGCACATCTGACCGAGCGCGTGGTTAGGCTAGGCATGAATAGGGCCGGGAGGGGGGAATAAGAAGCGAAACGAAAACATGCCGCGCCTATTTTTGTCGCTCTCCCATCGCTCGTCGGTCACGGAAACAGGATGGAGAAACAGGAGTACTTGCCAAGTTAGAACGTATGCAAACGTGTACGAAGTACTCCGTACGTCGTAAAGCACTCAACTCGACAAGGGACAGCGCCAGCTTCCAGTTCATGCATTGCCCCCACAAGACGACCACGCGGTAACACGAAGTACAGAAGTCAACGGGAGAGCAACAAAGCTGATCTCCCTCACACTTTGCATAAAATAAGGTTTCTCACTTTCTAAATTTTCTTTTTGTTCTTTCTTCTTTCTTCTGCTGTAAAGTGCATACGGTCACTAAAAACGCCCCGTCGGTCATGTCCGTCTCTACAAGGGGAATGTACATGCAAGGTCAGAAGACGAAAGCAAAACGTGGGGAGCATGGACAAGCTGCGTGGTCGGTCAAACTAGAACGGAGAGGAGCAGTGCAGAAGCAGTGGCAGAGAGACTAAGGCAGGAAATAGGAGGGACAATAAAGCTCCATGGGCGCGTACGTATCAAGTACGAAGCACTCCACTACCTTGCTTTCTCCTGATCATCGTCGAAGCGTTTAGTCCAGTCATCGGTGGCACGCGACGTGCAGCTGTTGGTAAAGGTGTTTGCGAGACCAGACGAAAGTACAGAGATCAAAAAGGCTCACGGCATCCAGCACCGACGGCACCAAGATACCAATCAGAAATGACCTGGAACATGGTGGCTTGAAAGTCAGTCATATAAAATAATAGCTCTCCTAAATGGAGCTCCTAACAGAGCCGATGGAGCTTGATGGGGCTTTGGAGTCGGCATTGAGAGGCAGCAATTCGGTCAGTCTCCCAACGGGAATCTTCATAGAAGCTTTTACAGAGTATTTACTATTCGTAACGAAACGTGTAGACAGAAGACGTGTCTGTCAAAGTTTTACTGGAAATAAGGTATCGGACATGTACGAGATATGCAGGGAAAAATACAAAGGACAAAGCTGAGAGACACTACAATGACAAGAGCTACGACATGTAGAAAGAATGGAAATACAATGGAAATGGTAGGCTGGAAGATAAGATGAGGACGATGGGCGAAGCTCATTGACGAGTAAACAATGGTGGAAGCGAAGCTCAAAAACTCTGCTAGCTTCCCGTGTAAGTGACGTTGAGAATGACGATCCAGTACCAGTTCGATATTTGATCAGTGGATAGGTCGAATATTGATAAAATACATAAAATGGTATCATTTATCTATTTTCCAAATCTGCACGGAGGTAAGAGGTGGGAGATATGGGGGGGAGGGGGGGGGCACCTTAAATTCCCGGCCGATGTGCGGTCGGCGTCGTGGAGAGCTGCAGGACGCGCCTTGGCTTTTGCTTGTCGAGTACGGAGTACTCAGTACGCACGACGGATGGGACAGATGGGAGGGCGGGTCACCCCATTTGCTACGAGGCCACAGCCGTATGTCGAAAGGGGAATAGAAGGGGAAGTGGAAGGGAAAGGGGAGGACGAAGGTGGAGGACGAAGGCGGAAAGACGGAGCCAGGAAGGAGACGGGCACACCAACGAGCCAAAAACGTGCGCCGAGGGCACTCTCTGGCTGGACCCGCGTCGGTGGCGGAAGGGGGACACCGGTTTCCGGCAGGGGCAGAACAAGGCGAGATGATGGGGAGGGGGGTGTGGCAGCTGTGCTTGGCATCTGACGGAACAGGACACTTTCACGCCATTTTCTTCACGCCATGAGCCAAGCAGCCTTGCTGACGATAGTCCATGCATCGCTCCGGGGCGCTCACAGGCCCAAGGAGGCCGTGGAAATTAAATCCAGTTGGGCTGATGCAAATGGTGGTGTGGACTCGAGGGAAAGGTATCAATGATGTGGAAAAAGAAGAAGAAGAAGAGGAAGAAGAGGAAGAAGACGAAAAGGCGGAAAAGACGGAAAAGACAGACCTTACATCATAGAGGACCACTTCGTCTCGATACCAAGACGTCGCATCGTCGGCACGAGGTCTGGGCATCGGTGCTACGGAGCCATCTACCGTCACCGTCGCCTATTTCCCGATCTTGATGCCATTTGATGCCATCACAACCCTTTCCCTCGAGGAGAGGACGCCCACCCCAGTTCTTGGCCCTCTCGCAAGTCTTGGCCGGCCCCCTCTGACAGCACTTGAACTGATATTCCCCGATGCCGAGGCTTGTGTAGACAAGCTTTCTATGGAAAAGTGAAGCCAAGAGGGGGGTGGTGTAAATGAACAAAGTGACGATGCCCATCGCCAAGACCGGAGACCTGGTGACGGAGATCCTGTCGCGATAGATCTACATGTACGAGTAGGATCTGACAGCCGTTCGATGCGCTGTCTCGAGCAATGACACCTGTGACGTCGTGGAGGAATGTGAGGCCAGCACAAAGCCAAGACGTCAAGAGTGGCCAAGATAGGTGTCGTCCAACACGATGCGGAGTCGGCGATATGACAATGTTGGGTAGGAATGCAACAAGAAAACGCAAAGATAAATCATGTGCACCACAACTGCATGTTTCTCTTCACCAAGCCCTCTCCAGAGGCGAGAACAGGCAAGATGGCGTGGCAAGAAACAGGGAAATGCGCACGCTCACGCGTGAATGCTTCCAGTGGCCCCGAAGACGAGTCTTTCTCGCCGTCTCGGTCTTGGCCGGCCGATGAAAAATAAAAAACCACGATTGCGCCGTTGGGAACGATGCGCGAAAAAAGGCACTCTACCGAGTACAAAGTACGACACAGAGACACGAGAGAATCAGGAAAATCAGCAAGGACGGGCCTGCGCAACGACAGACAATCAGACACAGAGAACAAAGCACAACAAGACAATCGACGCAGCCAAAGAAAAGGGGGGTGGAAGCAGACCAATAGCAGGCCGTACTTGGACGACGTGCACCTACCCGGGCTGCGACACGTGCAAACTGATAAGGCCAATATCAGACACTATCCCTTGGCCCCACAGCGCAGAACGGGCAAAAGGGCTACGATAAACGCCACACAACATGAAGTGCTTGGTGAGCCTGTCACAATTGCGAGTCGAGTCACGACTAAGAAGCGACAGAAGAGCGGATTTGTTGCTGGAGTCGCCTGGCTGCAACGGCATCGGTCGACGTGAGCGCGGAAGACGGAAGTCCAGCATACGGGGAGATCACGAGGCGATGAAGAGAAGCATATTGCGTCGTATTGAAACCGACAAAAGTCTCTCATCACGGTGGATGCCGTGACGCGACCCTGAATCGTGATTGTGGCAAGGTGCAAATTGAGGTGCAGAGGCTGTTTGATGGTGGAGGGCCATCCCAGACGGGAAGTTGCTTGAGGTACTTCACTCACCAGTAGTTTGTGCGCAGGATGATGTATCGTACCTTGCCATCAGCATCCAACAGAGAGCACGTGGGCTCATTGCTGCATCTGTTTTGCTGTTCCAAAAATCTTCCATTGACAGACTGACCAGAAAAAGAAGAGGGTGGGTAGCGGTTGGTGGATCCGCGGCTGTACGAGGCAACTTACCCTCCCCTAACAAACTCCAACAACCGGGACAAGGGTCTTTGTCGGAGTTGGACTTTTTAGCTTTGGCGGGCGCGGGGAGGGAGGCCTTGCGGGCCTCTCGTTGACACACGTGTGTAGATCGGGTGATGTGATTGGCTGTGTTTTCTGGAGTTGAGGCGTGTGAGACTCGAGAGACTCGGGCCTGGCCAGACCCACTATTCTTCAATTCCGTCGAGGGAAACGAGCAGACGTCGAGGGGAAGAAGAACACGGAATACGAAGTACTCGCAGCAAAATAGCAAATAGCAAAATAGCAAAAGCAAAGGGGGTGAAAGGAAGTACGGAATAGAGGCAGGAGTGGTCTTGGCTTCTACCTTGGCCTTTGCTTGGCCCTGACAACAGGATACGGCAAAACCTCCGGTTCAACGGACGAGGGCATTGAACGCCCCGAGGGCACGCGAGCATTGACTGAATCCGGAAGAGAGCCGGAGCAGCAGCCGGAAGAATCATGCGCAATGTCGCATGACAGCTGCGTCCAGGATGCACGACGACCGGTGCCGACTCAGGACACCGACGAGCTAGATCAGCTAGCAGGGACGAGCAATGCAGGGTGTTTTGTGTGTTTGTTGCACAGGGTGCCCGCGGAGAGAGGACGAGCTACAGCAGCACAAGGAACGACCCGTGCAGACACAAGAGCGGCCACGACTAGCAATGGGGACAGCGCGAGTCCCTCGTGATGACGGCCGACAGACCACAGACCAGAGACCAGAGACAAGTACGCGCAGCTTGCAGATACTCGTACTCTACTTTGTATACAATCGATGTACTTCGTACTCGTACTCACGTACGGGGCGCGCGTCGCAGTCGATGCATCTCGTAAGAATCTGCAGTCGCCATTCCTGACAGCACAGCGGGTGGGTACCGAAGCCCCTGTTCGCTGTTAGTCTCGTCCGGTAGGCGATGTGCGGACGAAATGCGCTTAGCGGAAAGGCCAGCCTGTACGGGCGGACTTAGCCGTTTGTGGCCTCTGTAGGCCGGACCAGGCTTGTTGTCGAGCTTTTCGCGCTCCACCTCCCAGGTTTGATGGTGCGTCTGTTTCTTTCTTCCAAACGGTTTCGCTTTCAAGAGACAATGCACTTTGCTTCAGTCCCTGCCGGCTGGCACGAGCACGCTGCTTCTCTGCGTCGTACCATAGGATCAAATCCTTCACCGACCGACTTCCCAATCGGTCCATTTTCATTTTTCATTTTCGTGCTGTCTGTCGACAAACTGGGACCAACCCATTCTACCTTGTATGTCGGTAAACCAAAGGCGTGCGGCAGAGCACGTTGCACGGAGGCGTACGACGTAACATGCAAGTGTTGTGTGCTTCGCAGATCCTGACGCTCTCTATCGCATGCGTACTGAGTATACCGTACTTTGCCGCCTGCTCTTGTGGGCAAAACGGGAGTGAAGAAGAAAGAGGCTCGCAGCGACGTGCGATAAGATACCTCTCGCGTACTTTGTCAGCAGCCAAATAGCCAAATGCGGACGTACCTGCCGTTCTTTGTCGCGGGCTGTCTCGGCGAGCTTAGGAAGGCGCAACGCAAGCGAGCAACAGTCACAAGGAAAGAACCGAAGATCGAGACAAGACCCAGCCCAATGGCAAAGGAAGGAACGTAGCCGTCGTGTACCCCGTAGCAGACACACCCTCACTAGGTACTCGCAACCCACGCTATTTTTTAGCAGACGGCCAGACCAGCCCACGGGCGGTCGCCACACGCTCCTTCCTAGCCCGCGCCCACACTTGTGCTAGCTCCAGACGCAGAAGCGAGGCAAGGAAAGAGCGAGTAAAAAGTGAGAGGAGCACAACGCAGCCGAGAAAGGCAAGTTCGACGGACAGTCGAGACAGGGAAGAAGAGAAAACGGGAAAGCGAGCCACTGGCGCCGAGACGTGGTCCCGTCTCTGGCACGAAAAGTATATCAAGCTTCCATCGCCGTCTCTGCTCGGTCCTGTCCCTTCTTGTTTCTTCTTTTCTTCCGCAGGATGCTCGCTGCGTCTCCAATTGCATACACGCCTTACCAGGGAAGCCACTCGCGAGACTGACACAGGTCGCCGGCGGATTCAGACTGTTGATCACAGTCAGCCCCTCTCTTCTTATCTTCTTCTTTGCCCACGCCTTTTCCTCCCCATCACCCACCCCCCTCCCACGTCACCATGTCCGGCTACATCCAGCACCCGCACGTGCACTCGGCCGTCATTGGCCAGATCCCCGTGCCGCACGGCCCCGAGACCGGCGCAGAGACCGAGACCTACCCCATGGGCCCCGAGGGCCTCTACACCGAGGAGCAGGAGCGCGAGATCTTCAAGTACATCACGCATCCCGACGACAGCTTCAACGACGACGGCACCTACTGGGCCGATCTGCCGCTGTGGAAGCGCATTTCCTTTGTCAACAAGGTCAACAACGCCGAGGCCCTGACCGAGCTCAAGGCCACCTGGAGCCTGTTCAAGAGAGACCCGCTGGGCCCCGTGTCCTGGTATTTCCGCAATGCCGTGCTGCCCGGTGCCGGCCTGGGCCTCGAGGGCTACGTTCTGTTCTCGATTGGCAACCTGTCGCCGCTGTTTGCCGCCGCTTGGCCGACGTGCTGGGCAAGAAGGCCACCCACTGCGACGCCAACTGGATCGCCGCGGTCACCTACCTCGAGGTCATTGGTATCATGTTCGGCCAAGTTTCCGTTGGTGTAAGTCTCTTTACACTCTGCTCCGCACTCTGCTCTGCACTCTACATCCTCTCCAAACATCCCGCTAACCGTCCAGGTCATTGGTGATTGGATTGGCCGCCGCTGGGGTCTGATTCAGGACGCCCTGATCATGTTCGTCGGTCTGCTGATGCTCACGGCCTCGTGGGGCCTGACGCTCAACGGCTGGGTTATCTGCTACGCCTGGTCCCTCTTCTTCTACAGCTACGGTGTCGGTGGCGAGTACCCCATGACGGCCACTTCGTCCATGGAGAGCGCCGTGGGCGCCGGCAAGCTGTCGACGCGCGACGACCGTCTGCACCGTGGCCGCAAGGTCACCATGGCCTTCCTGATGCAGGGCTGGGGCCAGCTCATCAACCAGGGCCTGCTGATTGTGCTGCTGCTCATCTTCCACCACGGTGATGGCGATCCGCCGTACGGCCTGTCCACCGTGCAGTGGACCTTCCGTCTGTCTTTTGCCTTCCCCGCCGTCGGCACGCTCTGGCTCGTCTACTACCGTACCTACAAGATGCCGAACGCGTCGCGCCAGCTGCAGCTGGTCAAGAAGCGCGCCAACGTCACCGGCTACGACGTCAACTCGCTGCGCACCATCTTCACGCACTTTGGCGGCCGCATTCTCGCCACGGCCGGCACCTGGTTCTGCAACGACGTCTTCTTCTACGGCAACAAGCTGTTCCAGAGCCAGTTCATCAACGTTATTGCCGACAACCCGAAGAGCGTCATGGTCACCTGGGTCTGGAACATTTGCAACTGCATTGTCTCGCTGGCCGGCTACTACCTGGCGTGTTTCCTGATCGACAACAAGCTCTATGGTCGCAAGATGATGATGCAGGTCGGCTTCCTGATGTGCTTCATCTTCTTTGTCGTGCCCGCCTTCCACTACAAGTACTACTCGAGCCTCAGCGGCATCCACTCCTTCCAGGCCATGTACTTTTTGTCGTCCTTCTTCAACCAGTTCGGCCCCAACTCGGTTACCTTCCTCGTCGCCGGCGAGGTGTTCCCCACGCCCATCCGCGCCACCGCCCACGGTTTCTCCGCCTGCGTGGGCAAGGCCGGTGCGCTGCTGGCGTCGGTGCTCTACAACTACATTGACACGCAGACCAAGTTCTACGTCGTGCCCTGGTTCGGTCTGGCCGGTATGCTGATGACGCTGCTGTGGCTGCCCGACACCACCGGCCTCGACCTCAAGGAGCAAGAGCGCCGCTGGAGCTACATCAAGGACGGCCGCGAGTCCGAGTACCACGGCATTGCTGTGCACCCGACGCACTTGTCGCTCTGGGAGCGTCTGCGGGGCGTGGGCAAGTACTACAACCCGGAGCTGGACGCCAAGGCAAAGATCCATGACCTGCGCGCCGACTGGGAGGCGCGCGAGAACGCCAAGCGCGAGGCTGAGGTGCACGGCAAGGACGCCGACGTCGTGGACGACGCGGGCCTCACCGACGAGGCGCACAAGTTCTTTTTGCACACCAGCCCCAACAGCCCCTACATGGCCAGCCAGAACGGCAAGGCCAACGGCGTGCTCGAGGATATTCTGCTGCCCAACGGCGCCAACGACAAGATCAACGAGAAGGCCAGCGGTCCGTCAGAGAGCTCATAAGCTCGTGCGCAGGCTCTCTTGTCCTTTGTTCTCTGTCATCCTTTTCCTTGATTCCCCATCACGCTTGCGTCCAGCATTCTAGACAGCCATGGGCCATTTTCACATTTACAATAGGAGCCTTGTGTTGGAAAACACAAGCAGTCTCTCGATCTAAACCGATCGCCTCGCTTCTCTTCATCTTTCTTCTTCTCTCTATATATATATGGAAGGTTTGGGGAAGACTTTTTAATAGACTTTTTGATACCTCGAATACAGAACCACGATATTATACCTTTTGTGTCCATACCTTTGATGACTTGTCTATTGTGTCAAGTACTTTTGGCTGTTTGGTGGATGTGCTGTGCTCGACGATCAACAAAGAAGGCCTAGTCATCCCCACAGCTGTATGTCGTATCACTGCCGTTCTCAGTACTGCTCCGTGGTACGCAGCTTCCAGCACTTGCAGCACGTTGTCACGCAGCAGACAATAGTGAGCCGCAGTCGGTTGCCCAAAACTTTATGCGGGTGAATGTGAAATGCCCTTCTGCCGACTCCATTTTCCGCGGTCCCCTCTTAGTGCCAACTATGTGCTGCCTCTCCAACAATCGTCGGTCGAATGGTCTAGTTGGTTATGACGGCGCCTTAACACGGCGCAGGTCCGCGGTTCGATCCCGTGTTCGATCATATTTTTTTCTCCTTTTTCTCTGCCCTTCTTGTATTGCTTTTTCTGTCAAATGACTTTTTTTTTGTTTTGTTTTGTGCCCCCGTGGCTTTCTGCTTGCCAGGAGCTATCCAATGGCTGGGAGGAAGCTATCATGCCCAAGAGAAGGCAAACATCACGAGAAAAGCCGAGACACAAAACACGGCGAATTCGGCCTACGGAGGGTCAAGAGAGGAGAGGCTTTCCCAAAAGTCGCGCACCTGGAGGCAGGGGAGGTCGGTGACGAGCGAGCGCAATGTCCAGCGGCTCCCCTCTTCCTTCCTGTGCATCTACTTTGTATGTCAGTGCGCGATCCACACAATAGCTCCGAGCTGCGATCCCGAGCACAGCCTCGTTGCCGTCACGACCGCGTGCCGTGTGCCGTACGTCTTGGGCCACTTTGCCGTCTCTCTTCGCAACTTTTTCCACTTTAGGCAATGAGCGAGTCCCGGACTCGAGGTGCTTGGAGGGCTACAAAGTAGATACTAAAGCCGGAGGACTGAGGATGCACAGTATGGGAAGTGCTGCGCGAAGCAGACGTGCACGTACCCTTTCGGCTTGCTGCGGTCGATCTCCGGGACCCGGACCAGGACCAGGACCAGGGGAGGGCCAGGAGGGGGCTAGGAGAGGGGCCAGGAGGGGGCCAGGAGAGGGGCCAGGAGATGGGCTGGACTCGGTTCTGCCTCCTCGTCAAGGCGATGCTTCAAGTTGCGGAGCGAGAGGCCAAAGGGGCTCTGTTGTGCGAGCAGACAATGGTTGTTTTGTGCATGCAGGCAGGTAAGGTCGTGCCGGCTGGATCGTGCGTATCCCGAAAAATGTCTTACGAGTAGTTTCGCGTTCCATGTTCCAGGCTTGTTTTGTGAAAACCGATAGCCGACCAGGGTATCTGTTATCTGTGCAGTTGTTCCCTGTGTATGAAACAGTATGGCATGTTTGGGGTGTCTGAACGGCGATTGTTTTGTGTTTTGTTTTGCGTTTTGTTCAAAGGCGATGACAAGAAATGAGTGCGATGTACTAGGTCATCACTGTATTCGTAAAGGGGAGCTGGAGCAGGAATCTGTCAAAAATAAACAATGAAGGTCATTGTTTGTATTACTTGTTGTTTCGCTAGTTTCCTTATTCTCCCTTTTTTTGCGCTTTTTTTTTAGTTTTTTTACAGATATCTCTGTGTATTTTTTCCTCATTTTTTATGAAAGAAAGAGTTTTAAATGTGGAAGAAATTATCATCTGTTGTTTCTTTCGATGATGAAAATTGATAGCTCAAATGGCTCATTCTTCTCGATGACAGGTCGCAATATTTTCTTATTAGCAATAAAATAAAACCATTCAGAGTTTTTCATAGAGCCCTGTACCCCGTTGTAACGTTAAAGGTCTCCCTTTTGTGTTTAACAATTGACGTCTGAGGCGAACTAACACATGACTCGTCATATCTCTTGTTGAGCCTTGCGTGGCCTGCCCTTCTCATCTGTCATCGACAGAAACCTCATCAACCCAGGTTCCTCAACCAACTCTCCAGCATGAGCTTCTCGTGGACAGAACTGAACATCTTACGATGCGCAATCCACCAGCATGTGAACGTGATTGTTGCTGGGCCGGCATATTCAAATCTGCTACTGCATCTGCTCTCGCACGACATAGTCGCTCCGTTTTCCAACTCGAGCGCTCACTCAAGGAGCCCGACCAAATCGTCGGCGAGTTGCTACAGCCAGGTGGTGTTCAGGCCTTGGCGACTGGGGGCTCGGAACCTGCCTCGATGGCATCGACAGCTTGCCCGTCCTAGGAGTCTTCCTCGGCAGTGTCTCTCCAGTCCCTCTCTACCACACCGGAAGCCGAGAGACCCGAGTGCAATTGGCCTTGGCCGCCAGCCTCGAAAAAAGCAGTCTCCGCTGCATGCCAAGATCGGGTTTGAGAGCAGCTTCGAGCAGCACACCCGGCATCGTCGTCGCCACCCTCTGGCCGGCGGAGGTATGGCCGTCGCGCTGAACGGCGCAGTCTTGCTGAGCAAGCTGCATTACCGTCGCGGACGTCCGACCTAGAAAACACCGGCCAGGTTCTCCAGCGGGCTGAACGTCTTCACTGGCGGCGAAAGAGGCATGCCTCTGTAATCAACGTCTCTGCAGAGCATCCTGCAATCGCCCTTTTTCTTGGCTTCCTTGCTCGACCTCCTAGCAGGGGATCTCGGGCAAGGATCGTAGAGCCGTACTCAGAGGCCGGAAAGTGTGGAGAACTCGCGGCTTGAACTTCTCTGTACGCCGTATAGAAAACGGGGTGAACATACAAAGTGTTGCATCAAGTTCGACACAGCCTCCTCTACACCAGAATTTGCTTCTTTTGCTGCCTCTCGCATCTCTTTCTGCTTTCATCATTTGTCTTGGTGACACCCTTCTTTCTGTTCTGTTCTTCTTTGGGTTTCATATGTTATGCTATCACTTTCTCCACTCACGTTTCGTTAGTCCGCCGGCCCCCTACCCACTCTCGTTCCGTTTGTCGCCCGGGCCTCTACGCTTCTCGCGACTGGCCCCTCCAATTTGTTTCATGCTGCAAAAAGAAAAGCTTTGGCCGCGTAAATGGGCCCGCCGACCTGGAAAGCGACGGTCACACGGGATACTCCCTCCAAGTCGCAGCCGGCAATGAAAATCCTACCGCATATCCTACCGCATATCCTACCGCATGTCCTACCGCAGTATCCTACCACGCAATGCATACGTGAAGATCCGAAAGGTCCTAGAGACGCTAGCCGTCCTGGATCACATCCCTGCCAGAGATCGACGTGATCCTGACGATCCTGGCACGGCTTGGCAGCCTCACAGAAAGCAAACACAGGGCAAAACGGAGCTGTGAGGAGGGCCAAGAGGACTAAGAGGTCCAAGAGGTCCAAGAGGTCCAAGAGGTCCGAGAGGTCCAAGAGTCCAAGCTACCGGCCAAGCAAGCCAAGCTCCGTTAAGCTTTCGCGCGTCGCTGTTGGTGTTGTTCAACAGCACGATGCCTCTCCTCGACTGCGCAGAGCCCAACTCGGCCCATGCTTACGTGCAGCTTCTCCGACGTCGCAGCTACGGCGGACGCTCAGCCACTCTGTTTTGACTTGGACTCCTCTGTTTTGCTTCTTTTTCGTACTTCGCAATGTTTATCTCTACTTCGTACTCTGTTGATCTCCCCCTTTGCTACCCCTTGTGCTCCCCACAATCGCCGAGCCTCTCGCATCAGTCGCCCACCTTGTCGACCTTGCCGACAAGACCGACCTTTGCGCCATGGCCCTGCCTCCATAGGCCTCTCCCCGAGTACCGCCTTGGGCCTTGTCCTCTGGCTTCCTTTTCCTCGAAACATTCATGATGCGGGACCGCCTATCCATGCCCATACCGCACCTGCCTGGCCTTGACCGGCCTTGCCTTGCAGTGCTCGTTTCTGTCTGGCCAGCTTCGGTCCGGCCTGTTTCCAAACAGACTGTACATGCCCCTCTTTTTCCTTTCCATACCACTCCGATCGCCGTCTTCGCCACCAGCATCGACGCTGCCAGTCTTGGCGTCACGATGCTGTCTCGTAATTCACGCAGCCTCTTTGACCTCTTTACTGCAATCCTTCGTGGCTCTAGCTTGGCTACGGCCTTGCTTGTTTCAACCAGGTGGACCAAGCATCGGCCGGGAGGGACGGGCGGAGGAGTCGACCTCGTCGAGCCCCTTGAGCTTATCGAAAAGAAGCATACATGCTGAGCGACGGGCGGACAACGACATGGCGAAAAAAGTATATAACCTCCCGTCGTCTCGCCCTCTCTTGTCTATTCCTCTTCTCTTTCCTCATCAGCAACAACATCTTCTGACCACTTAGCCAACTCCAATATTCTCTTCTTTTTTTCTTCTTCTCTTCTATTCTTCAGCCGATTGATTCGTGCTTCCCCTTGCTCATTACAATTCATCTCTTTCAACGATTGATTCGTTTTTTACTCGCCTTTTATCCTCTTTTCGTCACTTTTATACAAGTTTCCTCAATCCCAACACCTTCAACATGTTCTCCAAGGTCTTCCTCATTGCCCTGGCCTCGTCGCCCCTCGTTGCCGCTCACGGCAAGATTGCCGCCATCCAGGGCGACGCCGGTGGCAACACGACTGGTCTCGGCATCCAGGGCGGCGTCGTGCCCGGCGCTGGCCGCAACTCCAAGACCGAGGTCGACACCACCGTCTTTGGTTCGATCCAGGCCCAGTCCAACGGTCTCGGCAAGACCACGGGCCAGGGCAAGAACACGGTCGACATGGTCGCCCAGGCTCAGCAGCTCAGTGGCGGCGCTGACCTGCCCCAGGTCTCGGCCGACAACGGCTCGCTGTCTGGCGTCTACCACATTGTCACGACGGACGGTGCCGGCCCGCTCAAGGCCGTGCTCGACACCACGGGCACCGGCAGCTTCGCCGACGGCACCATGATGGAAGTGACCACGCAGGTGCCGGGCACATTTGGCGAGATTTCGCCCAACGGCAACGCCATCCGCCGCGCTCTCGAGTACATGGGTGTCATTTCCAAGCGCGCCGCCAATGTCAACATGGACTTCCCTGTGGCCGTGTCCGTGCCCGCTGTACCACCTGCACGGGCACTGTCGGTGACATGACCAATGTCTGCATGGCCAAGATTGCGAACTCGAACCCTGCCGGTCCCTTTGGCGGTGTCGTGGCCTTCCAGATGGCCAACGGTGCGGCGACCGCTGCGACTGCTGCCAGCTCGGCCAGCACGGCCTCTGCGGTGTCCGCCAAGGCCAACAAGGCCGGCCGTCGCGGTGTCCACTTTGCTGCTTAAGTGGCCGAATGAGTGATACAGCCTCAGCTCCTGAGCACTCGGCTGTCGACAGCCAGCCACTGGCATGCCAGATCTTGTATATATCAGTAACGATGAGATGGAAAGGGGAAAGAGCAGACACTGAGCAGAAAAGAAAAGGATTCTGTGAAGAGAAGAGGAGGAGAGGAGGAGAGGAGTGGCATAGTGGCAGAGGGACAGGGGATGAGGGGAAGAGAGGAAGAGGGGGAGAGAAAATCATAGAGCCTGGTATCTTGTAAATATTTCAAAAAGAGGCTGTGCCTTTTTGCGAGATCAATAGAAGATTCAAACTCAAGCGTCTGCCTTGCAAGTGACTTGTATAAGCGAAAAGTCCAAAAGGTCAATCATGTGTCATTGCAACGCGTCTATCCTGTGAAATGGACCGTGCATATCGTCTCCTATTGCTCAAATCTCCTTCTGTTTAGCCTCATTCTACATTGTACAGCGCCTGCACCACGGACCAGGCCCACTCGGCAGCACGATCAACACGCGCAGATCCCGCATCCAGGCAATACACAACGCAGTCGTCGACCGCGCCGCCCGAGAAAACCTCTCGCCGCCGCACAGTGTGGCCGTGATGCGCTGCAGGATGGGCAGTTGCTGGGTGAGTCGCAAAATCAGTAGTATGCCGAGAAAGTTCTGGGTGTAGAAGAACAAGCATGGTACCAGCCGCTTGTGTGCAGACGTTGGCGACATGGCGACGGGCCACGACAGACATGCTTGCAAACAGGCGGCGGCCCCGGCGGCGTCATCGTGCGAGAGCTGGGCCGGGTGGTGCATGGCCTTGTAGAGACAGGGCTTATACACCAGGTACTTTGTGTAGTAGTATCGAGATCGCAGGAGGGCCACCTGCAGGTCCAGTGCGAATGGGTAGGTGACTGGTGTCGATTTGAGGTCGGCGGAGAACATCGTGGCCGTAGGAGGTGCGGGTGTCGCTGAAGAAGGAATCGAAGCGGCAGCCGGCATCGACGCGGAGATGGAGGCTGAAGCCGATGCGCGAGCAGATGTGCTTGAGTTCGTTGAAGAGGTCGTCGTGGTCGAGGGTGCGGTCATGTCTTCGTCGACCGAGTCATTGTCGATGACGACGAGGTCGTCCGAGGCGGCGGTATTCGGAAAGTCGGCTGGCCGAGACTCCTGCCAGCGGAGGTGAGGCGGCAGCATCCCACGCCAGCCCTCAAGCTGCTGGGCCATCTGGGCAATGGTTGCCGGGAAGGAACACGAGGCAGATTCGGTGTGGGGTGACGATGCAAGGGACGATGGAAGGCCGCCAATGTCGCCAACGTTGCCAATGCTGCCAATGGAGCCCATGGTCCGTCCGCCTATGCCTGTTCCTGTCACCGAAGTCTTTGTCTTTGTTGCTCCGGTTCCTTCTGTTTCTGCTATGGCACAACCACCGCCAGGAGAGGTGCCCTTGTCAACTCTGCTGAACTCTGAGAACAAATCATAAGAAATGGTGGTCGTAAAACTTACCGAAGCTTAGGGACCTGTGAAAGTCGACGCACAGCCGCCGAAGCACAATCTGCGAGGCAAAGTGCTCTTGGAAGTGGGATGCCTGGTTGGCAAGGTATTCGTCTTGCGAGTAGGGCCCGCTAAACGAGGGCAGGCCGACGAGGTCTTCGAAGCGGTCGAGGCCGGTCAGGGGCAGTCCGAGCTCGATATTGAAGTGACTGTAGGTGTTGAGATGACGAAGCTACTTCTTGAAGAAGATGGGAATAGAGACTCACGTTTCAATAATCAAACAGTACCAGAAAATCTGGCGGATCAGATCAGCTCGCGGTGATGATAACTCGGAGGGTTTGCTAGATGTGTCAGTGGGAATTATACAAGCACTCGGCTGATTGGCACAGACGACCTGGCATACCTTGTGATTAGTGCTTGGCAGGACAGAGAGGCTGTCGTCGTATATCGCCAGTAGTCCTGGATGGTTAGACTAGTCGGAAGCCGAAGAGCGAATTGAGGACGTACCATATGCCGTAAACAAGTCGAGCAAAAAATCCTAGCAGTAGGAGAGAAGACAGAGTCCAAGTCAGCAAGCGGTCAACTGTCCATCTTCGTGCAACTTGACTCACCCTGACAGTGCATGGATCTGTATGCTCTCGAGGCTGCAGTCCCCCAAAAGAAAGCCAACGCGACGCCGAGCCTCGTTAAAAAAGGCGAGGCCCGGTGGATGCCGTACAGTGCCGCCTTTCACACCTCCTGTAACTCCAAAAACGGGTGCACCTTGAACACCAGCAATGGCAGCATCTCCCAGAGCAGCCACAAGCAGAACAAGTGTCATGCTAGGGTTGACGTCGTTACCAGCACTGCCCTTGTCTGGTGGGCTCGTCGTGTCTTGTCCAACCTCCAGTGCTGCCGGCAGGGTGACGCCCAAAAAGGTCTGGCGGTCGACAATCGGCGCAATGTAGTTGAACGAGTCAAAGAAGGCTGTGCTGAGGCGATAAAGAGTGTCCCATGACAGCAATGGTGGACCGCTCAAGGATGTGCCCATGGTCGAGCCGAGGGAGGCGCCGAGCGGGAGAGTCATGGAGCTCGTCAAGGAGACGGGCGTGGCGGGATAGAAGTTGGTTTGTGGTGCACTCATGCTACCCGATCCCATACCGGCCATGCCGCCTATGTTGAGGCCTAAGCTGGTAGATTCGTCGCTCGGAAGCCGATGTTGTGGATGGTGTAGTCCGAGGACGACCGACAGAGCATCGTGCTCAGCGGCCAGTGAATGAACATGAACCTGGTGGATGGCCAGCCGCGGAGCCAATGGTGCCAACATTTGTTGTACGACGGGCCAGCTGAGCATCTGATAGAGGGCCGGGGAGTAGCGGTACATTGAGCTGGTGGTAGAAGGGGGAGCGGCCGTGGTCGCCGAAGGGAGCCCAAAAACACTTTCATCGACAACGTCGGGGAAGATGCTCCCCACCGCCGTGTGCCGCACACCGCCACCACTGCCACTGCCACTACCACTGCCACTGCTGGCCGCACCCAGCCCGTCGATTTTGCCTTCGAGCGACTTGAGCCGGTCGAGTATCTCGCCCAAAGTCTTGTCCTTTTTCGTGGGCTGGGGCTCGCGGTAGTGGCAGGCCAGCCTAAACTTTTGGCAGGTGCCGCACTTGGGCCGCTGCTCGTCGCATTTTTGCTTGCGGCTGCGGCAGGTGTCGCAGGCCTGGGCAGCAATGGCACCGCGCTCTTTGCGTAGGACGGACCCGCCTGCTACGAACCCTGCCGTCGACCCTGCCGTCGACCCTTCGGCTGCAAAATCAGCATGGGTCGGTGTGGGTGTGGATGCTGTTGTCGTCGCCGCCAGCGTCGAACCCGATCCGGGGCCAAATGGCGGTGGCAGGGGCACAGCGGTGCCGCCAATAGATCCGGTCGAGCCATAGGATGGATGGTGTTGATGCTGATGCTGGGTCTGATGGCGTTGGCGGCCACCGCCGCCGGTGTTCATGATCGGCGGAGAAAGTGATGACCAGAAGCACCTTCGGATGTCAAAGATGCGTTAGGACGATGCGACTACACCGGCGTATTGGTGTGTATCAGGATCGTGGTGAACAAAGGGAAATGGAGAGGAAGCGATGCAGGCAGCAAGATTCACCATACTCTCGCTAGCCTATGTAACAATGACGATGGAACGCAACAGATATCGTGGTGTGTGATGTCGGACACCGGCAACTCGGATGTCTTTCTGTCTAGTTGTTGACGATGTATTGTTTTGGGTATGGGATTTCGTGCAGGAAGCCGTAAGGTATCTTTGGGTACGATGCAGCCAGGACAGATCAGAACTCTGGGGTAGACTGGGCAATGACGGTCGGAGACGCCATCCGGCCACTAAGAGAAAGAGGCAAGAGGCAAGAGACGACAGACAACAAGAGGTAAGAGGCAAGAGGCGATGAGAAGGAAGGAGCGAGTGGCACCGATAGGGCAGGGGGTAGTTAGAATGAGAAAAGTGGAGGACGGCAGGACGAGGAAAGAGCGAATGACAACACTGGGCAGGAACGCAAAGAGCTCCTTGAAGGACGGCAGGAGCAACAGGCGTCATAGGGAGGGGCGTCATCAAGATTCTGGTCCCGTCTAGGTCATAGGTCATAGAGGCTGCCGGGGAGCGCATCAGATGCGCCAGGAGGACGTGGGCGGGAGCAGAAGACAAGATGCAGGCGGGCAGGACACAAGGCAAACAAAGGCACTTGGACAAGGTGAGGAGAGCTTGGCCTTGCCGTCCGTACGGCGTAAATGAAGCAAATAGGCCGGCACGTTTTAGGCCATTCTTCCATTCTTGACCGACTTTGGTCTCAGCTCTCCTTGATACGACGAGGAAGGTACGAATGCGACCTCACCCACCTTCCTCGCTGCACGAGATATGCAGGATGTCGGCATGCGAGTAGGACAGCAGTCTACAAGCTACGGCAAGAGCGACCGAGACGGACGAGGCCTGGTGTTCGCTTACAAGGCAATATGGAGGAGCTTTCTCTCTCTACGATGGAGAGTGGTAAGGGGAGAAGAAGAGAGGAGGGAGGAAGTAAGTGGGCGGTCTCGCCTTGTCCCCACTTTGCATGTCCTCCAAGCAATGCCTACCTACGTCATGGCTGGACCAAAAACAGGGCCGGCAAAAGCAGCAAACTCACCGAGTCTACCAAACACAGCCTACACGCCACGTGAACGGAGGCAAGGGCACGAGATGGAACCAGGCGACAAGTCCAAACAACCGTCAAAGAGACGGCGAGCGGGGCAGCTCCGCCGGAAACAAGGAAAAGAGGAAAGGAGGAAAGGAGGAAAAGAGGAAAAGAGAAAAAGAGTATCGAGGGATGAGAAAAAACGAGGCAAAAGGTAGCCACGGGAAGGCAAAGGCAATGGGAATTCGATCCGAGAGGGAGGGCGCGACATGGCAAAGCGAGCAAAGACGATCAGTAGCACAAACTACGAGTAGGTGGGTGCAGGGGAGGCAAAGAACCAACCGGGCGGAAAGAGGCGAGAACGAGAGAGCCGACAACAAGCTAGCCCCCAGCAGAAAAGAAGGACGTATCTCATTCGTAAAGGAGGGAGACTTGTCACTAATCCTTGCCGCATTGCCCTCATTGAATCTACTCAGTACATGCGACGCAGTCCCAAGCTTTTAACTTTGTTGAGCTTGTTGCGCTTGTCGGCTTGTTGGCTTGCTGGGCTTGCATCTTTGATTGGCGCCCTCGCAACCGCCTGTCTGTACTCTGTTCATCGCACGGATATGGACTCCGGATTGTCTCACTCGCAGCATGCTCAGCGGGCCAGCCGATCCTCAACCGGAACGAAACCGTTGCGGCCGTCTCAGGCACTTGTCCCAGCGAGGCAAAGAGAGAGAGAGAGCGACGACGGGCACGAAGAGTCCAAATAGGATCAAGCTTCCATCCCGACGCGCAGGCCTAGATCCCCGGCCATCAGACAATTTCCAGCTCATCGGGCAAGGACAGTGTGGGACGCAGGGCAGGGAAGGGGGTGAGGCACAGACTCGACAGGCTGAGACGGCAGAGAGAACAGAATGCATGCAAGCCAGCGCGCAGGGCGGCAGGTGGCAGGTGGCAGGCCGGTGGAGCTATTGAGCTATTGAGCTATCGAGCTATCGAGCTTTTGAGCTGTTGCGCTGCTGCGCTGCTGCGCTGTTGGGCTTTGTGGGTGATCTCGGTGATGCTGCAGATGGTAGACGAGACGAGGCCACACACGACTTGGTCACCGAAACGGCAATGGCAACGGCAAAGTACTCAGTAGGCTGAATCGAACGGCACATCGAAATAAAGAAAATGGCCCGCAAAACAAGTCGAGCAGACGTTGCAACCATGAGGCGCGACGGGTCGCCAAAAGCTTGGAAAAAGCTGGCAGACGACAACAGCTGGGAAAAGACATCCCATAAGAGCTCCAATCATCCAAGCAAAGCTAGGGAAAGTGGGCCTCGACGTCAATGACGGCACGCAACGGCTGTGATTGGCGCGCGAGGGTATGCTAGACGGCAAGCCAGTACCTTGTGATTTAGACACCAACTCTCCTGACACTAAAACGACCCAACATGCAAAATCACCAACCACAAGACCGCACCTCGTTTTACACGGTCAAGCCACCAATGGCATGTTATAAAAGAGGAACAGGCGCTGCGACTTTTCCAGAATGGATCGTCAGTGGTCGAGAGCTGTGCACTACGCCGTAAAGTAGCACATTTCAACGCCCACGATCAAATATACCCGTCATAACTTGATTTTGCAGACTCGGCTTGCAAAGGTATCGAACAGAGGGAGGGAGAGACAACAACCCGTAAACAATATAAATAGAAACTGTGAAAAAGCAATAAAAATCTTGAGATGGCATGGAATGATTGAGCCGTATTTTTTCTGAGGCTGGCTTTGATTTTGTTGCGGCTGGCGGCTATTTTTGGTTCTCTTCCATACTCGTCGTTGTGCTTGCCTATCGCGTCATGTTTCGTTTCAGTCGATGGTGACCAGACCATCGCAGAGACAAAGGAAACACGAAGGGGTTGACGGAAAGCACACTCCAAAGAAGAAGAGAAGAAGAGAAGAAGAGAAGAAGAGAAGAAAGAAGAAGAAAAGAAGAAAAGAAGAAAAGAATAAACGAGGAAACGAGGAAAAGAATATAAACTGACGCACGCTATCGCTCGCAGGAAGAAGTGAAGAGCAAAATAGAGAAAAGGAAAACAGGTCATGTCAGCACGGGACCAAAAGGGACGGATGAACAAGCGAGTAGTAGAGCAAAGAGCAAAGAGATTACACAATTTGATATAAAAAAGATAAAGCTAGAATGAGAATGTAGAAAATAAGTAAAAAAGCATCCCATTTCCATCTGCTCCTCTTTGTTTGCGAGCTCTGCAGCTCGTTCCAGTGCGTCCTATACGATAATACTAGAAAGTCAAATTTCCTATTTTTTTGGCAGTCGTTTGCGATTCGTGTGTAAAGAAGTGTCGGGGTGTTTGTGCAAACGTTCATCCGTTCTGCAATCTCGAATCCAATCCCATTCTTATCGATTACCAGATCCCAAGACAAGACACAGGAAAGGCATACAACAAAACGAAGGCGGCAAGACAGATTTCCGAGTGTGACAATCTTTGGGGTTTTGTGTTCGACGAGAGACGTGTACCATGAAGTGTATAAGATAAATGCATAAAAGAATAAACAATGAAGCAATACAAGCAGCTTATACAAATAAACAACAAAGCAATGGATATTGTGAGATTGACAAAATCGGCAGAGGCCAATATGCGCCAGATCTGACATCGGATCTGACATCGGATCTGACATCGGATCTGACATCACAATCAAAGCACGGCCCTGGACGCTGGGCAATCTGACGGGCACGTCGTGTTTGCCGTCTGAGAGAGAAGATGTTCGTAACGTCGTAACGCCGGGTATAGAAAACGCCGGAAACAAAGATAAGAGACGAAAAGCAGAGGCAGGCAGAGAGAAGGAGCGAAGAAGCACGTCAGGTAGTGAGTCTAGCTCTCTTCGCCCTCGGGCTTGTCGGCGGTCGGCGCAGCCTTGATCTTTTTAGCGTTGGCTGCCGACACGGCTTCTGACTTGCGCTTCTTGCTCGGCGGCGGCGCTGCGGCAGCCTCGGCGGCCGCAGCAGCCGCGTCGTTCTCCTTGTCCTCCTCGGTCTTTCCGCGCTCCATCTCGGCGACCTCGTCGGCCGTCAGGAAGCGACCGCCCGGTCCACGAGGCCGGCGCATAGCGTGGTTGTGGCGGGACTCGTGCAGGTACGGCTTGCGACCCTTTGAAGTGAGGCGCAGGGCCTCCTCCAAACGCTGGCGCGCGACGCGGCGCTTCAGGATACGATGGAACTGCTTTGCATTGACGTATAGGGGAGACTCCTCGACCGGTGCGGCGGCGAGCTCGGGCGAGGGAGGCGCGTGCATTTGCTGCGGCTGGCGGCGGCCACGCCAACACGCTGTTGCTGGGCGGCAACGCTATGGCTGTTCATAACAGTCTGGGCGCTGGGTATACCAGGGCTAGTGACGTTGCTCATGCGGCGTCCCTGGGGACCGCCCATGTTGTTCAGCGGCGGCGACCGCGGGTCGCGCCCATCCTTTTTGCTCATACGCGGCGATGTTGTTTGCGGAAGACCGGCATCGGACGCCATACCGTAGGGGTAGTTGGAGCCAGAGGCAGCGGCCGTTGCGGCCATGGCGGCAGCCTGGACATAGTGCATGCCCGGCTGGGCAATCCCGTACTGTTGCTGATACATGGCGTTGGGGTCTTGGTCGTGGGGCTGCTGGGAGACTGGGGCGGGAGGTTTTGGGGATTTCCGTTATTCGCCTGCTGGTATTGGCCGTACTCCATATTCTAATGAAGCGCGGGGAGGAGGGAGCGAGAAAATAAAAGTCGAGACCGGGCTTTACAGATCCTAGGCACAAGGCTGGTCGATAGTTGATGGGCGAAGCAAGGTGCTTTATGCGCGAAACCGAGCTCGGAGAGGGCGCAAATGAGGCGAACGAATGCAACAACGAGATTTCAGATGTCGGGGAAACGCGTTGTTGACTAGGCTCCGTTTTCGATGTTGTTCGAGGCTTGAGGTCCAAAAGAAAGGGTGGGATGTGTGACCCTTATCTATTGGGCAAACGGCGATGTGCTGGCAGAGTTGTCCTGGGGCAAGATGGAGATACACAATCAATGGCACCTCGGCATATACAACAGCCGAGAACCGACCAGTGCGTCTGTATATTTGCGCTGGACGCGTGATCGAATGAAAATTTTTGTTGTTCGTTTTCTCGTGATTGCTGTGCGTTGACGACCGCGACTCGTAAATACTGTTAGGATAAAAAGGCCCTTTTCTGTTCCTTAACAGGCGTCCCGGTAGCTTGTTGGTTTGATGGTTGGCTGGCGGAGTTTGGCAGCTTTGTCGCGCGCCTTTGTTGGAGCGAAGAATTGAGAAACTCGAAAACGAGATAATCTGCCCAACCACAGTGGTTAGTTTTTACGACTGTTTGTGCGGGTTTTAAGGTAGCAGAATGCCAAAGAGAGCTGGAACATGGTGTGACTGGGTTTGAGCGACAAAGAGAGACTGGGGAAAACGACCGAGGAACAAGGCGAGGGTAGTGGGTGGGTGGGTGCGCCGTTGAGCCAGCACCCATTGATGCGCTGGCATGCATGACGATATATGCACGAGCCAAGCCCACCCTTGTGCCAACCCACGCAACATCGCTTCCGTAGTCAGACGACAGATGGAAGACGATAGAGAGAAGAGGGTGCGGCGCAGGATAACAGCCAGGCAGGAAGGCGAGGCGGCTTGAGGAGATGACAGAACCCGAGGAAGAGCTGAAGGACAGAGAGATATGAAGCACAAAGATTTGCAGAGAAGAAATAGGGAAAAGGAAGCAAAACGCGGTAGGCGTGAGCAACCGAGACAGACACCAGACACCAGCCCCAAGGAACGGGGCCCACACATGCGCCAGCAATGCGAAATGCACCAGGCTGCGGACAACGGTGGTTGGGCACAAGAGCGAGGGCAAGACAAGGTGGTTGGAGAACTGAGTGCAGACTGATGTGGGTGACCAAGGCAGCAACTGCGACACCTCGAGCTGCAAGTACTCTCGCATCTGTGAACTTTGCACTTGCTGAGTCGTCACTTTCGTGCCCAAAGCACCCAGCCCAAAACCTGCAGCAACTGTAGACTGCAGAGTGGGAAAGGCGCATGGGATGGATATTTCTCTGTGGACTGGGCTCTGAAACAAATTTGCTTGTTTTCCGCTACCGCAACAAGGCGGGGTTCGAAGCGCGTACTTCGCATTTGGTGTGTTTTGTGGCTTTAGTGAGTTTGGAGAGCTTGGGGCTCTACAGCCACTTCGCACAAACAATGCAGCCTGGCAGCCAATGAAGGCAATCAGGGACACGTGAAAGAATAAAGGCAAACCCCGTTCAGGCAGGAACAGGCGGCAAAGCTGTCAACTCATTGGCGACAATCCGTAACGGTCAGGGGCAAGGATCAAGGTGAAGGATTGTCGCGTGGTGTAGGCCCCGAGGAGGTTGAAAAGAGAAGAGCAAGAAGAAAATGGCGCGCGCAACGGACCGCGTCTTTGCAAGAATGGGGGGTGTGCAGGGCCGCGAGAGTGGTGTAAAGGAAACGACAAAAGACATTCCGCGAACGTAAAGGGATGCAAGAAAATGCAAAAAAAAAACGCGCCAGACAGTGGGGAGGAGTATTCGCGATGGACTTACGTTGAGGATGCTGTTGTTGCACGGAGAGGGATCGCAGGATGCGGGTGAAGTTGCTAATTAACGAAGATGCTAGTCGAACGGATCTATTGCGATACGATGTCAGTCAATGTCAACGGGCGCTCAAAGGAATGGACGGTGTCGGAACGAGCGTGGGCGTGAGAGTAATCTGAGAAAAGAGGGAAAGAAAAGGAGAGGAGGAAAAAAAGCGAGAAAAGAAGATGCGCCGTGGCTGATGAGGAAATGAGCGTGAGAAAGCGCTGGGTAGAGACGCGCGCGAGAACCCGTCTTTTGCCCAGGCACGATCCTCGGCACATGAACAGGTCCTGCGCTTGCTCCTTAAATGGGCAAGGAAGGTGCGAAAGACAGAGGGAGAGGCAGAAGCAGTGACAGGGAATGGGGCAAATGGAAGGGGATGTGACACGCACACACTGGACGCGTTCGTCGGCGCACGTTCTGAAGCTCTGACTTGACGGGCGCGACAATGCCGTGGTCTGGGGAGAGATCGCGAATGGTGCTGAGCCCGGTCGGTCCGCAGGCGATGACCTTCAGAGGAGCAATTGTGGAGGAGGAGATGTGTGTAAAGAACGTATCTGCCGTAGGTCTTGACGATGAGACCAATGGGTGCGAGAAGCGGCAAAAGAACGAGCCTCTGGACGATGATAGGGTAGGTTTGCAGAGTGGGAAGATGCGAATGAGCAAATGAAAGAAGCTGGCGTTTGCTGGAGAGGAGCTGTGGCGGTTGGAGAGCTGGAGGTGGGAAAGTCGCGTGCTGATTTGCTGGCGCAAAAAATGAAAATAAAGAGGCAGGGGAGGGGAAGTCGACAAGCGGAGGGCAGAAGGAAACGCTTGGGTTTTCTACTCTTGTGGGACTGCCGCTTTTGAGCGGATTCGCTGAATTTTAGGACGGTGCAGAAGGTGTGGCAGGGAAAGACACGAAAGGCAGGCAGGGGTGGTGGGCTGCAGAAAAAAGTGGGAAGAGGCGATGCAAAACAAAGAGAATGGGGTGAGGGCAAGGAGGGCGCGAGTGCAAGAAAACAGTGCATGAAACGTGTGCAAACGTGGCGGGGAGGCTGGGTGGCAGAGCTTGCAATGTGGAGCAGAGCTGGAGGTGCCGATGGAGGTGGCGGGTGCAAGATGCAAGGAAGGGGACTGAGCCTACCGTGTCGTTTTGCGTTTTGTGTCTTGCGAATCCGTGGTCCTTTCGAGGGCAACCGTTGTCGATGCAGAAAAGCCAAAGTGGTGACGAAGCCTGCAGGGCACGCGGTGATACAGGAAGACAGGAGGGACAAGATAGCACAAGGGAGCAGGGGTGCGCTGCTTGTGTGTTTGCGTGTTTGTGTGGCGGGGGTTGTGGCGGCGAGCAGATACAATGTTGCGATTCTCGATGCGGCTAGGAATGCCAGTTGCTGTTGTGGTTGGGGTCGCAAATGCGCTCTTTTCTTGGAGTATGGTGGTGCAGTGTACACCGGTGCAGTTTGTGTTTCGTTCTTGACCACTTCTTTTTCGTGTCGTCTCGCAATGCGTGATGTGAGGACGTGATATTACAGCTTGGACTGTCAGTTCACATGCGGCATTGATATTGACACGGACGTCTAGAACTGTCGGTTGTCGTTCGTTGTTCCCACAGGGCTGGCCAGCGACAGATGACAAGGCGCCACTGGTCTGGCCCGGCCGTCATTGCGTCCTTGCGTCCTTGCGTCGTTGCGTCGTTGGACGAGCAAAGGAAAAGAGAGGGTCCTCTGTGGTCTCTTGCCGTGTTGGTCTCTGGTCTTTGCGACTTACCGCTAATTGGCAAGTTGGTTGGTCCAAGCGAGCTCAGATGCTGGATGGTGACTTGACGAGCAGTGCCGACTTTTGGGTCACTGAGATCCTCGGGAAATGAGAGACTTTAGTAAGTCAAGCAATGAAACTCAGTGTCGTCGTCGAGATCAGCTTTCGTCGTTTCTCGTTCGAGTTGTGAACCTCGGATCCTGGCCTGTGACTGGACAGAGCTGGTTGGTTCAAGGGGAAGGCGCGATACAAGGCAACGAGGCAAGATGAAGATGATTGGAGAAGGTGAAAAGTGGGAGGAGCAAGAACTGGGAGAGGGGAGGAGGAAGGCACGATGAAATGTGATTTGAGGAAAAAGGCGGAACGACCGCGAAAAGAGGGGCATGCCCGGCCTTCGTCTTTGTGACTGGCTGAATCATCCAAATAGTGGGTATTAAGGTACATAGGCGCATCACCTTCAGGCACTGCCAGAGAAGTACCTACGAAGGAAAGAAGTTGACCAACCACGCCGACGACTCTGAGAGGAGCCATGCTTCTTTTTTCTTTCCCCTGTCTCCATCTTGATCTCCTTCTCGTACTCCCTCTTCTTCTCCTTCTTCTCCTTCTCCTTCTTTTCTTCTTTTCTTCTCTTCTTCTCTTCTTCTCTTCTTCTCTTCTCCCTTCCCAGCTTCCGCCTCGTCTCCCTGCGTGCATACTGTGATCCAAGTAAAGTGGGCGGTGGCTGGGCAAGGCGACAGGGGTGTGAAGAACTGTTGACCGTTCCTACCCGTTCTGCACGCTGTGCGCGCATCAGTGTTGGCGCCTTGCTCAAACAAGGAAAGGGCCGGATTCTGCACATTTGTCGTCTCGTCGTCTTGTCGTCTCTTCGTGCCTGCCCAAACCATCAGCGCGTTCGCCCACTGTAGCCGAAAGTTGGCCTGACGGAGATTGAACTCGCAGTCCGAATATGGCAACAACCATGTAAGATTACGTATCTTACTCCATGCTCTATCGAACATGCCAAGAATACGAGAAGGGCTGAACGTTAGGCCCGAACTCTTCCATCGAAACCGCATGTTTTGGAGCTCTCGACGCGTTCTTACGAGCAGTCTTTACGACTCTCCGGCTGCCATGCTAGGAATGTTACTCGTAGCTCCACGGGGTACCGAGTGGGGTGTGTGCAGTCCTCGGGCGTTTTAATTTGCCAGGGTTGGGAACAGTGGGCGTCTATAAAGTACTCCTACATATCAATCAGGTGTGGAGGTACTTGCTACCAAGGCCGCAATTTGGTCACTGGAAAAAAGCAAAGATACGACCTGAAAGAAACGCGCTTTTGTTCGTTACGGATAGTCCAGACCAGCTCTCGACGTAATTACGAGCGGTGGGCGAGATGGGAGCTTTGAATTGGAGCAGCCAAGGGCCGGACGAACAAGTTCTGGCCATCGAATACCCAGCGTCTGGTCATCACGTGACGGTGATCTCAACATCACGAGCATCCTCTCCGTTTCAGAAAATGATAAGTGCCGGGGAAGACCTCCCATACTAGTCCATATGCAAAAGGAGACTGGATTTCTCATGCTTCATGCCTGCTGCCAGAAAAGAGGCCTGCAGAGACAGCCCCCGCGCAGCCCAAATGCCCAGTTGGCCCAAATGTCGGTGAGGCCGGCATGCATTGGTCATGTACGATTGCCTCAGACGCCTGTCTCTCCTGTGCTTGACGTCGTAACTTGGTCTTTTTTCTTTCGTTTTCTTTGCTGTTTTGGTGCGTCTTCCAGCCTCTTTTTTATTTTGTTTACGAAGTAGTGTCATCAATCTCACGTTCCGTCAGGCACCTTCTGTTGCCTCCCATCTCGTTCACCGCTCGAGCCCAGCATGCCTATCTGAAACAATTACGAGTACGAACAGTGAAATATAGCAATGCATGGGATACGGAACAGACCGGCCGCATGCTTCCTTGACGTACGGATCTGAGGCTGAAAAGAAGGTGAAGCAAGATGGTTGTTCCGTAGATTCCCATCTCAGCAACAGACGCAGCCACGGAGGCAGCCGGTTCTGCTCAGTATTCAACCTTGTCGCTCGCCAGATGATTCCCCAAAAATCCAAAAATTCTAGAAAGTGGAAAGAGGAGAGACAAGCTGCCAGCTTATGTGAGAGAAACGAGCAAGGATATGGGTTCAATGGCTACGACGCTTTACTAGGTAGTCGAGAGGTATATGCGAAATGGAAGAATCCATGACGAAAGGCTGAAGTGGCGGATGCATATCGGGCATGGGGTATGCGTTGGCAAGAGCTCGCTCCTTGATCCTTTTCCTCCGCAAAGTAAAGACCGGTCCAACAGCTTTGTAGCATCATCCCATTCTAGCAACACATGCCACGTTGAACGTCGTACACCTCGTGGCACACGTTGCTTTTGTTCGCTCATTCTCTTCCCTTCGGACGAGTGGGCTTTACGAGCAGCCCTTTCGTAGACTAGAAATCCAATCCTTGACCATAAAGTTCTCGATTTCAATCCACATAAGATGACCGTTATGGCATCACATAACAACGGGCATCATATGAGTGGTACGACAAATGCACTCGCTTGAAATGCTGATGAGCAAACCGTGTGTACCCTGAAACCCGTCGAAATCAACTGACGTTGCCTGAGAAGATGTTCCTGCTGCTTTCCGTATCAATGGAAGATTTCTAGACTCTGGGCTCCTGAACTGCACTTCAAGAATGATTTTGATGGCAGACAACAACAATGTTGCCTGGGAGAAAAGTTGCTGCCTCCGCAATGAGATGGTACACAGGTGCACGGGAGAGAAGACAAAGGGGACGTAGCTAACGGCCCAATATTCAAGACATTGCCAACACCTTGCACTGCTCTTTTGCGGCAACTGCGAGAGCCTGATACGAGTCACAAAACACCAAGCTTGAAACGAGCGCAGTCCGAGTCTTGGTCACACAGAAGACAGGATGGCGATGCACACCAGCTCTAGACACGATACAGTCTGGTGAGGCAGCCATCGCACCATGCGCTTGTGAGTAGACGAGTATATATGAAGACAGATGCCAGACACAGCAATGATTCCGCATTGAAGCGTGAAGCTTCTTGTCTCATTAAACAGTGATGGTACAGGGCTCTCTTGTCCTCCCTGGCTTGTCTCATCGTGCGGTCAGTGATGGTGACCACAGCATCATCGCGAAAACGCGGAACTAAAAACGTACTTGCAATGTGCTGAAAAGTAACAGCTGTGCCAATAAATGTGCTTCAATTACCCACCTCGTCTGTCGTTTCTGGCGTCGCCACTTCAATTCCAGCAGTTCGACATCTCGCCCCAATCACCGTGATCGTGGCCATTGTAGAATCATTCTCTATAGTCTCTGATAAATCGAATAAAGCATATCAAGTTTGTACCTCTCATCACCCTCTGACAATGACGAGGGCTCTTTACATTACCTCAACTCATCAGCTTATCGTGTGCTTCCAAGGCCAGGTTGGATGTTGCAATAAGAGCTTTGCTTACATTGGCTCCCCCTGACGGTTTGTTTACATCCACTTTCACGATCCACCTATGAGAGTCGTAACTAGCACATTGACAGACAGCATTCCCAGCCGTCTTTCTTTGAGTTTGTCCATAATGAGTAGGCCTCTTTAATTTTACCAGGATTAGAGATACTGTCATTCTATAAAAAAATGTCGTTTCTCGAGATTAGCGAACAGTAGCACCTCGTGTCGTAAGGATGTTTACCATGTCCCTCTCTTTGAGGCTACACGATAGAGACAACCGTGGCTGGGGTGCGTATTTTCACTTTCTTATTTCTACATCTTTGAAGTAAAAGGTAGATACCGTTTGAATTCTGGTATCCATGTTTATATTTCTTCTTCTTCTCCTTCATTTTTCCTCCGGAAATTTGACTTTCAGTAGAGTCTTTATCAAGATGTGTATCAACTGCTTGCAGACTATTGTCATCATCTTAGTCTGCTGAGAAGGGACATGATTGTCCGTCATATAATAGTAACCTGCCTCGATGAAATGCCGGAGATGTGAGCTCTGAATGATCTTGGGTAAAACAAGTTGGTCAGTAGATAATAAGCAAGCATCGCCATTATGCCCAAAGAGCTTACCCCCACAAGGAATATGTTTTCAACTTGCAAGGCCTAAAGACATCAAAGAAATGCAATGAGACAGGCATACAGATTATTTAATAGCCCCAGGCTGCAGACATTAGCTAGATTGTTCTCGGGCTGCTCGTGTGGTTTGCTGTCGATTGCAGAAGAGCACATGTACATGCCGGCGTGTCTACACCATCATTTTCTAGATCATGCTACATCTGACGACAGATTGCAAGCTCGGTTGGCTGTCTGGGCATCGGAGAACTAAATCACCGGTATCTTCAGGCCAAATTACTTGTGCAGGGCTATCATTGCGTCCGCGCGGGAGCTTTCACAGCCGGAAAGCTTCGTGTGCCAGATGTATCTTGACAGTAGTTATCCGACCAGATACTAGGAACAGACAGTCGCCGACATTTCGAATTGTTTGTTCTTGCTCCCATTTTAGCCACTTGTGATTGGACAGGTGAGGTCGCCGTTCCTCATTGACCTCTGTTGTCCAATGTTCAATATCTACAGATGTCGCTCTGGGTACTTCATAGTTACACTCCCATCGAGGCGTCGGTTGTAATGTACTTGTATGTACGGAGTATTACCTGCTGGTCGATTTGGCCAAGGCAGAGCGTTTCAGAATCTTCCGATTTCCATATTTTCTCTCGTCCTTGAACCCCTGACTTTAGGGAGCCCCTCGCTTTGATGCAACGAAACGAGTCCGGGTAGCATCGACAGTGCGGTTGCGAGTTTCAGGATTCAGAGCAGCTGTCTTTTGCTTCACTTTCTACAGCTTCGTGAGACTCGGCCGTTTTATTTGCATCCCCGACATTACTTTTGGACAATATGTACGACAAATGCGTTGAGGACAGTCTTCATATTGAGAGATGGGGACTGCGGAGGGCGGAACTGTAGACTGCGGAGTGAGAAAGTGCTTCAATATTAGTAGAAGCTTGCAAGGTTACTGACCGCTCCTCGCCAATCGCAGAAGTTATCCCCGCGGGAAGAGAAGGATATATAATGGACAAGGGTGCAATGCCGGCTGCCTTCTCTTCTTGGCAGTGCACCGATCTGCCAGTAATCGTAGTAACTCAAAGTCCGGAGTGCAGGTATTTAAGAGAAAGAGAGTGAATGATGGGAGCCAAGTTCGATACTGCGTACTCTGTGTGCACAACCTTTCAAGTTGGCGAAGAGGATTGGTTCCCTTTCCGTACAAGCGCCCAAAGACTACACTACATCCTGTACCGGCATTACCCCGAGATAGAAGACCTATCCTCCTCTTGTCCTAGACCCGGCCACCTCCTGCAGTAGACGCAGGATTTTAAGCTCATGAGGTGTGATGTGGTGTGTTTTGCGTAGAGCTTGGGAGGCAGGGCGGGCCAAAGTAGGAGTATCTTGACACTGGCCATAGGAGGCGAGATACACCCTACATCAGTCATCAAACTATTTGCTGTCCTCTCTTCCTTTCTTCACCATTGCCGTCTTCGTCTCCGTCCCCTTCAACCCTTTGCTACCTTGTCGTGGGTGCCCGGCGCTTAACATTTGTTTTGTGTTGTTGTCGTTCTTAGGTCGAGTGGGTCCTTTTGTTCTTTGTTCAAAGTCGCTGCACCTCAATCACATTTGCCGCCGCAAACCAATCAGCGGCCGGCACTTAGACCAGAGAATGCACATTGATTCTGATGTCCCTGGTGTCGGTTTTGTCCCTTTTGGTGTTGTGCAAAACACCCCCCTGTAGCTGTCACCCAATCAGGGCCTTCATCCGCCCTCCCCACCACTGCCGTCTCCCATTCCCACCCCAGTCGGCGCTTAACTTCTGCGACGCTTCTTCTTCGACCTTTCTTCTCTGTCCTACTCGTACTTCCTCTCACAGCCTACCTCGTCCTTGTCAAACTGTGTGCCGCCTGCCCAGTATCTTCCTTCATTTTCTCCGTCAAGACGCCCATGCTGCAAGTAATAGGGGAGACTTTCTTTCTCTTCTTCGTAACCACCGAAGACGGGCCTCTTGGACAAGGGCACTGCGGTTTAAGATGCGGAAATCGAAGGAGGAGAGCAGCATTGCGAAACAATACAGTCAATGTGGGCGGACAGGAGGATGAGCCACATGACCGCTCCACGATACTTATTGTCGGCGCCCACAGCAGGACAGCTTTCTCTTCTGGACTGTGCTCAAGGGTGCTCGTAGGGTGCCCCAGGACGACTGGAGAAATAGGGATTCTAGGCGACGAGAAAAGTGGCGGGCGATGGTTGAAGTGCGGGCGCAAAGTGCGAAAAGCTGAGTGTCAACGAGGCACGCCCGCGGGCTGAGACAGTGTGGTATCGACTGCAGTAGTTTGGGTTTTTCTGATTCGGACTGCGTCAACGGACGTGGCCTGTTCTCAGGGCCAACATGGAGCGTGGCTAGAGTTGGTGACGGTAGTGCCGGTGATTGGATGTTATGAGTCTCCCTTTTTACACGTCATCGGATTTCGTCACGCTTTGATCGTCGTCGAATACGCAAGAGGGCTCGTACATTGTGTTTACAAGTAAAATGGCTTTGACATGATAGGATTTTGGAAACTAGACTTGTAAGTGAGATTTACTCCTGCCTCTCAAAAGTAAATCATATCCTCATTTGTTTGTGGTATCGTAGATATAAAAAGACGAGAAAGAACAATAGAAATAAATAAAGATAATGAGAAATTGTTGTGCGGTTATAAGAGTCGAATGAAAAAGACAGTAGTGTGAGTGGTCTTGTAGTGCAGACCACAGCGGGACGAAAAGCTGCCCTGCAGTTTTTCACCGAGAAAGAGAGAGAGAGAGTGTGTGTGTGTGTGAAGAGAAGAGAAACAAAACGCCATTACCGACACGCCTTTACCGTACCCATCGTCCGATTTTGGATGTCCCATTATCCCGTGAAAAAAACGCCATATGCATCTTTTTTCGTTTCGATTTTGTTTTCTTCTTTATGCCGTATCGTCGCAGTCAATCTTCCGCTTCTTGCCCTTGGGTGGCGCGTTCATGCGTGGCGGGTCCACACGCGGCGTGTACGTCACGGTGCGCGTAACGACTTCACGGACATGGCGGATGGTGGTTTTGGCGGCATTGGCAACGCTGCTGGCTGAGGCGGCGAAGGACGTTGTGCTGGACGGAACAGCTTTATTTGAGCACTTGGCACAGCCAGCCACGATGCTGGGGCAGCAGGGGTCTTTGTAGGTGCGGGAGCGTACGACTTGGCCAGCGGCGACTTGAACTCGGCATAGCGAGCCTTAAGTGCCGACTCCCAGTCAAAAGGCGACGTGATGCTCGTGGACTTGGCGCTGAATGGAGACCGGATGGGCGAGTTGGTGTTGGAGGCGGCCGGCGAGGGGGATTTTTAGGCTGGGGAAAGTGGTGCGGCCAATGGGCGGGGCGGATGTAGGGATGCTGCTGGCTGCAAAGGCGCTGGCCGGGACGGTTGTGTCGATGCGGGAAACCTTGGGCGATTTGTGTGTCTTTCATGGTGGCCGTGGTCGCATGTGCAGCAGTCGGTGGCGTTGCTCGATGCGTGGACGGCCCGCTGTCGAGTACATCCTTGTCCTCGGTGTCGTTGCCGAAAGATTCAGTGTCCGAGTTGGATGCGGACGACGTCGATGCTAGTGATGCAGATGATGCTGTGGCCGCGGCGGCGGCGGCAGCAGCAGCAGACGGCTTGACGCGACGGCGGAATTTGTTGAGCCTTATATTGCTGGCGTTGATCTTCACAGGTCCGGACATTGAGGCACGGTGAAGAATACGTGGCCGGGCCGGGCCGTTATGTGTGCTGTTGGAGGCGGCGGCGACCGGGCTGCTGCAGCAAGGGCTGGTGGCACTGGGCTGGCTAGCTTCAAGAAGTCCGTGTAGGCGACGGGTGGCGACAAGGGCGTCTTCATGAGGCCCTCCTCGGTCTTAATGGCGACCATGGGCGAGTAGAGGCCGGCGGACAAAAGACCTGCCGAGTGAAGGCCTGCCGAGGGAAGACCGGCGGATGAGAGACCGGCAGAAGGGAGGCCAGCGGAAGGCAGGCTGCGGACGGCAGGGCTGCCGACTCCCGCCAGGTGGTCGAGATGGCCGAATGCGGCGTGCGCACCGAGGCGGCCGACATGAGAGCCTCGGCGGGGAACGAAGCGGTGACGGGCGTTGACAGCACGAGGGTGGGCTTGCGGGAAGGCATGATGGCGGTTTCGGTTGACGGTGATGCGGCAGGACGTAGAGGGAGAACAGTCAGAGAGGACCAAGCCAAGCCAACGACTCGTTCCGAAGGAGGGGAGAAAGATGGAAGATGTAGGTGAAGGACGAAACAGCGGGACAATGTCAAGTGCAGGGCTGTTGAGGAAGTAATAGGAGAGAAGGAAAGAAGGAGAGAAGGAAGGAAAACGAGGAGAAGGAACAGAGAAGAAGGAAAAAGAGGAGAAAAAGAAGGAGGGAAGATAAAAGGTTCCAGACCTTGGGGATGGGAAGCCCAGGTGTACATATAGTAATACCACCAGCAACGAACATGAAGAGGCTGTGGTTGTGAGGGAAGACAGGAAGAGGGGGAGCGGACGACAAAGATGGACCCAGATGGACCCAAAAAGAGAGACAGAACGCTCAAGTTCAGACCCAGGAGAGGCCAGGACACGGAGCATCGAGCCTGGGGTGGGCGGCAAAGACAATGGGCACCTGGTGAAGGGGGGCCGGATGCGTGTGAAGAGGGCGTGAGTGTGTGCACGGGAAGTTGATTGTGCAGAACGTGCATTAGATGGAACTGTGGGCAGGCAAAGCAGCATGTGGTCGAATCTCAGAGAGGGCCGGCGCCAGTGTCGAGGCATGCGAGCCGTATGGCCCAGGTCCGTCGTCTGTTGTCTGTGACCTTGTCTATTTTTTGCTAGGGGTATGGGCTTAAACCAATCCCTATCACGTTTCCCACTTTCCCCACCCCCTCCCACGGGCGCCAAAAGTCAAAAAAGCCAAACCCCCAGAGAAACGGGTCAGAAAGCGGGCCAGAGGGAGTGTCGAAAGACAGCTAGACAAAGAAAGTGTGTGCGCGCCAGACCGCCCTAGCGGACCATACGCGTTGGCTGTGAAGAGCGTTGAGTGTTGTGCTTCCGCTATTTTGGCTTTTGTTTGGCTGGTCTTCTGTGCGGGCTTGCCGCCGGTGGTAGTGCTTGACGCTGGCCCAGGCTTGTCGTTAGGCCCCCTCTCCAGTCTCCAGTACAGTGCCAGGGGAACTGGCAGGGGGTTGGTCCCGAACCAGATGAGCAGGGTGCGACGCGCTCGTTGGTGCGCAGAAGTGGTCACAGCGTGGACGACAACGAGGAGGAGGAAGAGCAGTGAACGCCAAAGTCTAAAAAGAGAATAGCGGCGTGGAGTATCACAAAGAAATCCTGAATTATGCTGGACAGTTTGCTTATTGTCCGTGTAAGTGAAGAGCGAGTTCGAGACGGGGACAGTACTGCCAATTAACAGTAGTGAGAGCTGGCATGAGATCAAGTGCCTGAGCTTCACCGTGCGGTACTGCAGTCAACCTCTGCTCGGGTTTGAGCACTCAACTGCTGTTCCTCAAACAATATGGGCCGGAAGCGAGAACAGAGGCAGAGACGAGCAGCAAAAGGCAGCAAAGTAGCAAGCGGCACGACGTCCCCATCTTGCCGCTCCTCTCAGACTGCCCCAGCACTTCAAGCCTTCGAGGCGACCAAGATGACTTTGCATGTGCTGAACGTGCCGATTTCGAGCGACAACTCTTTAAGCTCTATTTTGGCTCTCAGGACCCAGCACCCGGCGGCAAGCAACGAATGAGGACGAATGGGTACGATGCGCCGAGGCCTTGCTAGCGCTGTACCCCCCTACCAGTCGAGAAGGATCTCGTCTAGCGTCGAGTCTGCAGGTAAGGACCATTAGCCAATGAGAGTGCTGGCGGATCGAGATGCAGGGAACGCAGGATTTGTGCACAAAATGTGATAACGGGCGTCTTTTTGGCTCTTGGAGGCTGCTTACGTACTTGGCCTGCTGCCAAGTAAAGGGAATGAGTGACGGCATTGGGTGACTGAACACACGGAATGAGACTCACGGCTTTTGCAAGTTGAGATACAGGCGGTGACTTTCCAGGGCTTGCCGCTTTACTTCGTGGTTGCTCAACTGGAAAGGCGCTAAGGAGCGGAGAGAGACGTGGGCGGCCCGAACAACGCTAAAACTTTAACTGGTGGCCGCCTGTATGGGGCCGTTCGCTAACGTGAACACCATCGAGCACCACCAAAGTGTCAAGGCAGCAAGGTCGAATCGTCTGTCAACAAATGGTCATGCATGTTGGTTCGTTGTCCGTTGCTCTCTGCGCTCTGATTGCTGCTTGTTGCACAGCGTTCCGCTGTTTTGTTCGAGCACGTCGAAAAAGGCGACGTGAACGATGCATTGTTTGGTCCTATTGGAGTTGTGAACCCAACAAAGGTACAGGCCGACCCGCGCGCGACTTTGTGCATGTGTTTCTTCCTCTTCGAAAAGCCATTGGCCAGTTGCACGTCTTGTTGTGCATCCTTGTAGTGGCCGCTGCGGCCATATATGGAGGCCCAGCCTACTTCTTCAGCCCCTCATTTTCTCTTTTCCTCTTGTCGTGGCATGGCCTTTCGTTGTTCATCCTCTCATTCGGCAAGCGCCTCGACCTGGCCGCATAAGTCGCGGCCTACTCCGGGCCAGCAATGTGTCACCCCCGATGCCAGCCACCTGTATTGTTTCTTGTTTTCTTTCCAGCCTTTGGCCTCCTCATGCATTGACAGTTGGGTCGAGCAAGAGCAGGCCGGGCCAGACTGAGGTCGGGTTGAGTAGGGTAGGCTCGTCATTTAGCGAGGAGAACCGTTAGAGCGTCTTCCGCCAGTACCAAAACAAACAGTTTTTGTTCCAGGAAGCGCGTGGAGATTGTCGAGAACGTGGCGACCGGCGGCGTGTAAACAAACAATCAGCTTGGATGCGCGGTTAAAGAGGACAGAGATGGCCAGGAGGCCAGGCCATATGGTCGCTCGCGCCTGGCCTGCTTTTTCCAGTACCCGTTTTCCTTCCGTATCATAGACCGTAGTGAGCAGCAAAGAAGAGGCTGGGGTGTCGAAACGTGCGACAACGAGAGCTGCCTGCCGACAAAGTGCGGTTCCAACAGCGAACACCAGCATCCAACGAAACCCAGTGAAGACGACCAAGAACCGACACTTTTTATCCTGCACCACCATAAAGTGAGCCAGAAATTCATAATGGCCCAATAGCCCAACTACTTGATAGCATGGCCACCATCGTTATCGGGTATCAAAGGTTCTTGTAGGTGGTGGACTCCGTAACAGGGAAGAGGATGTGATGGTGCCAACGTGGGCAAGTCTCGCGTCAATATTGTATCCTTCTAGTTTTGTGCCTTTCCCACTCCTGTCGGTGTCGCGATTCCACACAAGGACGTTGCGAGATGCTGGAGGAACCAGGCTTGTTTGTAGGCGCTCTTTTCTGTTGGTCCGTACTGGTGTTGTGCTGCTGTTGCCTCCCCAACATCGCGCGTATGATGCCGTGGATGCTGGTGGAGGTGGTACGTACCTCCTGGAGGATGGCAACAATACCGTGACAATGCCACCATCATGCCCGATTCGAGAAGATGAAAGGTCGAGAAGCGACGCATTCGTCTTTCCTTCCTGTTCCCTCTTTGCATCATCTGACTCGCACCTGCTTAGCTATGGCATGGCACACGGCAACACGCACGCCAGCCCCGGCCAGGACATGAATCCACATACGCTGGGTATCGCTGAGGCGGTCGTTGGCGCTCTTGACTTCAGAAAAAAGGACCTCGGGCGTGGGCTCCATGCGCCAAAGCAGCAGGTCCGGTAGACCGCCTCCTCGCTGGCGGTACTCTTGTGCGAGCACCTTGCACACGAGGGCGAGGGCGTCGCCGCGAAAGCACTGGGCGAGCTCGACCACATCCTCGCGCGGGAAATCCCACTTGAGTCCCACAATGCACGTACGGCGCTCAAAGTGTGCGGCATGCACCTCACGTACAATGCTTGGCGCCTCGCCATTGGCAATCTCAACCAGTCGGCGGTTGATCTCCGAGGCCCGTGACGGGTAAAAGGTGTCGGTGTGGAGGTCGAGGGGGCACGCCTGGTACGCCGTCTGAAAGACATTGGGGATAAACAGGAACAGGATGTCGTAGAAGAGGTACGCAAAGAGAGTTTTGACAATGCCGCCCTCGGAGTGGTAGCCCTTCCATCCTCTTTTGCGGTAATCGTTGAGGCACATTTCTTCGACAGAGCACACGGCCATACCGCCATCCGGCTTGGATTCCAGCTCTTGCTTGTCGAGCCAGGCTGTCTTGGTACTCGTACCACCAGCACCGCCGCCAAATCCGCTGCTGCTGACGCCGACCGTTCCCGTTTCACTGCTATCTAGGTTGCTGCCAGAGCTGGGTGTTCTTGTAAGGTGTGGTAGCACGCCCTCGTCTCGTTTGATTTGCACACCTTCGACAAAGTGCTCTTCGGGCGCAAGAAGGCGTGCATGGCCAAAGTCGTGCTGCAGCCGCCGAGGGATCCGAAGCCGTTTCTCTAGCTTGAGGGTGCGCTTTTGCAAATCAAAATGATAGATGAGGTGGCAGTCACGGTCTTGCAGCGCGTGTTCGCAGGTTTCGAGCGCTTTGCGCCACCAATACTTCTTTTGCTGATCCTCATCTTTGTATTTGGGGTGGGGATGTACCGTCGCCATGTAGCGTTCTTCGAGCAGAGCCTTCCGTTGGTACCACGAGCCGCGACGAGCAAGATGTAGTAGCCGCTGGTCAAGAAGCTCTTGGATCAATGCATACTCTTCAGCATACTCGTGCAGCCGACCCAAACAATGCGCTGCATAGTGGGCGATGCGTGTGAAGACATGTGCTGCTTTGAAGCGCCGGAGGTAGCTGGCGTCGCCAAGGTCGTCGTCGCCCGCCTCATCTTGGCGGCGTTTCTCATCCGACAGGAGGGCCCGCCAATGGTCGGCGATGCTGTGAAAGAGAGACAAAATCTCCCGAAAACCGTCTTCTTTTCCGTTAAAGTTCAAAACGTAATCGACTCGGTACTGGAGTCGCAGGGCTTCCTCAAAATCGAGCAGCTGCTGGCGGGACACGAAGATGTTGGCGGTGCGCGAGACGATGTAGTTGGGAAAGTTGCGCTTGGACATTTTGGCGAGGACAATCGTCGTGAGCGACTTTTCAGTCCACTCCGACGTGCGGTAAAACACCAAGTGCACACGCTCAAACAGTTTGAATACCGATGGGCAGATGCGAATACACGGACCAGTGATGGATGCCACCTTCTCGACAAGCAGATCGCCACGGGTGGATGTGGCGGAGCTGTTTCGCCGGAGTTCAGGGGTGGGTGCCCCAGGCGTTCCCGGCGTTCCCGGCGCAGAGTCGGCACTCGAATGGCGCCGTAGACCGGCCGACATGAGTGTCTGCTGCCTTATTGCCATGTGTACGATGGCTGCCTGCAGTTCTGCCTTTGTCTTACCAATGGCCTTCATCTGCTTTGCCATGGCCTTGAGCTCGTCGAGTGACAAAAGCACCACAGCCTCTTCGACGGTCGCGTCGACGCTGTCAAACGTCTGTGCAAATACAAACGTCCCGCCCAAGGCCCAGTCTTGGGGCACAGCTTCGGAGAGCGGTGACTTCCGTTCGTCCTCTTCGCACACCGGCAGCTCATGCTCTTTCCGCAATGTCTCGATGGCTGCCTGCAAGTCGCCAATGTTGGAGCGATAACTGAGACGCTGTGTTCGGTGCCAGGCGGCCTCTTTCCGCAGGAAGAGACGGACATATCTGGTGGAGGTCCAAAGTCAGTCAAGGTACGGTCACTCGGCCAGGAAGAGGCATATAGGCGCCACTCACAGGTACTGGGCTTCGTAGTCGAGGCTGCGCCAAGCCGCAAAGACGGCCTTCTCCTTGTCATTAAAGAGATGTTCTTCTTGTTCGAGGACAGTGTCGAGCGCAATGTTAAAGGCATCGACATAGTTTGAGCTCCGGTAGAGAATCAAGTCTTTGCTTTCAGCCCCGTCTGGCGCACCGTACGAGCCCGCAATTGCCTCGTCGGTGGCTTCCAAGACGGCCAGTGGTTCTTCAAGGGGAACGCCATCGTAGGTGTCGGCGACAAGCTGGAGATCACCGCCGTTTCCAGTCGCATCGTCGGCATTGTCCTCTTTCAGATAGTCGAGACGAGCATGCTCGTTTCCGCCGGCAGTAGGAATGTCGTCGTGCTCCGTCTTTGCTCTCTTCACACGCCTCCCATCCGATGCTTCACAATCTCGAGTGGATTGGGTGGAGGTAGACGAGCGTGCTCGCCGGACAACAAACTTGTCCATGCTTGGCCATTTTCTGCCTCCTAATCTGGGAAAAAAGAGCGGTCAGGTAAGAAAAGGGCAACCAAGTTGTGGTTTACATTGAGAGACAATAGAGTCAACCGGAAGAAACGAACGAGGCTCGTGAATTCTGCCTGCCCTGGAACTGGGCAATAGTCCCGGCACGGCTTTTCTTAGCTTCTAGCTGCGGGGCACGACCTCAGCGCGTTCCAGGGGATGTTTTCTGGCATTTGGCGGCGCCAGGGGCACACGCTATCACATGACCACTAAGTGGTGGGCACTGGGGGCGGGAAGCGATCACCCTAACGAGTTTGCACCAATGCTCACGAGCTTCAGCTGACTTGAGCTTCAGGCGCATCGCGATCATCTCCGACACCGACGCGACCTCACTTACAATCACCTCGACCAGCCACCACGTCCAGTTTCCTCACACACCGCCAACTGCACCCAAAAATGGCCGACCACGACACCGACGGGCGGCCGTCCAGCGCGGGCGAAGGCTCGGTAGACGCATCCACCGGCGAGGTTGCCATGCCCGACGGGGCGGCGGTAAGTCCACGCCATATGGGCAACATGGTTGAGGGACACCGGCGCTAACTGCATAGTCCCCGCGTTTACGGCCGGTCGGACGGGCACACCAGTACGGCACTCGGCCAACGGCGGCGAGCGTCTGGAGAGCAGCAGTAGGGCTGCGTCTGCGCATCCAGAGGCGAGCTTCACAATACCGAGCGAGGCACCGCTCAACGGAGCACCGGTGCGACAGTACATCAACTCGAAGCTGACGGGGCCGTTGCTGGAGGCATGAAGATGATTGCCAAGGAGCAGTACGTTATAAATGGTGGGCAGTGAAGAGAAGATTGCGGGAACGAGACAAACTGACCTCATAGACCACGAGACCCATTGCGCGTGCTCGGCGAGTACCTGATACAACGATCGAAAGAATTGGAGGGAACAAAGTAGAGACGGCGAGGGGAAGCACACGGGGGGGGGGGGGGGGGGAGCAAACAAGGATTGGACAGCATGAAACCGAGACGAGGCATCGGCAACGATGGCGACAATGGCGACATCGATACTATATACTACTTGGTTTGGGCAGCAGACATCTTATTACGGCACAACACACGACACGGGTCGAGCAAAACGCACTGTTACTTTTCGTACTTTTTTTGTTTTCCCATTTTTTCTATATCTTTTAAGGGGAAGCTTTGTGCTGCGCGAGCGAGGACAGCTGGGTACATCAACAGGGTCGCAGACAGGAAAAGTAAGGTTGGCGAGTCATTCAATCTTTTTTGCTTCATATTTTGCTTTTTCATTTGTGAAATTGGGCGCATACGACGCAAGGACGTAGACGTAAGGACGCTCCAAGTTATACCCACACATTTCCCGTTCTGAACGCCATTAAAATGATGGTAAATGGAAATGAGCCAGAACAAGACCAGAACCAGAAAGAAGACCCATGCTTTTTTCTTTCCTCGACACGAGATGCACTGCAGAGAATCTGCTCACGCAGCACATCCAGCTTAACCACTCGCTACACAACCATACTGGGCGTTTATGCGACAATGGTGCTGGCGGTGGAGGACTCGTATCTCCAGGTGGGGGCAGGACACCGACGGTCTTGTAGTAGCGGGCCAGACGGTGGATACGCGACTCGATGAGAATCAGGCGGAACTTGGAGTCCTTGTCCTTGCGGTTGCGCTCAAGGTGCTTGCGGACGGCGACAGCCTGGTTTGTTAGAGGTTGAAAGCAAAACAAATGGGGGCAAAAGACGTGGAGCTCACCTTCTTGATCAGCATGTACAGGTCCTCCGGAATATCGGGGCCAGGCCTAATCAATCACTCTGTCAGTCTATGACCAGCCAGAGCACATGGCAATCTCCACACCAGGAGAAAGCCAGTTTTGTATTTTGTAGAACAAAAAAAGCTGAGGGGATGCACAAAAGCGACGCAAAAGCGCTCCCCAAAACAAAGACCGGTCGACGTTGGATCCGGGAGAGCAATGTCGAGAAGACAGATCCGAGTCAGGTATAGGTTCCAGCCTCCTCCCCTTTTCTTGTCCTTTCTCGTCTCGTATCTTGCTTGTCCATTGATCCCCCGGTGGTCCATTGCCGCATGTCGGTACTCGTTTGGTTCGCAGTTGTCGTCGCATTGTCGTTCCCCTCTTCTTCGCGTGAACAGGGACGGGTTCAATCCATACCGTTGGACTTGAGGATGCGCAGGATCTTGTTGCCGGTGACGATGCGGACCTGGGCAATGCCGTGCGAGTCACGCAGGATAACACCAATCTGGGAGGGGTGGCACCCTTCTTGGCCAGCTTGCAGATCTGCTCGACGACCTGGTCGGGGGTGGTCTTGAGCCACGAGGGACGGTGCGCGAGTAGGGGACGGCGGAGGCAGAAATGCCCTTTCCGTTGCTGTGAAGACGACCCATTTTGTTGGTTGAGGAGGGGTTGTGGTGGTGACGAGGTGGTGGTTGTCGAGGGTTGTTGGTGGTTGTCGAGAGTCGAGATGCGAAGAAAAAGAGAGGAGGGAAAGGACCAAGGAAAAATTGCTGGTGATAGGCCTCGACAGAAAATTGCACACTACTCCATAATTTTTGGGCTGGGGCTAATTTTTTCACCCTCCACCCGGCCTTTTTTGCAGCCCGTGGTGGGCTGCGACAAGAAGGACACTAGCGTGGACCGGAACAATAAAATTGCGCAGAAGGAAAAGCTCTTAGGGTCGCTCTTCTGCCAAGTGCAAGTCCAGTCCAGAGTACACGTGACAAATGACTAAGCGTGTTTATCGAGCTGGTCAGAGCTCCCTTATCGTCTGCCTTTTTAATGGGCCATTTCGCTGCGCTTCCGTCACCTGCTAAAATTTTCTCTCCTTTGCAACCACGCTCGTGGGCGAGGCGTAACCTCACCACGACGCGTTGCACTGCTCTTTGGTAAGTTCGATGCCCTTTTCATGTTTACACCCTTCACATCCCCTTCCACTGCCAGCAATCAAATGATGATTACACCTATACATTTTTCTGGTACCTCTTATCTTAGGGCCTTCTTCGAGAATCTTGAAGTTTGTCCAATGAATTCACCCGACTTCTGATCTTTGCTGCACACACCACATTTTGCCCTCGTTATATCTGCTTCAGACGGTGTCTGAACATCTGCTAACATTGGCATAAAGACAGGCTTTGTGATTTTGCTCTCGCAGGCGGTCAACCTTTCCTCTATTCTCGATTTCGACGGTCCGCGAAGCCGACTGATCTACCGACGATGTTGGTGAGAGTGGGCTTCTGGCAGCTTTATGTCGACGATTTGAAGGTTTGGTCAAGGTAGGTGCGGGCTGGATGCCTGGTTGACGACGTCGAGTATGGCGGGTACTCTGAATGTCGGTGGTGGCGGTGTTGCCGGCGTAGACCAAGCACGTCTTTGGCTTGAGGCTGCCCCTGTGTCCAGCGAGTCGCAGTTGGCTTCGTCTGCGGTAGGTGCAGATGTTGGCCGGGCAGGCGTCCAGAGCTACGAAGCTTCGGGGGACGGGAAGATCGAACGCATTCAGGAAGTCTGATTAATAAAAATATCGTCCATTAACACTGTCGCACTGTTTCGTCTCGGCCCTGAACGTTCAACCACACATGTGCCTGTGCCTCGATGCAACTGCAAACGCTCAAACGCAGACAGAGAACGCTTAAACGACGCTGTAATCAGGCTGTGCGAATCACCAAGACTGCTTTGTCGTAGGGATTTACAAGATCGACAGCTACAAGAAGACAAGTCCAGCCATCGATGTAGCATCTCACGAGATTGTATTGTAGCCGCCTGTTCGCCGCCTATTTCATCATTAGTTCTCTCCGCTGCGCATCCTCCCGCTCCCTACTCCCGCGGTCTCCGTCCCGCCCCGGCTTAGTTATGTGCCTCGTGGTCGCATCTCCAAGGCCTCGCCGAGTCCGCCTTTCCCACCCGTTGCGAGGAGACGTCTCGACATGTCTGGGTGGGGGCCAACCAAATATATATTGGTTCTGAATTGACCTTTTATCCACCGTGTCCCATCCGCTTGTAGCCCTGCTCGTTCCTCTGAATATGAACATGTCTGTCGACGTTGCAGTCATTGTTTAAACGAGTGTCGTTTGTACCACCGTTCAACGTGGATCACCCCTCCTTGACACATCGACACACGCGAACGGATCGTTCGGTGCCCTGCCCTTCACTTGCGGCCGACTGGGCTGTTGACTTGCTCCCCGCGTCGCTTGTCTTGCTTTTCCGTGCCGTGTCTGCAGGGGAAACAGGGCAGTTTCTGCAAACTCGCACCTCTTCTGTGTGCCCCATTCCCCATCATACCAGCTCGCATTTTTTATGAAATGAGTTCACCTAGACCCGCCACCTCGATCCGATTCCCGTCCATCCTCCCTATTCACTTCCCGATGCATTCTCCCATCCACTATGCTCTGCACACCTGCATGACTCCAGTCTTCTGTGAAGTAATACTAGATCCCAGAAGTGGGACATGGGCAGACACGGTGCCTAGACCTGACTAGACTTTTCACCTCTGCGTTCGCATATGTCGTCAGTTCGCCAAAATGAACGGCGGCTCGAGCGTTGCGCCATGCCATGCCCTGCTTTGCGCTGCCCTACCTGGCCCTGTAAGGGCCCCATGATGTAGCACTTTAGGGAGGGAAGGGACGGAGAAGAGGGAATACTCCTAGAGAACCAGGGCCAGAATAATCGACTGCGACGTGGGCAATGTCTCTGACAGGGCTTGTATCAACACCATCTTTTCTGTCACGATGCTCTTTTTTCTTTATTATTTGAAGGGGCAGAGTCTCCAGGGACCTTTCCATGTTCAAATCAAGACCTCTTGACATACACTCGCTCCCCGTCCATTTGTATAATTTCAAGGGCGTTTTGACCTTCCGTGCGCGCCCAGAGGCAGGATAGTCTAATTGACCAAGTCATGGGAAAAGGACGTGAATACACCGTACTTTGTACATACGCGCCCAGTGTCGTCCAGGCGTTTTAGTCTTTTATCAGTCTCTTACGATTTTTGTGCCGAGCATGAGAACAGGATCAGTGCTAGTGCCCTGGATCCTCATTGTACGATTTGATTCTCCAGTCTCAGCTTCTGGCGACGCAGCACGATGTACGCATATTCTTAAGCTTGGTCTTCTCTTGACCATTTTTGTCGCAAATAAGATACAATCCGTGCGCAGCGCATGAACAGTGTCGGAGGTTAGCCCCGGCTAGCCCCCGAGTCAAAGCGCAGATTGACACCGTATGAGACTGAGAAGGGTAAAACATGCGAGTGGAATAAAAAGACAAAAAGACCAAAATGAAAGATGAAAGATCAAAGGACAGAAATAAGGCCACAAATAACGACTTTGCGTAGTTACGACGCACGACACTCCGCACCTAGTAGCATCCCCACCATATGTCAGGCCACCGGCTGGATTCGTCGATATGCATATTCAACACCCTAGCAGCCCTGTCTGTGCGACTGCCTGCATTGCTTTATGTTTTATGTGGTTGTCCAGATGGACGTGTACGACAGTTGTGTTGTCCATATACGATCCCGTATGTGGCCCCGCATGCGCTCCTGTCCTTTTCTTCTTACCTCGCATCAACACGACGTCGTATTGCTCAACAAGCTGACAATCCTTTGGACCTTTAGATACACACCTCGCCTTTGGCTGAACCGCGTAGTCTTCATCCAACCTGACATTTTCGGCCTGCTCCCCTCGCAATATCTTCCTCTGGCTCTCTATCCCTAGCTCACTGGTGTGCTCTACGTATGATGTGCGGATGCACTCTCCCACGAGAAAACCTCGTCGTGTCGTCGCACCCTTACCCGTGAGGCCCCGTCTTGCTGTCTGCCCTGTGCGTCGGACGGGGTGGATCATACAAAACCTGACAACACCTTCCCTCTCCATGCATATGCTGCAGGCCATAAAACGTACTCTTGACGATCCGTTTCGTACGGACCCATCATCAAGCTTGCCAGGTTCCTATTTCGATCGTTTGTACCGGCAACGAACGACGAGCACTTCATAGACATGTGATGTGGGCACGGTGAGGCCATCACACAGCCGACACACGATTATGCTTGCCGAGAGCAGCCGAGCTCTTGCGGCCTATTCATCGTTGATTCAGAGCTATACCGACTGTCTCCCCTTCTCCTCAAGATGTATGGATAGGGGTTCGAAAGCTTAGCCTCGGAAGGTGGGCAGCAGCAAGCTAAACGCCAATAGAGTCCAGGGAGCAGGGACGTAGAAGAGTAGGCGACAAAAGGAGAAGAGAAGACGAGCGGCGGAGACGGAGAGGCAAACGGAGACGTGATACAGGGAAGAAAAGGACGTAAGAGGGTTGTGAGGGCTACATGCAGACATACAGACATACAGACATACCGAAAGACGGAAATACAGAAAGACAGAAAGACCCCTGTCTCCAGCGCACCAAATGTACCCTGTCTAAGCCAACCAAACCCTCGCTCGTCTGCCTTTTTTTGTGTCTTCTCGTGTCTTTAGCGTTGCGTACTTACCTCTCTCTGCCATATATCCCGCCGCACATATATGTGATGAGTAGTCCAGTTTCGCCCCTGATGCTGGTCGGGTGAGGAGGCGAGTGGAGGGAGGAGGGAGGAAAGACGAGGCAAGAGGGGGACAGGAAGCGATTTGAGAGACTGCGCAAGAAGGCGATGACAGACGTCATTGTTCGGGCTTTGCGGTCTCACCATGGCCCCATACGTTCTCATAAAGGTCTGGTCTGGCCGGCTGCCTTCGGTTACTTTGCCTGCAGGTCCTCTGCATGTCGCCTGCATGCAATGCTGGCGAGATGAATGGCCGCGGAAATGCTGCACACCTTTCTTTTCCGTGTCTCCTCCTCCCTGGACCTTCAGTCGTTATCTTGTGTCCTCCTCGGCAAATTCTCTCTCCCTTTGCTTGTCGTTCCGTCTCTCCTGCTTTCTGGAAGGCTGCAGAAGGTGCACCTCGACGAAGAACGAGCCTGAAAAGGAGGCCATCCATCACTGGCTGGCTGCCTGTTGCTTAAGGCGCAGAGAAGATCCATGACAGCATATATGCAATACGTTTGTATGGTACTTTACTATGAGAGAAAGAACAACGACGAAAAGTGACCCTACCAGGAGGGCCCAAGTGTCGTCCGGTGGCAGTGTCCACGAGAAAAAAAAATATCAAATTTGAAGGAAATTTTGAGCCGCAATACACTGTCCTTACATAACGTACAAAGGTGAAAGATCACCAGGCGTGAGAAGTAAACAGCCAAAACCGTGTGAAAATGAGACCGAACAAGAAGAAGAAAGACCTCATAGCGCCTCGCTCCAATACCCAAAAAGAGAAGAATGCAAGAAATCAGGAATCAACTCTTGCAACAGGATATATTACAATGAAGCAAGCACGGAATAATGTAACTGAGCTAGCTTGAAAGCAGACAGCAAGGCGACGGACGGGGCGAAGGCCTTTAAGAGGCAGTGTTCGCCCGTGACGGTAAGAGGCGTCAGACAGGGAGGCGTTCTGGCACGTCATGGCGTTTTGTCAAGCTTTATTCATTCATCTTTGAAAGACAGCTTTGCGTGATAAGAGACGAGTGTCAGTAGTTCAGCCGACAGGTGGCTGTCCATTGTGAAGTCTGTGACGCTTCTCTGACGTTGTGGCGTTGTGCGGCTGTGGTGAGGTGTGATGAGATGAGATGTGATGAGATGTGATGAGCGTCGGCGCGGTCGGACTTTCGACGACATCCCGGCTTGATTGTTCGATCGTGTCGTCTGTCGACGCACTCCGTTCGTCGGGTGTTGATGACTCGCTTGCTCGCCGCCTAGCCACAACACAACGGACACTGCCCTGGCAGGACAATGTACCGCTCGTGCGGGCCCTTGGCACAGGCATGTTTCCGGCTGCCGTCGACGGACGTGCCAAAGTAGTGTGCGCCCGGATCGACACAGGACGTGTATATGTAGTAGTTTTTCGTAAAGTCGCACATTATGATGCGTAGTGGTATGGGGTGGGAGAAATGTGAGAGGCGGCAGTGAGGTGAGAGGAGGTGGAGAGACGAGAAGAGCCAAAGATGGGGAGGATGAGGAGGAGACGGGGTTAATATATGTCGGGACAAGTCGATAGAAGACCGAGGTGTCAAAGGTGTACGAAGTATACCCAAACGACGAGAAAAAGCCGAGCGAGCCTGGGGGTGGTGTTTGTGTAAGACGAAAGGGATGAAGACGACAATGCTGCAGTCACTATTTTGCTGGCTTGGCCGGGCCCCGGTCTTATCTGGCTGATCGGATGGTAGATGTACGTTGACTGTTCCTGTCCCTGGTCTCTCTTCCTGGAGGGTTGAGGGCTGGCGCCAAGACGGAGAAGGCTAGACAAGGTGAAGGGTGTCGATGGTGAATGGTGTTTACCTCGAAGCAAAGCGTGTGATGTGTGCGAGATGTTCCTGGGCTTGTCTTGTCCTTGCGCCCTGGTTTCGAGATTGATAAGTGATTTGATTCCGAGAAGAGTGGCCACGCGAGAAGTGACAGGCGACAGGGCGAGGTAGATGAGGACAAGGCGAGCAATCAACAAGAGACTGGGCAACCAGCAGGGTGTGCTGAAGGCCGGAAGGTGGATGGATGCTAGATGATGCTGCTTGCTTTGCTTCCTGGAGAAGTGAGGGAGTGGCCGGCTCCGAGAGACGATCAGAGACGGGAGCGGCTAGGGCGGAGATGAGGATGAGGACGGGGATGGAAGCAGGAGGAGATGTGAAGACGAAATAATATAAGAGCTAGTAAGAGACTGAAGCCCGGTATGGTCCAAGAACGTGGCAGTCGAAGATATATGTCTGACAGGGATGAGGTGTGGCCAGATTGGTCCAGCTGGGGGTACGACAAAGAAAAGCCGACGAAAGATGGCGAGACGAACAATGGAAGGAGATAAAACAATAGAGAGTCACAAAATACAGATCAAGCGGTGACCAGCGATCAAGATACCATCGAATAAATTGAAGTATGGAGAAGGACCGGGTTGCAATGAGAGAAGAGCCAAGAGGTGCATGTAAAGAAAACAAGTACAAGGTAAACATGGAGAAGAGAGGGGTGTACATGTGAATACAAAGTTGGCCACAAGGGTGTTGGACAAAAGCAGCACGCAGACCAGGACAGGGGGGGAGGGGAGGGGTGTGTGTGTGAATGTTGTACATATGTGCCTTAGACCGGCAGGGGGTAGGGGGGGGGTTGTTACTGCACACCACGCGAGCAAGACGACAGCAGACAATGGGCGGGCAGACAAGAAGAAAAGCGGGAAGTGGAATATGAATTAGAGAAACGAGAAGAGAGAGAGGAGAGAAAAGAGGGAAGGCAGTCAACAGAGCATCTGCCGGGTATCTGACTCGATATCAGGCAAGGTGCGTCCGGGCAATATGAGGAACGAGAAGCAGCCCGGACAGTTTACACGGGTTGTTTTGCAAGAGAGGCTGTTGCGCGAGGGGTCGTCATTTCGGAGGTGAGTTAGAAGATGGGCGGAGGGAAGCCAAGAGAGAACGCAGCTCTGGTCCGGCAGTGAACAACGACAAGGAGCGGTAGCAATAAGGAAAGAAAAGGTGCTGCCGTGTATGCCAAGACGAGGCCAGACGATGCAAAGGATGAGAGAAAAGAATAAGACAAAGGAGGGGAAACGATCCCGGAGAGATTAGAAAAGAATACTCTGTAGATAAAAGAAGAACAGAGCAAGGACCAGGGCCAGGTGATGGCCAAGGAGTTGTCAAGTTTGCAAGCTCGTTGTTCTTGCTTGGACTCAGGCAGACTGGAAACGTGCAAAAATGACTGCGGAGCGAAGAGTACGGCGGGGGATCTGCCGAAAAAGGTGGTTTGAGACAGAATCAAGAGAAGGAAAAGAAAGTCGGTTAAAGACGAGTCGGACTAGGAGCGGGAGTGGCGGGCGACGGCAAGAGCCCGAAAAAGAGCCCAGAACACCCCATAGTGCTCAACGGCGAGGCGAAAAGGACAAAGGCCAAGACGCAAAACACGCTTAAGCCCTAAGCTGTGTTAGTTGACAGGATTGTGGATGTGCCGACCAGGACCGGCGGTTTCAAATGGTAGCGGGTGAGAACTGACGGGAAAATCACAAGCAAAAGACAGCACGATGCAAGTTGCGTACACCGATACGCAGAGGAAGTGTACGAAGTAGGCATGGAGAATCGGGGAGGGACCGGGACAGACAGCAAGGCATTGAAAAGGAAGAATGAGAGACTACGTGACCGTTGAACCAAACTCTGCATCACAGCACAGATCATTACAAAGTACGCGTTGCGATGCCGGAGGTTGCCCAAGCGTGTGTGAAGACAGGGATGACTCGGACGTGGGCAATAAAATACAAAGACTACAGTCTCGAAGAGGACACGAAATAAGACACGACAAAGACCAATGCCCTGTGCGCACAGAGGTACAGGTGAGAAAGGGGAAAGGGACGAAAGAAAGACAAATGGGCCGAGAGCAGCTTACCTTGGAGCGACTAGGCCAAGGGACACGGACGCTGCGGCTATTTCACAGGCCAAGCATCAAGCATCGAAAAAAGACTGAGCTCAAATGAATTCGTAAGACTGGCCAAGATCCATTAGTGAGGCTGTCGAGGATGTGTCGATTCTGACAAAGGCGAACAGACATTGGTAGCTGGGTTTTTCCTTTTTCCTTTTTTCCTTTTTCCTTTTTTCCTTTCTACTTGTACGCTTTTTCTCATAAATTCGGAGGATTTTGTACAAAGTACATGTAGGATTGCTTGCCTGCGTTCTTTTCATCTGTTTTTCTTTCCTGTTGGTTCTTTTGTCGTTCTCGTCGTGTAGCAGCCCGAGCTCGCAAATGTGAACGTGAGGTCGACGTTCGTCTGCTTTTGCTATTTTCGATGCACCGTCACCCAACTGCAACTGCCACCTTGATGGTCGTTTTGCGGACAGAGACTGACTGGGGTGAATCAGTCTTTGCAACTCTGGCACAGCTTTCGGCATAAATGTGATGAACCTCTTCCCTGCTCTACGACACAATGATTGACGGCACTGCAAGTTGCAACATGGACCCAGCCATCCCAGTCATGCCTCGACCCCGTCGTCTTGTCGTCCTCGGCTGCGATAGCCCAATTTTGCCCATCTTGGGAGTGGCACACTGGACATCCTTACTCAGTACGAATGCGTCGTGGGCCGGAAAAAGACGAAGCAACAATAATAATGGGGGGCAGCATCGGTTGTGGACCCTGTGGCCACTGTCGCGATAAAAGATGCGCCGTTAAACGGTCGCAGGGCTCCAGGGCAGGGACGACGATGCTCCGCTAGGCCTTGACGTGAGGCGGTGTTGATTTGAACATTGACATGGCCTTTTGATTATGACTTGGTGTGACGCTTGAGCATTCAGTATTCACGTTACGTACCAAAGAGGAAACAAAAGTGAACAGCTTTCGAGATCGCCTCAATAGATACACAATAAATGCACCGGGCATGCAGACATAACGAGAATGGAACGGAAAGGATGGCCGAGGATGGAAGACGGCAGTACATACGAAATGAAAGCATCGCAGCTGGTGGAGACGGGCTGCTGATCGAATCGGTATCGTAACATCACGAAGCTGCGTGTATCCGCAACCGTCTGCACACATCACTCGTCGCCTGCATCGGCACTCCATTTTCAAGTGCGGGCATAGTGTAAAAAAGAGGGGAAAAGAAGGCGAAGGGAAAGAAGAGAGAGAGAGAAGATTCCTCGACGTACGACACACTTGCATTGGACAGTCATCGCTGTATCTCTGTCGCCTTTCGTGTCGTTTATCTCGTCTTCTACCTGGCCTACGTGTAAACAGCGGCCAACAAGAGACAATGGAACGGCCTGCGTATGCGACTGCCATGCGGTATCTTCCGTGGCCATCTCTGAGAATGTCCATCTACGAGTACTCGTGCATGTACACACACTCGGATGCATCGCGCTCAAACACACGGACACCACAGACGTGCTCTGCCCGGCGCACAGCATATCCGAGAGGATCGTGCAAGTACAAAGTCAGAGGCAAGGCCGCGAATGGCCTGCAAGGCACACAGCGCACGTTCTTCTTCATTTGGTTCCACGACCCGTCTGCCTCGTCTTCCACAAGAGCTTCTCGAATCGTGTTCGGGGCTCCGCCATATTCTTGTCTAGAGCTTTAGAGCCTTCGTGCGACTTTAGGCTCGCGAGGTGGCCCGAGCGTGGCGAAAGGAGGCGATTCGTGTCTGTTCAGAGACGTACGAATCGAAATAGGCTTCTTCTTTCGAGTGTCCGTGCTCACTGCTGGCGCCGTGCTCGAGCGTGCTGCCTACGCGGACGCGGTATTGTCCTGTTGCCAGGTGCCATAGTCTAATGGTAAGAATTGAGGTCTTCGGACGATCCACAGCTTTCCTACAGCGTAAGATTATGGACTTTCTTCCTTTCTTGCTTCATCCACCACCGATACAAAAGAAGTGAGACGCCACGAGACTAGTTCGCTTTCCGCCTTCTTCGCTGTTAGCTGGTCTCTCTCCGTATATCGACAGATTTATTATTTATAAAAGGATCTGTGACAGTGCCAACGGACAGAACATCGACAAGAGAGACGGGCCTGTGTCAGAGCCAGAGCAGGGTCAGCTGGACACCGGATAGACTTATTAGACGGCTGGCCGGCGACACGGCACAACTCGGTCCAGCCCAGCCAAGCCCTAGACCAGCAATTGATCGTCGATGCGGCTCAGTATCGTGCATCGTGGGTCTTGGTGCCTTGAGGTCTTCAAGTCAAGGGACTGTCTCTCTAATGGCAAGATCTATGTGAATTTTCTCTAGTCTTTCAGTAACGGTAAACGTCTCCCTCTCTTACATCCCGCGATGCATCCCTCGCGGAACAACGGCCTGGCAAGGTCAGAGCACACGGCCAGATCGATCAAATGGCTTTGGGGGGTCAGCCCCACGAAGCGCTTCATTGCCGGCCGGGAGTGAGGCAAGGTCAATGACGACAGATTAGTTAAAGACGAGAGGGGACGCCGACAGAAGCCGGAGGGTAGAGCTCGGTTCAGGGCGTTCCATTGTGCGTCAGGCGTGGTTTGCTTTGTACCTGGACGCGGGACGAGGCTCACGATGGGAGAGAGTGAGGACCAGTCGTTTGATAGAGCCGTCTTATCACTCGACCTGTTGCATTACCAGTCTACGATCCATGTGGCTTTGATGTTTGTGGCCCCTCGGCGTCGACTTGCTCTCGGTTCCTCCCACATCTTATCATAGATGGGGCATAACAGAACACAAGTAGCACACACACACAGGAGAAGTACGGCAATCAGAAAAATCCTGCTCTCTCCACTTTCTGTCAGCGAGAAGAGGGGCCAATCTGTAAGCAATCTGTAAGATACGGAGATTAAACCATCACTGACGGAATCTGTCAAAAGGCCATTATCAAGGCAACTATGCAATTGTTCAATGGCGGTGCAGTGATGGTGTAGTCCATGTTGCAGCCGTCAAAGAGCTCCGTCTCTGACTAGATTGCTCCACCCCCCCTCCTCCTTTGCGATACTCCGTACAAGTCCTGGATTGTGACATGCTGATGCTACCCAGCCACGTTTTTTTCCCTTTGCACTTTGTAATGTTTTGCCAATGTATCCTAACCCCTGTATAAAGACATGTGCGACGACGCAATCAACCCTCTCGTGTGTACAAAGTAGGAACGTTGTACTCTCCACGTTGCTCTGTTTGCGTCAATTATCGGATTTATCGGATACGGCGGATCACATCACATGCAGCGTCTTTCATGGGTAGAGAGATTGGTATTCATGCGCTTCCTGGGGGATGAGATGGTCAAAGTAAATAAAACATGAGCCGAACCAAATGTCCATACAACACATGCCCAGAAATGGGCATGGGAATACGGCATATTGGCACCTCGGTCATGAAGGCCTGCGGATGCCATCCAAGACTGCCCAGAAACACATGCAGGGGAAGTGTTGCAGTGCATGCAAAGTGCGGCAGTGCGCCCGCGCGCCTCCCCGTTTCCAGGAAATGGGGTCCCACTGCAAAGATAGTCCCGTGTCCACATGTTGCGAGCGTGTGCGAGAACGAAAGAGCACGATGCTGTCAGCGAGGTGCAAGCTCTGAGGCGGCGACAAACAGCTCGACCATGAACAGCCGTCGCCGGTACCGAGGGCGTGCAGTCAGGAATTTGACCGTGCATGACGAGGCCAAGGTATGTGCACAGAATGAGACACTGCGGCTCTCTTGTCCATCGAGAAGACCACCTCGCATGATGTTTCTCCAGTGTGTGATCTTGTGATTTGCTGTCAAATCGGAAAGGATTAGCAGACACATCCCAGTCCAACACGAGAGCGCTCAACCAACAGTCTGCCAGCTTGCCGCCTTTGCTGGCTGTCTTGGACGTGGGGAGTTTTGGCTGGCTGTGCCAGCCTTGTTTCCAGCGACCCTGGTCGACTCATTGTCTACTCGTACGCTCAATCTGCAGGCAGTGCTATTCAAAATGCATGAGATACTCACATCAAAAATCGTCCTGCTACCTCACTTGGCTTGTCTACATCACCACCGCCATACTGTTTCGCTGTTTCCACGTAGGCTTTCCTTTTCCTCGATTAATATATTGACTGCCCTTCGATCCCATCAACCACTGGCAGAACCCAAGTATGACTGTGCCGTTCATGTAGACATCCCGTCTGTCTCTTAGTCTTCATCGACCTCCAGAACATCCTCCCTTTGCAGCATGCTATTGTCGTTTGTCTCCTCTCCTGCCTCGGCCTGCTTGTGAGTTGTCCTATCTGTGTATGATGGTGCAAAGTGCCTCGACATCGTTTTGATCAATACGAGCTGTTTCGAGTGGTAACTGTAGACAGCGTCACCTCCCGTAAGCTCCCACCACCTCGTCCCGTTTCCCTTTCCGCCTGGGCTATGAATTGCACAATGGATCCCATAGCTAGGTCTCGCCGGTTACAAAGGACGTCGAAAGAGGGGGTCGTCCTTTCACTCCACTGCGTTTCTGTGTTGGGCATCCCGTCGTCCTCACAGACTCCAGATAACGCCACATGATGTCGCCACAAGACACATACGATCTCCTCGACAGAGCACGATCCGTCTCATGTCCACCATTGAGGCCACTATGCGGCCTTCTCCACAGGTGGCCCGTTGGGATGCGCAGACAAAGGTCGAGACAAAGGTCGCCGTGCGGCGTGGCTGCGTCGTTCATGTTTTGCTATTCAAACCGTAGATCTGTCAGATGCCCTAGACCTAGAGACAATTTGGAGTGCGTAACGAAATGGCCGAGCCACTGCACATGTCCGATGCCGTCCCCCTTCCATCCGGGTCCAGTCTGATCCGAGTGTCCTCGTATGTCGTCCTCGCTTCGCGCACAGCCTGTGCTTCGCACAGCCTGCCAGCTACGCCCGCTCAGTGCTCCAGCACAATGTCCCTGCCTCGCTCCCAGTTGCGCAGCGCGTCGTCAATGTTGACCCAGTACCGCAGCCGCACCGCCTCCCGCCGCGCCGTCGCTGCGTCGTCGGCCGCAAAGGCTTCTGCCAAGACGGCCTCGCTCGCCCGCATGCGCGCGTCGTTGGCCGTCCGCACGGGCTCCAGGTCCTCTTCCGTGCGCGCCTGTTCAATCTCCTCGCGCACCTCGAGGACGGCCATGAGCAGCTCCATGTCTTTGACGCTTCCGCTGCCGCTGCCGCTTCCGCTCCCAGACAGAGTCGACTCGTCGTTGGCGAGGTCGACGTCGAAACGCTGTCTCAACAGGTACTGGCCCTCAGCAAAGGCGACGCCAGGGTGCGGTAGCTTCATTGATGAGGGACGACAGGGCCTCGGCGCGGGCGCGGGCACTCGAATGCCCCGAGGTCCTCGCTGCGTCCGTGTTGCTGGTGTTGCTCGAGTCTGCCTCGTCGGCGACGTCGGCACCGAGTCCGGCGGCGTGGTGAAAGTCGGATGGGCGGCCGCCTGCAGCCGCAAAAACTCGCTTCTCAAGGCGCGCACATCGACGGCAAAGGGTCCGGCTGGTGGCGCGCCGCGCGGGAAGGTCTTGGGGAAGAGGGCGTAAAAAGAGGGCGGCGTCGGCGATGAAGTGGGCGAGGCCGATGGAGCGTTGTCCGTCGCTGGCTGGCCGCGCACGGGTGTCGAAAGCCGGGCCGACGCGGACATCCATCGCGTCGGTTGTCGGGGGGCACGCATTGGCGAGCATGTCGAGAGAGTCGAGAGAGTCGAGGGCCGCCGTGAGGCCATTGTCCTTGGCATGGTTGGTCGCGAAGAGGCTGCTGCCGCCGTGATGCGACGCGCAGCCCGCGCGCACTGTGCACACAATGGCGCGGGGCCGATAGTAGGTAATGCGGCGAAAGTCATCGTCTTGTGTCGCGCGGTTGTGGTTGTGTCGCGAAGTTGTCGACGTTGTGTTGTGGCGATGATCCAGTCGAGCATGAAAAGAAGCTTTGGACGCGGGGATAACATGACGTCGTGGGTTTAGGGCATTTAGGGCATTCAGGGCATTTAGGCATTCAGGCATTTAGGGCGTTTAGGGCGTTATAGCGTTGGGGGCGTTGGTGTTGCAGGCTGTCACTGTCAATTTCCGGTGGCCGAAGGCCTCTAAATACAGTGGCAATACAATTCAGCTGCCCTCGACAGCCGCACAGCTTTCGACGACCACAAACGCCGACGGCCCGTGGAGATTGGCGGAGATACACGACGACGGCCCTGTTTACAATCACCGAGTATGTGAGGATAGGTTATATAATTCTGCAATTCGCAGGTCAATTTGGTTGCGCCAGGGTATGATGATAGAAAATGACGGTGGACGCAAAACGAAAGAAAGAAAACAAAGAAAGAAAACAAAGAAAGAAAACAAAGAAAGAAAACAAAGAAGAAAACAAAGAAAGAAAACAAAGAAAGAAAACAAAGAAAGAAAACAAAGCATAATTCGCTCGGCATAATTCGTACGGGAAGATGCAGTCTTGGCTTTCAGGCGCCATCCGTATCCCCATTCCAGACTCCGCCTCTTTCACCATATCGTACAAACACTGTCGTCTGCTGCAGGTCCATCTTCCTCCTCGTTCCCTCCTCTCAGAACAACTTGACAGTCCGCGACCGAGCGCGCTCAATGTGAAACCAGCGCTCGCGGTCCCTTTTCTGGGGACCTCCCAGTTGGCGTTCCACTGGCCGGAGCAGGCGCCGCCAGACGCAAGCGAGGAGGCGTCCGCCTCATTCGTGGACTTGTCGTTCTTGTCCCTTGTCCCAGCTTCGCTGCCACCCAAGAACTCACGCATGCCCACCATTCCCCCCGTGTCGTCGGACGCGCCGGCATCCGGCAAAAGATGGTACGTGATGAGACTGCCCACGGTGCCGACAAACCCAGCCAGGCCATACTGGTTGACGAGCCGGCCCTGCTCGTCGGTGACGTTGACGAGCATGCGCGGCACGCGGCGGGAGGCGTCGATGCGGGCCTGGGCGGCGAGGCGGGCGACGCCGAGGTGACTGCATTCCCACTCCGAAGCCGAGGTCGCGGTCGACGAGGTCGACGAGGCGGAGGACGCCGAGGACGCCGAGGACGCACTCGACGTGCTTGACGGCGACGACGCGGCCGACGACTTGCCGCTGACACTCAACGAGGCACTGCTGTTGGTGCGCGCGTGGGTGCCAAAGGAGGAAAAGACGGACGACTCGGAGTAGCGGTGGCGGTGGCCGCCCGAGGCCGACGGAGGCGACGAGGTCGCTGTCGTCGCCGCCGTCGATGATGGCGTGACGAACGCCGCCGAATAGGCAGTGCCTGCCCCGCGGTAGCGGTCTTTGGCGAGAACGACCTGCTCCTGCGGCCGGCAGAGCGCCTGGAACAGGCCCTCGGGGTCGTTGGGCGTGCGCAGCTGGCGCAGCTGGGGAAAGCCCTGGGCGGCGATGCTGCGGGCGAGGATGACGTCGCCCGCCAGAGGGGCGCCAAAGGGCTCTGCAGATGCAGCAAGCGTCGCGGCTGCCGCCTGGGTGGGCACATCCCAGTGGAGCTTCTTCAGGGAGGGCGACGCCAGGTAGGGGAACAGCCAGACGACGTCGCCGGACGGCAGGGCGGGCGCCTGGGACTGAACGAGCGACAGGGTCGTCAGCTTGTCGAGCTTGCTCAACAGGCGGGCGAGGGCCGGCAGGTCGGGAACGTCCGAGTCGCGCCCGACGTGGACCAGGGACAAGTCAGTCAGAGACCGGCTGGTGCCGCGCGCGGCAAAGGCCGACAGGCCCTGGGCCGTGATGCCCGGCATGTGCACGAGCGCCAGCTTCCTGAGCGGCGGCAGGGCCAGCAGGCTGGCGTCGTCAAAGGCGGCGGCGGGCATGTGCGACAAATACAGGTTCTGGAGGGCGGGCAGGTACATGAGGGCGTCGAGCAAGAGCGTGCCCGGGGTCAGCGTGGCGCCGGGCTGGCAGTGCACCGTGAGGGTGGAGAGGTACTGCCAGTGGATGTGGTGGTTGAGGAAGCGGGCGCTCTGGCGGGGGGTCAGGGCGACGGGCGACGAGGCCACCAAAGGGATGCCCGCGGCCGACCCCGTGCGCGGCCGCATCAGGTCGAACCCGTCGTCCTGGGCCATGCGCGGCGACACGGGCGGCGACGGCGGGCGCATCATGTGCGAAAAGGACTTGCCGCGGCCGCGCTTCTGTTGTTGTGCGAGCAGAATCGCCTGCTCGCGCTGCTCCCGCGCCTGCTGCTCGAGCTGCTCCTGCGACAAGAGCGGTGCCACGACCCAGCTGGCCTCCTTGAGGCGCGTGCGCGAGGCCAGGCGGCGGCGTAGCGGCTGTGCACGGCGTGGTCGTAGGCCGGGTAGTAGCCGACGACGCGCTCCAGGTTGGGGCACGCCTGCACGACAGCGGCCACCAGCGACTCGTACTCCTCGGGGGCGACGGGTGCTGCCAGGAGGGGTGCGGTAAACGTGGGCGGGATGCGGAGTGTCCGCACAATGGCGGCAATCTGGGGACTCTCCCGCAGTGTGCGCAGCAGTAGCGAAAGGCGGGAGTTGTTCAGCAAGCTCGTCTGATGAGCAGCCTGCTCCTTTGGCTTGAGCTTCTTGCTCTTGGGCCGGTGCCGCGCGTGCACGGCGTCGGGGCCCACCAGCTCGATGCCTTCGTACAGGGCGACGCGTGCATACTTGAGCATCTTGCGTGCCGTCACCGCCATGGAGCAGGCATCGCGCATCCAGCAGGTGGCACAGCTTTGGCTCTGGGCGTCGTCCATGTGCGACCGCTTGAGCTCGTCCAGGATCAGCTCCAGCACTTCGCCGGGCAGAGCGGCAAACATCGCGCCCGGGGCCCGGCGGCGCATCGCGGCCACCTTGGTCTTGGAGGGCTTGATGGGGGCGGGGCGCTGCCACTGGAAGGGTGCGCCGTTGGCGCCGCGGAGGTGGCTGTGGTGCGGGTAGGGGTGGACAGGATACGTCGTGTAAGCGTTGGATGGCCGGCGCTGCTGCTGCTGCTGCTGCTGCTGCTGCTGCTGCTGCTGCTGGCTCGGCACCTGCTGCATGGCCCCCTGGGCCTGCTGGCGGGACATGCTCCGGTCGGTGCGGCGTACAAAGTCGTGCGTCGACTGCATGGGCGGCGTTGCTGTCTGGACCGTGGCCTGCTGTGGCTGCGCAAAGGCTGTTTGCGAAGTCGTCTTCTTTTCGATGCGCAGTGGTGCAGGAACATACGACTCGACCAGAGCATGGCGGATGGGCCCTCCACTTGTACTCTTACCCGACGGCACACCTCTCCACTGCCCGGCCATGGTCGGAACGCCCGCAGGCGTAGGCTTCGACGAGGCAGCAGAAAATGAGGCTGCCGTGGTGCTGTTGTTGGCGCTCGCGGGCAGCCTCGCCGGCAGACTAGTCACTGGCGGGCCTGCAGCGTACATGTAGCGCGGTGGGGCCGACGCAGGGACAGGGGCGGTGGTGTTGATGTTGATGCTGTTGTTTTGGCTCTGGCTCTTCCTGTCTCTGAAGAAAACTGGCAAACTGCGCATCCCAAAGATCGGTGTCGTCTCGCAGAAAGCTGTGAAGGAGAGAGAAAGTCAGTAACGTTGTTGACGAGATTGTGGTAAACTCGAGTCTCGTACATATATGGTAAGGAACAAGGAACGATGAAGCACGGACGACAAGAAGACAGTCCCGAAAAGAAAGCCTTTCTGAATAGAGGCTGGACAAGAGAAGCATAAGAGGCGGAGAGAAAAGAAGCGAAAGAAGAAGAGTAAGATATAAAAAGAACAGAACGAAAAGACGACACAAAGAAGCAGACGCAAGACGCAAAGATGCAAAAAGAAGGAAAATGGATGGAGAAGTGGGCAGAGAGTGGAGGAGTCGAGTGGTTGACTGGTGCACGGCCTGGCGTCAACAACGGTGCCAAGACGTCGATGGAGAAGAGGAAGCGTAGCGAGAGGCTCAACCCAAGAAAGGAGACCGCCTGGGCCAAGGGACGACAAGCAGAGCAGTCTTATGATGAATCGTCGACGGCCATCATTGGTGCAGACAATGGCAAAATCGAAACCGACCAAAACGACTGGCCGAAACACGAAGCCCCCAAACACTCGACACGGACAGCACAGACAACAGACAGCTCAGCCCCGAAAAGGGACGGCGGTGCTTGCATGAGTAGCATCAGGGCCCAGTGTGGTGGTAATGGCGGTATGGGTGGCTTGCTTGGGGTGGGGAGAGAGGAGCGAGAGGAGCGAGACAGAGGCGATGGACAACGACTGTGTCTGTTGGTGTTGTCGAGGGTTTGCTTTGATGTTTCCGTAGTTTGATCCTTTTCTTTGTTGACTGCGCCGTGCTTGATTGATTTCTCCCTTTATCGTTCACCTCATTCTCACATCACCACACTCGGTGTGCTCTCATCGCTTTCGCTTCCTTCTTGGTCACCCCTGTTGCTGATCGACTCGGACTGCCGCTTGACGTGGACGCTGGAGCTGAACTCGACTTGTAGACGTCCCACTCCACAACTCCAATATTACGGAGTAGAATCGAACCTCGTTCGTTCTGCTGTGTCAAGGCAGCGGCTGAGCTGACTGAGTTGTCTGGGTTGGCGCTGGGGGCCTGGCTGGAGAGACACGGCCGGATACCCTGTCCACAGAGCCCTCAACACATCGACCCTGTCAATCCTATGATGCAGCTTGCAGGATGCCGGGCATTATTGTCAGAGTGGCGTATTTGGGGCGTTGTGGGCGTCAGGATTGTGGCGTTGCTGATGTGTTTGTTTTATTGACCCGATCCTGGTGACTGGAATAGATCCTGGGACTGATCCTGGAACAGTACCTGGACTACTGGAATAGGATCCTTTTGCCCTTTCCACACCGACAACACAGATCCAGGCTGCAAATACCCCGGAGGGGAAGACGGAAGAAGAGCGAAAAGACAAGAGGGAGGGAACTCGAATGCACAAATGACAATGGGCAAAAGAACAAAGAAAAAAAGACAAAAAAGAACGACAAAAAAAGGACAAGGCAAAGAAAGCAAAGAGGACTCACGCAACCAACGCGGGCGGGAAGGATTTCTCCTGCGGAGAGGCCGGCCCCTGGCTATCACTGGACGTCGAAGCCGTTGCTGCTGTCGCCATGGACGATGCCGACTTTGTCTTGCGGACTGTCCTCGCGGCTTGTGCCCGCTGTGTTTTGACCGGCACTGCGGTGGCCGTGGCCTGGATGATGGGCATGAAGACGTCGTCGTCGTCGTGGTCGTTGCCAAGACTGGCATCAAAGTCGAATGCCCCGTCACGCTCGTCGTCGCTGCTGCTGCTGCTGCTGCTGCTGCTGCTGCTGGCCTCGTCGTCGGAAGTCACCACACGGATGGTCATGGGCTTGCATCGTGGTGCCGCCGTACACGTGGTGGCTGACGAGCCGGTTGCCGAGAACAAAGGTGCCGCCCGTTGCCCTGACGGCCTGACGGTCGGTTGCTGTCTGGTTTGGCTGCGGCGGCGGATCTTGCGGGGCCCGCAGGCGTGGGTGCTGGTGATGCCTGTGCTTGGCCATGATGGATGTCGTGCGGCTGTGAAGATGACAGAATCGAAAGTAAACAAAGGGCGCCCAAGAAACAAAATGGACGACACAGGAGAAAGAAGACGATAATTCAGAGAAGATAACTAAAAGCGGGAAACAGACAGAGAGAGAGAGAGAGAACGCAATGCACAGAGTCTATTCCGGGATGATCCTCATTGATAAAGAGGACGCTGAAAGCAGGCTCTCAAGTCGCATGCCTTGTCCGTCGCGAACAGCCTTTTTTCGCCCTTCTTTCTTGTACATCACCTCCATTACCGGCTGTCTATGACACCTCTGTGTCTCTCACGCTGTATCTCACCCTGTCTTTCACTTGAACCCCTCCCAGTCTCTCGTTATTTCCTGCTTTCCCTACCTCTCTCTCGCCCTTTCACCCTCTTCTTGCCCCCTGGCTGCATTCCTCAGGCCTTGCCTGTTCGCTTCCTCTGCCGCTGTCTCGGCTCTCGTTAGCAGGCGTTTCGAGTCGTTCTGCTCGTTTCTCTGGAATGGTCGGACAGATCGTCGTCTGAATGGCTGGCACACCCGTCCACTAGAGTGCTGGACGTGCTAGAGGTGCTCGAGGTGCTCGAGGTGCTTGTGGTGCACACTGGCAGCAACGTCACTTGGCCGCCGACCAGTGCCTTTCCCGGCCACGACAAGCCAAGGTGAGACATTCCGTTGACATGCCAGTCGTCGGTGGGTCAACATCGCTCGTCGTTCTCAGAGAGAGAAGCACACAAAAAGGACCCCAAAGGCACCCACTGTTCTCGACTCTTTGGCGGGATCGACCCCAGATCGTGCCGATCGTTTTGCCTTTTATCTGCCTGCCCTCTTCTGCCCTCTCTGCCCTCTACCCTCTGCCCTCTATCATCGGCAATCTACCACTCTAATTCTGACTTGCCCGCCACCCCTGCGTTCTGGTAAATTCAGCGGGCACATCGTTGATGATCCCTCCCCCGGTTTACCAGCTTTTCGTCGGGAGCAAATGAGCATTTTCCAGAAGGGTCCCTTGAGACCCATTTTGGTCCGTTTCGACTGTCATTTCGTGCTTCTTTAAGCCCCTCGCTGAACAGGCCTCGACCGATCAATGCCAGCGACGGACGACCCAAGAGGGCGGTTGTTGAAACGAACGCGAAATCCTGCAAACCCGCTCTAGCAGGATTCCAAAGAAGGCGGGCGTCAACGGCTCGTGGTGAAGCCAATGAGACGCCACCAAAACAGCATCGCGACAGAAGATGCACCGGGGCGAGCAGCACGGCGCAAAGCGGTGTGCGCCGACGATATAACGAAGATGCACTCTCTACTGGCCTTTGCTGGACTGGATACAGCCTGGCCCGCGGGCGCACGAGTAGGATTTCCGAGAGCGAGAGCAGGACCAGTGAGCAGAGTCCTGCAAGACAACACACAATACTACAAAGTACACACCATCTCGGGAACCGCACAGCATCTAGCACCCAACGTCTCCAATCTGACGACAGGTTCCGTGCGACAAAGTTCCTCCTCTCCTCCTCTCTCCCTCTATCGTACTCTCTCCTCCTCTGTACGACCAACTGCTGTGAGCCTATCGACGGGTGCAACCCAGCCCTCGGAAGACGAGACTCGGTTTGCTAGCGGGAGACCAGAGAGACGACAAGTGTGTACGAAGTAGTGTCGGCCTCGTTTCGGTCCTTGTTGTCCCACTGTAGGGCGGGCGGCACGACGTGCGACGGTACCGCAGTGGTGGACGACAAGACTCTTTGTGCCGACTCTGGACAGCTACTGCAAGTGTTGATATCAGAGCGTCGGTAACGATTCGGCAAGGCTTCGGTCAGATCCAGCCGCTGTCCAAGCAATAACGCCTACGCCCGCAATTCGTTTCCCAACGGCGCTGCGCGTCCGGTGACAGGCGAGACATGTCGCATTTCCAGGCACTTTAGACATTGTGCATGGATTCCACCATTGGCACTGGCCCTCGACACTCGAGATGCATTGGCCAGCTTCCGTACCGCTTTGCCTTTTCCTTTGCCCTCGTCACGTTGCTCCTCTTTCATCGTGACGACTTCACCCCAACACCCTGAACCACCAGGCAAGGGCTTCAACGTGATCGGCGCGGCTACTGCACTTCACGGACAAGCTGCACCACCTAGTTCGTCAGACCACTGACAGCGACAAGCTTGCGAGGCGACGGCCTCTGAGCGGCGGCTTCACCCTTATCTCTCCCTGATGGTCTACTGATAGTCTTTGGGAGCCGGGTAAGATTACATATCTTGACCTCCAAAAATTGGCGTATGGACCAGGGAGAGAAGCATTTATGGGCAGACAACCCTATAAAGGCGGGCACACCTCATCTCATTTTGTCCTCGAGGGAGCCTGCTGTTGCTGAGGTGTGGGAGAACAAATGCCCGTCGTGGGTAGGACAAATACATTGGCCGGGTGCGCGACGAAGTCGTGAATGGAATCACACTGTACAAAAGGCTACCACATCCGGGTCGTCAATGCATCAAGACACCCAAAGACGGAAATCCAATACATAGCTCCATCCATGTCCGCGCCAGGCAGGGCTGAAAGAAGGCCAAAATCTCAATATTAGCACAGCTCCTCTCCATTTGTGGGTTTCGTGGTCCCATCATGCCCCTGCAGCTCGGCCATGAGCAGCCCTGAGCAGTCCTGACGGACGCTGTGCAACACGCCACACCCACAGCCATCGGCTCGCCAGGCACCCAGGCTCCCGTAGGGCAGGTAAGACACCGTCAGTGCGGGCCAGGCACCGCTTGACAGCGTACGCTCGGTCATTTCCTACGGGTTTCTGCGGACTACATTGCTCCGTTCAAGATCCAGGTTGGTTCCGGGCTTTGCCTTCAGCTGTTAGAAGTGTTCTTTTCTTAATCCCGTCTTCCTCCAATGGGGACACAAATCATGAAGGATCGCCGTCTCTGGCTGATTTTGATTGCCCCTTCAGCCTCCCTTGTCACACGTTTGCATGCTTCACGTCGAGCTTGGAACAACAGCAGCATTGTCGTGTCCTCTCATGCAAACCGCACCGGTGCCCTGGACAGCATCTTTCTCTTTTTTGGACGGCTTGTCTCGCTGGCGATGTCGTCGTCGACGTCCGTGTTGTACACCGTCGTGCTCGCACTCAATGGCTCGGTGGGTGTTCTTGTGCCGCTGCCGTTGCCGTTGCCGATTGTGTGCAGAATGGCATCGTCCAAGTTGACCCCGGGCTGGGCCGGCTCTTTCATGGCCTCCTTCTGGAGCGACCGCTTCACGACTACCAGGCCTTCGTCGGGATGCACCATGCGTCCAAAGCCACGGCCAAACAAGAATTGCGGCGTCTTGAGAGGCGCCATCTGGGCCGGCCCGTCGACGGCGGCTTCGTCGGCGTCAAACGTCACCCGCGCATTCCTCACCCACTCGTAAATGGGCCCGTCGTCCAGTAGCGTCTTGATGCGACGATGCTCGGCGGGTGTCAGCGCGTGCCGCCGGTCGACAATCACCTCTTCCAGGCTGTCCCGGAGCACCAGCGTCTCGACGTGAAGAACGCGCCTCGCGCCTCTCCCCCTCGTGGCCCCCTGGCTGATCCGCCGCACACGCCCGACGGCCTGTGCCTCCACTTGCGGGTTGAGCACGGGCGAGGTGAAGTAGACGCGGGAGGCGGAGCGCATGTCGAGACCAAAGGCGGCCTGGGAGAGGTCCATGAGGAGGACGCGGAAGGGCGACGAGGCCGGCGGCAACGACGATGTCGTCGCGTCGCCAGTCTCCGCTTTTGACTCCACCTCGGCCGACGGCGCCGGCTTCGGTGTCGTGTCCCCGTTGAACGTCGCCACGTACTGCGCCCTCCTCTCTGCCGTGATCCCCGCGCATAGATCAAGTGCTGTATCTGCAGAATCTCCAGATGCTCGGCAGGTAAAAGGCCACATTCTCATTGTCGTAAAAAACAATAATCTGCTCGTCGGCCTGGTGGCGCACAATCTGGTCCAGCAGGTACGACAGCTTGGCCGAGGCGGTCGACACGAGGCGGGTGTTGGCGAGGGGCGCGGCCAAAAAGACGTCGGACGAGGCTGCATTCATATCCACCGGCACCGGGTCAAGAGCAGTCCCCGATGTAGATCTCCGCTTCAGAGACCCGGCATGGTTGTCCTCGCCGAGCTTGGTGTTGCCGGCGAGGGTGGGGTCGCCTTTGGCGGGCGCGGCACTGCTTGTGGCAGAACTGCTAGCTGGATTCGCACTGCTGGCCGGCGCACCTCCCCTCGACGACTGCTGCTGGACCAATTCTTGCTGTTTTTGTAGCACATCACGACCTTTCTGCTCGAAGCGGCCGTCGTCAAACATGCTGCGCAGCGACGTCGGGGCGTCCATACAGGGGCGGACAAACTGCTGCAGGGCGCGGACCATGGGGGCAGCCGTACACGTCAGTCCGTTGTCTGTAGTCTCTCCATCGATGGACCACGCCGCCGCAAAGGACCCGCCGCCCGGCATGTCGGCGACGTAGATTGGCACTTCGTGGCAGGCGTCGGCCAGGCGCTTGAAGCGGTTGCCGACGGCAACGTGGCCAAAGGCAATTGCTTCCCTGAGTAGCCTCTCATCGGCCTCGCCAATCGGCACTTTGCGGTCTTGCAGGAACGTTTCGGCCGTTTCGAGGGCGGTGGAAATCTCGGCGGCCGAGTAAAAGTTGGCCCCGAAAAAGGTGGCCTGGCGGATGTTGCTGAGCAATCTCAAAAGGGCACCGCGCTGGCGGGGATGGAAAAAGTAGTCTTGGTCGGTGCGCTGCGACTGGACCGCGTTAAAGACAATCATCATGGAGAACAGGTTGAGGCACAGACGGCCCTGGTAGGAGCCGTTGAGAACGACCACACGCTCGTCACGGCCGGCAAGAGCGCGCCAACCTCGGACGTGCGGTGCCGGATGATGAGCGAATCCAACGTAGCTCTGAGTCCGTCGCGCCGGCCGCCACTGCTGCGGCTGCTGTGGTGCGGCTGCATGACATAGACGGCCCAGTCGGCGGGGGCGTCGCCGAGGGCCATACCCGCCGTGGTGTTGAATTGTCCACCAGCTTCGCGGGCGGTGTTGGCCCACGGCCGCACGCGCAGATACAGACTGGCCATGGCGCCGATGCGCTCGAGGTCTTGCGTTCCTGGAGTGCGGCGGTCGTGTTGGGGGTCCCAGGCGTTCCAGGTGGTGAGGGCTGTAGGTCACTACCGACGACATCCATCCCCGGCGATGGCTGCTGCTGCTGCTGCTGCTGCTCGACACCAAAGAGACCCGTCGATGGCGTACCCGTGACGATCCAGCGCGCTGACACTTGCAGGCAGTCCAGCACCAGCAGCAGATTGCTCTTGCGGCCCATCTTGCATTGCCCAGCCGGTGCCCTCGTCGACAATGACGCGCTTGAAATGGACGGCGGCCAGCGGCGACCGCAGCTCGTAGCCCGACCGCGTGACCTCGCGGTCGTGCACCAGCTTCTCGAAGCGGGGGATCGACATCAACAAAAGGTCGGCCTCCAAATTTGGCCGGTCGTTGGGATGGGCGCACGTTGGCCGGCGACAACGAGGACATTGAGATCGTGCGTGTGCTTTGCGATTTCTTCCTCCCATTGGCGCACCAGGTTGGCGGGAACCAAGACCAAACTGCAGCTGCTCAAGGTGATGGCCGGCAGCGACGACGACAAAGGCGAGGACGTCGATGTCCGTGCGCTGTCCGCGCCGTCACCCGGAACTGCGGCAGCACGTATGTGCCGGGTTGCGCTGGATCGCTGCGATGCAGTGCCGGAACTCGTCGGCGTTCGAATCTGTGTCAGCCAGGTACAGCTTCCAGGGGACCGACTGCCTCGAGACGATGGAGGCCGCCATGTCGCCCAGCGATCGTGGTCCTCTCTTCCTCCTCTGGGCTTCTTCGTCCTCGCTCGCTCGGTGGTCGTACACGTCCGGAAGCTCGGCTGGAAACGCCCGCGTCGCCAGGATCAGTGCCAGGCAGATTAGGGTCTTGCCCGTGCCCATCTCCTCGGCCAGGATCCCACCGTTACGCCGTCGTAGAGTCGCCCCGTTCGCAATACTTCGCCGGTGACGTCGTCGTACCACCACGTTTTTCGGTCCTCGCTCTTCTGGTCCTCACCTGGCTCGCCGCCTCCCTCGCTGTCGCCTCGCTCGGCCTTCTGCTCTCGCAACTGCAACAGCCGTGGATCCACGACCCGACCGGGCAGCAGCTCCCTCTGCAGCATCACCGCCGCCGACCGCATCTGGTGCCCATACAGCGTCGTTGTCTCTTTGAGGCCGGGCACCCGGCTCGTCATCAGCGCATCCAGTACTCGCTGGTACGACTCGTCGTGGACCAGGTCGACGCTCGGTGTGGGCGATGGGATCATGTTGAACATTTGCAAGAGACTCGCGTTGTCGTCACTGTCGCTCTCTCCTTTTCGTATCCTGGCGTCGTGCACAGACAGGGTTGTTCCCTTCCCGGTTGCCCGCCATCCCTCTTCCGAATAGTCCAAGCCGCTCAACAGCCGCTGCAGGTCACGCCGCACTTTGATGTCGGACCGCGGCACTAGCCGGCGATAGGTGTCGTCGGGGAGCACGTAGACGCGGCAGGTGCCGGACAAGGACGTCCGCTCGGTGCCTCACCTCCCTTGAACGCAATCTTGATCCATCGGTGCAAAGAGGGCGTGCGGCAGCGGTTAGCACGGGCAGCTTCAAGAGCGCCTGCGAGATGCCGTGGGGAGTACACGCAATTTGAGACTGTGCTCGGTACCACCTGCTTGCGCAGGAGTGCCCTCGACAAAACAGCCACCGGTCGGGCGCCACGAGGTCGGTGTCATCCAGGGGCACCACAAGACTGCCCGCGGCAATGTATTCGGACAACGGGATGTCCATCGTGGCCGAGGAGGAGGCCGAAAGGCCGGCCGTCTTTCATAAAACCCAGTTAAAAATCAAAGACTACTAATCATAACAGCAGGCAACACACGTTGCCGAGCCCGTCTCGCATGCCGCTAGTCTCAGCGAGCCGGGTCAATCTGGCGGTATCGGCTCAGTCGGTGAGTAGGAATGAAGCATGGAATAAAAGGATCTCCGTCTTTTCCCTCGACGTTGACGTTTGACATCAGGCGGAAAGGAGGCTGACCACTGGCAGCTTCTCGTTTCGCAAGGCTGGCTGGCTTTCGGGGCTTGTACTCCCTATGGTGCCTAGAATAAGTGGGGCCCCACTCTGGATAAGAAAATCTAGCGAATGTGACGCTGCACTTTAGTCGCTGGAACCATAAACGGAAGCTAAAGCCTACTGTATTGCAGGCTGTTGACACTTTCTGGAGAGTTGAGGTTAACGAACCGCAGGGTTACGAGCTGCGCAGTCAAGACGTGCCTCTATACAAAATGTTATCGTATGTCTATCTAAGAGCCTCCGTACTATTTACCTTTATACATTGGCATTGCTATCGTCATTTGAAAACGACAATAGTGCAGATTGACTTTTGCACTTGATCTCTGAAGCTGATTATAAAACAAAAAACGGGTAGAGCATCACATCAGCCTCTATCGACCGCATTTCCAAAACTCAGCACAAGCAAACAGCTTTAAAAGAATACATAAGAAAAAGGAAAGCAACAGGATTGATATGCATTGGAGAGAACCAAAAAAGAACGTACAGCAGCGGGTATTCGCTGGTCGTCACCGACCCAACTACTAATCCGCCGATTGCAGGTTTGACTCGGGGAGAGCGGACGGGATCCCGTATTTTCCTGCATCTATGGCCGTACGTGGAGGACAGTTGTGCTGTGTGTGGTTATATGGGGTGCGAGAGTGTCGCATGTCATTATCATTACTGGTACTCACTGTTGCTGGTATCATATTCTATCAACGGATCCCGGCCACCGCTCCAAGAGACCAATCTTGTACTCTTTAAACAGCCTGTCTCGTGCTGGCAGCAGGCGTGTGCTCTTCTCTAGCAGCGTCGTCACGGCCTGGATCGTCTCACGCGGCAAGTTGATCTCTTGGACGTCCGAGTTTAGGTTTTCCAGGACGGCGTCGGCCTCGCTGCGAGGCATGTACTTGTACAGCAGCTTGATGGCGCGGGAGGGGGCGACGCTCTGTTGACGGGAGGCGAACCGCCCGCCGAGTAGACAATGCTGCTGTTGAGCACCCAGACTTGGAGAACTTGCTCGTCCTTGCCCCCCCGCGGACCCTCTAGCTCGTAGATGGGCAACACCAGCGACTTGGACGAGCCGGTGCGCTGAATGGTGGCCACGAGCGTGGCCGCCACGCAGTCGGCAATTGTGGGCAGCCGTCGTTTGTGCTCTTGCTCGTGATCTTGGCTCCCAGCGAGACACACAGATATCTGCCACTTGAAGAGGTGCACCGACTGCTGCCGCAGAGTAAGGTAGCCGACCTGGGCGTGGCAGGCGGGCGCAAAACACATTGAGGCCGCGCGGGGCGGCAACGGTATCGGGTGCAGCGGCTGCTGCTTTGGCGACGGCGGTCTGGACGGCAGAGAGGGCCTCGTCGAGCTGTGCCGAGGCCTTGTCGACAGTAGAGTCGGAAAACTGGGTGTGTCAGTCTATAGAGTATCTATACGCGAACCATTGGCAACAGGGCATGAAATGTCCTCATCACCTCTCTGTGTGCCGCCGTGGTTGTTTGGTGGACATAGAGAGGCATAGAGAGGGAAAGGAAACGGGCGTTTCCATGCCACCGCTTGACTGGTCGACGCTTCTGGTGGGAAACATGGAGCCAGTAAAGGGGACAGGATATGCCGTTCCTTGAGAAAGGGTTGCTCTAGGGCATTTGTATCGGTGGACATGCTATCAAAAACGAGCCGCAGCTCAGCTTGACCGCCTTCTTGATGCCCAAGGAATGATGTAAGAGAGAAAACACCAAAGCAAGTAGAGGGAAGAGGCTCACCAGAAGACCTTGGCAGTCAGTCTCGGAGAAGAGGAGCGTCGTCAAGTCCACAAAGCCAACGCCCGCATCGGCTGAGATGATGCTGTTGGCGCCGTAGCCGCGGTTGGCGAGGCCGTCGGTGTGGTACCATTCTTGCAACCTCGTCCGTCGCCTTTGTCTTCACATCCGGCTTGTGGCAGTGCCAAAACTCCATCATCTCCGCCCAGTTGTCGCTCGGCAAGTCTTTCCACGTCTCGATGCGGTCGGCCGCGACAATCTCGCCACGACAAGCACGACAGCTGACGGCAGAGCCGGCAGACAAGTCTGGAGCTGACCAGGGTGATAGGTCACTGTCGTCTTCGCCCTCTCCACTTCGTGCCGGCAGTCCTGTCGGGGCGCCCTGGCCACGCAAAGGCAGACGCCATGCGACGTACCCCGACGCCAGCGCCGGGCCCTGCAGAGGCAGCTGCGCGCCCGTCGCCGCTACGGCCACTCGACCGGGCAGGGCAAGCGTAACTGTTTCTTCATGCCCACCCTCATCTCTGTGCCGCACTCGCAACGTCACGCCATCAGGAAGCACCTCTGCCGTTGTCCTTGTTTGGTGCGCCTCGAGAGGAGCTCCAAAGGACGCTGAAACAGACACCTGGCGGATGTTGACGAGCAGTTCGGCGTACAGCTGGATGTTGGGCGATGTGGTCGGTATTGGGGGTGCGGGCATGACGGTGTGGGTGAGAGCTGTCGCGCTGCTGTGACAGGTGCAGGTTGTAAGCTTGGAGTTGAAGCTGGAAGCTGGAAGCTCGAAGCTAGTATCTACAAGTAAATCCAGGCCCATCAACGACAGTGCACGCATACACCACGCACTGTATACGCACTGTATACCCATCAAGCATTGTACTGACAGCTTCACTCTCATCGACCCCTTGCTACAGCGCCTACACATGGAGGGGAGAACCAGGGTAGCCTACGTTCATTGAACGACCCTTGCGTGATGCACTGTTTGGATGCGGGCTTCATTCGTGGTCATTCAACAGAGTGTATTTCTATTTGTACAGGCAAGTGCAACATGCAACCAACACCAGCAAAGGAAAGGAAAAACAGGAGAAAGATGACATATGATATAAAGATCGCGAAAGTAATGCTCGCCCTTTCGCAAGCACATGCATCCTCGCCGTCTACAGCTTTGGTACTCCAGCTTGCCCTCGAGCTTCTTTGTCTCGGCGACCTTGCGCACTGCCTTGTTGAAGTCGTCCTGGTGACGGCGTCCCGGTAGTCCTTGATGGCAAAGAGGCCGCTGGTCTGTTAGTGGTGAACCCTGAAATAAGGAAGAGGTGTTTGACTCACGCTTCTGTCACAACATTGCGCAGGTCAGCGCCGTTGAGGCCGTCGCTCATCTTGACGACGCTCTCAAAGTCAATGTCGCCTCGGTGATGACGCTGCGGCGTGGATTTTGAGGATCTCGAGGCGGCCGACCTCGTTGGGCAGGGCAATCTCAATCTTGCGGTCCAAGCGACCGGACCGCAGCAGAGCAGGGTCCAGCACATCGACCCGGTTGGTGGCCGCCATGCATACTTTTGATTTTGCCGGATGTCGGAGGTCGAAAGCCGATCGAGCTGGTTGAGCAGTTCCAGCATGGTGCGCTGCACTTCCGAGTCGCCGCCACTGCTGCCCTCGACACGCGACGAGCCGATGGCATCAATCTCGTCCATGAAGATGATGCACGGCTCGTGTTCTTTGGCGTAGCCAAACATTTCGCGGATCAACCGCGCCGACTCGCCGATATACTTGTCGACAATGGCGGAGGACACAACTTTCAGAAAGTTGGTTTCTAAGCTCGAAGCGACCGCCCGTGCCAGCAGCGTCTTGCCTGTGCCAGGGGTCCGTACAGCAGCACGCCCTTCGGCGGCTTGATGCCCACCCGCAAAAACAGTTCGGGATTCTTGAGCGGCAGCTCAATGACTTCGCGCAGCTCGCGGATCTGGTCGTTGAGGCCGCCAATGCCGCGAAGTTGACCTGGCCGGGATCTTCGAGCGACATATTGTACACTAGCGGGTCAACCTCGCGCGCAGCATGCGCATAATGGTCAAGGTGGTCATGTCCAGGGCGACCCGCGTGCCCTGCTTGAGCTTCGCCGGTCGACCTTGGATCGGCACCCGACAACATAGCGCGGGCCCGACGACGCCTTGACAATGTAGCGCTCCTCATCGAGCTGCTTGAGCACTTCGCCGATAATCTGGCCCACGCTCTGGAGGGCCTTGATGTTTTCTTCCGTCTGGTCGTAGTCGCGTTGTAAGCCCTTGATCTCGAGGCGTAGGTCTTTGAGCTTGGCCTCCCACTCGCGCGACTCAATGAGCCGCTCTTTGAATTGTGTGAGTGCGTGTTCACGCTCCTGGTCGGCATGGTGTGTGTGTGTGTGTGTGATGTGTGCGGGCCGAAGGCGAGGAAAGGAATAGCGGATGGGAGAGAAGATCGGAGACGGGACGTGGGGTCGATGACGGCCTCGATGACGATGACGATGGATGGGCTCGACTCGAGAACTCGGATTGACGTCGGCTAATAAAACTGCAGTTGTCGTTGATATTCTCACAGGCGTGAAGGTGGTTGATTGCCGCAAGCAGGTTTTGGTGTGGTAATGTTTGGTGATCGATGTTTTGCTGTTTGGAAGCAGTTGCGGGCGGCGAATGGTGACCGGCGAATGGCGTCGGTCTCCTGGGAAAGAGCTTACCTCAAGCTTCTGCTGCCTTGCGCTGTTGGCTGCCGTCCCTGAGAGGCGGACAGCTTAGCGCGTGTTGCCAGCTGGTAGCCGTGCAGGGGGCGGATTATCTGTGCTGCCGGTCCGGAGGAAAGACGACAGCCAAGATTACATAACCTGGGGACCGGACCCACTCTTCCATTGACGATGGCAACTGGTCGCATCCCGCCAAAAACGACGACAATTGGCGCTGAACGACTTCAGTTGACGAAAGACGCGACGACACGACACGACGACCAGAACGGCGACTATAAAAAACCAACACAAAGCACACGTTTGGCTGGACTCGACTCAGCTCTATATATTAGCGTCTCCCCCGGTTTTTTGGGCGAACGCCCCCATCTTCATCATGCTGTTCTTCAGGTGAGTGACTGCAGCATGCGATGAGTGAGACCATGAGCGAGGTGAGCTGACACGCCTTTGGCGTTTGATACGGACAGCTTCTTCAAGACGCTGATTGACACCACCGTCACGGTCGAGCTCAAAAACGACATCCAAATTCGCGGCACGCTCAAGAGCGTCGACCAGTACCTCAACATTAAGCTCGACGAAATCACCGTCGTTGACGAGATCAAGTACCCGCACCTCAGCGCGTCAAGAACGTCTTTATTCGCGGCAGCGTTGTCCGCTACGTGCACCTTCCGGCGGCGGCCGTCGACGTGCCCCTGTTGGAAGATGCGACACGGAGAGGTGCGTTCACGCGACGGTGTGACCTATATAACCAAGTACTAACTCTACACACAGAAGCTGCAAACAATGCGCCAAAAGCCACGGCGGCGGCAAGGTAGACGGCAAAGTCCTAGGTGACGACGACCAAGCGTGTTTTGACAAAGGAGACGGCGGTGTCTCCTCTCAAGAGCCACAAACGGCTGCCAATAAGGCAAGCCGCACAGGACGACAAGGCAACCTGCAATGGAGCAGAGTTTACTCGTCTTTGAGGCTATTCATGGTGGTACGTGAACGCAGCCATGGCAGCTGTCTGGGACTACTTTGGCCCTTTGTTTGATAGGATAGCGAAAAGGAAACAAATACAAGGAATCCATCATGCTCGTCATGCTCGTCATGGGTGTTATACAAGTCATCATTTATGCGATTCATTCTGGTTTCTACTCATACAGTCGTTGTTGCGAATGTCCAGCACTACAGAACTACCAGTAGGCAACACCGCCCTGGCCGTCTTTGCCATCCCAGAGTCGGGCCTTGCCTTCGTTCGACTGCAATTCGCCTTCCGCCAGCGTCTGCACCACACCGCCGCGCCGCCGCTCGGCCAGCCAGCGGTCGATCCAGGCCTTCATGCGCTTGCGCGAGACGTCGCTGCCGACATTGACGGTAGGCACGACCTTGTCGATGCGCAGGGCCATGAGGAAGAGGGCGAGTTCGCGGAACGAGCTGTGTTCGCTATAGGGCACGCCCAAACAGATGGCGTCCTGGGTGCTGCCGCGCTGGGCACCAGGTCACGGACGCCAAAACGGGTGCGCAGCCGGCGGCGTGGAGGAGGGTGGTGGTGGGCAGGGTAGACGGTTGTAGCGAAGCCGAAGGCGTTGCTGCTGCGGCGGCTGCGCCAGCAGCTGCACCTTTCTTTCCGCTGTTGCTACCCAACAGCGAGGTGGCACCCGGTGCTTGCGCACCGGATGCGAGCGATGGCCGATACGTCCACCCACTTGGCCGGAACCCCACGATCCTTGAAAAGTGCGCCCTGTACCGTCCAGGTACTCGGCCAGTGTCTCGGCGCGCAGCTCCATGAGCATCTGCATGTGGACCTGCGCCTCGGTGGCATCGCTCGTCATGAGGGCCGTCAGTTCCGGGTCGCCGAGCTGGGCGACAATTTTCATCTTGGCAGGCGATGCATAGATTTTTGTGTTCAAAGCCTGGGCAATGGCCTTGCAGATGCGCTCTTTGCCGATACTGTAGGTGCCGCAGACGACCAGCAGGCGGTTGCGGTCGCGGCCAGGTGGACGGCGGCCGAGGGCGGAGAGTGCGTTGGGAGGCGGGGCCGGTCCTGTCGTTGCTTTGGCCGCGGGCTCGAGTGCATCTGCGTCACTGTTGGCGCCGCTGGACGATTGCCTTTTAAAGAAATCCTTGACGTTCCCACTCCCATCGCCCCCGCCGGCCTCCCTCCGGCGCAGCGCCTTGTCCCACTCGCCCTCTTCGCCCGCCCTCAAACTCTTGTCCAGTGTCGCGCACAGCGCTGCACATGCGGCCACGACGTCGCCTTGCGGTGGGAACGAGTAGCGCGGGTTGAGGTAGGTCGTGTCGAGTAGCAGACGTCGATGCGCTGTTGCTTCTTCTTTTGGTCAAGGAGTCAAGGGTGTCCGCCGCCAGCAGGGGTGGTCGATGTGTGCGCGGCAGGCTCGGAAGTCGCCGCAGTGCAGAATCCGGTGGACACGCCCCGTGGGCTGCATGTCTTTTCAAACAGAAATAAGGAGCTGCCCGGGCAGTGGTTGGCGGGGATCATTGTGACCCTGACGTTGTCACAGCCAGGAACCGGCACGGTCGTCTCAAAGTCCAGTGCGACAACGTACTGTGCGGCCGTGCCCAGCTGGTTGCGCACAAGGCTGGCCGTAACCTGAGAACAGTAGATGGGGCCGTGGCACCACTTGGCCGTCAGGCCAATGTAGTGGTCGCTATGAAAATGGCTTAGAAAATACGCGCGGCAACCCTCGACGGCGCCGTACCGGAAGGCATCGACACAGATGGAAAAGCCGGGCATGATTTTGTAAAAGGGACAGGTGCGTTCGTAGGCGGGCTTGCCGCGCGAGGCGGCCTCAGAGGCGGCTGCCGTGGCCCAGGCTTCGTCCTCGCATGGCCTGACATGAGTTTGGAAAAGGCTGAGCCCGGGTGTCCCCCGTTGGTAGTACTACTGCCGCTGCCACCAAAGGCAACGGGTTGGCCTGGCCGGGCCGGGGTTGGGCTGTGCGCATAAACCGCTTGGAGTGGCCGGATATGGGCGTGGTCTCTCGATGTTCGGTTGCGGTGTTGTGTGATGCTTTCTCTGATAACAGTGGTGGCGGTGGTGGCGCTTCTTGCGGGGCTTCTGTCTCTATACTGCCGCAGTCAGCCCGTCGAGGCATGCATTGACGTGCACAGTGGCCTGGTCGGACGTCTTTCCGGCCAGACTGGCGCCGCAAATGGGGCACCCATCGGTTGCGTCTCCGCTTTCTCCGGGTTCTCCAGCAACGTCAGCCTCGGCATCCGCCTCGAAGCGTGCCTGCGCCTCCATGTATTTCCGCTCGCGAAACTCTTCGCCAAAGGCAAAGTCGTCGTCGTTGTCGAGGTCGGCAAAGCCCGCAAAGTCAGCTTCGAGGTCGTCGGTGTTCACAACGTTCTCCGTGGCGGCGTCGTCTGTTGTAGGCGTCCTCGCCGCCTTGAGAAAGGTCTCGTCGAATGAGGCGTGTGTTTCGAGTCGTTGTGGAGACAGTGTGATGTCGCTGTAAGAAGGTGGTAGAAACGGTGACGTTTTGTTGTCCTGGACATCCTCGTCATCCTCGTCCGAGCCGTCCGAATCATCAACAAAAGGTCCTCGCGGGCAGCTTTCGCCGTTGATGTTGATACTGGGGCTGTGCGCTCCTCGCTCAACCGCCTCCGCTTGACGGATCCTGTGCACTCGTTGAACCGATCTTCAACCTCCTCTTCAACCACCTCGACCACCTCATTCTCTTCGTTGCCCTCGTTTCCCTCGCTGACCCCTGCTTCCTGGCTCGCTGCCAGTTGGAAGACGGCTTCGGCCGACGCAGAACCGGCTACAAACATGGACTCTTCTGGAGCGGCACTTTCTTGAAGAAGTTGAGGATGCTCTTGTTCGGCGGGCCCTTTGGTGCCACGACCATCCTGTTGCGCGTCGACGCCGGCGAGGACCCCAACTTGGACGCGGCCGCTGCCGCTTTGGCTGCCATCGCCGTCATGGTCTGTTGTTTCGGTTTTGTTGCATTCGTCTTTGCCTTTTGCACGCCCGGCCGCGGCGCGACACGGGTCCTCGATGGTGTTGGCATGGCTGCTGTTATGCTGCTTAGGTAATGCCGGTGGTAAAACGCATGTCTCCTACTTGTCTGGTCGACTCGCATCCGCCGGCTGTACGTCGTAGATGGGTAAAATCGTCACGGATTGCTTAGATCTGCCGTAGGCAACCGGCCGATCGCCACAATTCTCGACTGACACGAAATCGAGCCCAGAGCGCGGGGCGCGTGGTCACGTGGGTGGCAAGTCCATCTAAGGCCTGAACGCAGATTATGTCATCTCGACCACAAAATCTTTACTGGGCACATACAGTGCATCATGTGCTATGATTTGCGTCCTCGCAAGGACGGGGTTTCAACCGTCTTCCACGACATTGGCGCGCACAATGCTCGGCTGTCATTCGTATTTCTGCCGAGGCCGTGACCGCTGATGTTCTGCTGCATATCTTGTATAAGTGACTCGTACATTTTGATCCCTATCCCTACCAGGAGCCTAGACGCAGCGAAAACAAAGTAAATACAGAACATATACATGGAGGAGACGAACGAAATGGAAAGATGAAAGAGATGACGGAGATGACAGACAAAAAAACACAAGACAAGAAGTGAAACGCTAGAATTACCCCAGACTTGACACACGCCTCACCATGCATCCACTTCAAAGTTGGCCTCGGGGAAGTAGGTGGCAATGACGGTGCGGTCGGAGAACTTGCGACCGGCCAGGGCTTTCAATGCCTTTGTGGCCATGTCGGGCGTCTCAAATTTGACAAAGATCTTGCCAACGCCGGCCGACTGGCGGCTGCCGCCGCTGGGGCGGGGGACCTTGAGGCCGGTGACGTTGCCAAACTTGGCGCACTCTTCGCGGACATCGTCGCAGATGTCTATAACGTTAGCCCGAACAGTCAAACTTGGATGTGCATGATAAACCTACCCTCATAGTCCTCCTGGTCCACCAACTCGTCGGCGGTGACCATGTTGAGGAGCTGGACGACACGGCTGACGTCGGTGGCGTCTTGGGCGACAGTGCCCGCCAACATGGACATGGCATTGACGCCGAGCTCCATGCCGGCGGCCTGGGCGATGCCGACACTGGCCTTTTGCACGCGCAGCTGCGGTCGCCCAGGTCCATACCATTGAGGCCCTGGATGGCAATCTCGGTGGAGGCGGGCTCGGCGTACTCGCAAAAGGCGATGCCGCGGGACTCGTCGGAGCTGCGGTCTTTGGCCAGAACAAAGGCGCGCAGCTCACCAAACGCAACGAGCAGCTCGGTGACCTGTTCGTCAGTCAGGTAGGGCGGGATGTTGGCGATGCTGATCTTGTTGGGGGTGTCCACCACCACAGTGGACACGACGCCCGGTTGGTAGCCGCTGTAGTCGACGACGGCGGGACAATATAGTCGGAGGGGCGGCTAAGCTGCAGGCCCTTGGGCGTGCCGTTGGCAGGGCCGTCCGTCATCGCCGTGTCCTCCGCCTCCATGGTGATACCGTCGAGAGCCAGGGCCACGGTGGCGTCGGCAGCGTCCCGGAACTCTAGCAAGGCAAACGACGAGTCGCCCGACAGCTGCGCTTGCACGCACGGATCGCTGCCGTCAATGACATTGAGGCCGTTGAGCTGCAGGTTGAAGAAGGACACCAGCGCGTCCTCGCCTGTCCCGGACGGAAGATTGTGTACCAACAACCGCTTGGCCTGGCGCGAGTTGGTGGGCTTGAGGACGGAGACGGCGGCTGCATTGGTGGTGGCCGCCGCGGCCGGCTGGGCAATAAAGGCCTGCAGCTTGCTGGGGTCCATTTGCTGCTGCTGGCTGCGCGGCGCGCCGGGCAGCGGGAACATGCCGACAGCTTTGCCTGCTCGGCGGTGACGCTCTCGTAGCCGGGGGTTTCATGTCCACTGGGTGAGGCGGCGTTTGCGCTCGAGCACCGACGTGATGTCGGTCAGGTCGGGCGTGGGCTCGCGTTTCTTGGGCGGCGGGGATGCGCTGCGTCGGCGCTCGTCGCGGTCTCGGTCGCCTCCTCTGTCGCCGCCTCGCCGCCTCCGATGGCGCTCATCGTTGTCGTCGTCGTCAACCCGGCCACGGCCACGGTCCCGCCGACGGTCGCGATCGCGGTCTCCACGGTCTCCACGGTCTCCACGGTCTCCACGGTCTCTCTCTCTCTCTCTCTCTCTGTCACCTCCCCAGGATCACGTTCGCGACGTTCGCCACGGCCACCCGAGTAGCGGTCCTCCCGTTCGCGGTCACGGTGGCTGCGGGAGGACGAGTAGCTGTCTGGCTCGGTGCCTTCTGGTTTGGCCTCTCTCGGTTCGCGAAGTTCTCTAGGTTCCCTCGACTCTCTGGGCTCTCTGGGCTCTCTGGACTCTCTGGGCTCCCGCCGTGAGCGTCCGCCGCGGTGGTCGGGGGACCGAGACCGTCTGCGTGGCCGGTCGCTTCTGTCTCTGTCGCCGCGTCTCGGTCAACTCTGTCTCTGTCACCTCTGTCTCTGTCGCCTCTATCACCCCGGTCCCTGTCGCTGCGGCCGTGGTCGCGCCGTTCGTCTCGGTCACCTCGTTCGCCTCGTTCGCCCCGTTCGCCTCGTTCGCCTCGTTCGCCTCGTTCGCCTCGTTCGCCTCGTTCGCGTTCTCTCCGCCCTTCTGTGATTGTGTCAGTTGTATCCAGTTGTTGTTATTGCACGTGGCTGCCTACCTCGCAAATGTCCTTCGCCGTTCATGATGATGCGGTGGTGATGTCGAGATGGAGTAGACGCCGGGTGATGAAGGATGACAATGTGGAAAGGCAAGTCGACGTCGAATGGTCTCCAGCATATGCAGTGGCGGGAGCTTCTTCCTTTGCTTTGCTGCCTTTGCTTTGCTGCTTTGGCTTTTGCTTCGACCCCAGTAAATTTTGATCGTGTTGTGATCTAGCCGGATATAGACTAGCGCATATGCGCTCAGCTGTGTGCATCCTACGAAGACTTCAGCGGGAACACGCAATGCTAACACCTACAACCACTGGACGGCAGTGGGTCCTGGCGAGCAGTGCGTAGCTCTAGTCTTCTATGCACCGCTAATCGGGGCCAGATGCCCCTATTCAGCGACAACATCCCAACTTCCGATGAATCGGACGGTGTTTGTTATTCTTCAAATAAGATACCTCACACAGTATGGGACGACTCGCACGGTGGCAGAAACTGCCCGTGACACTCACGGAGCTGTGCATAGATACCACGCTGCGATGTGGCCAGTCGTTCCGCTGGCGCAAGTTTGACGATGAATGGTGGGCTATACGCGACATCTTACAAGTGTCTATTGCATGAGTTCTCTGTCTAACAATCCAATCCAGGCGCTGCGCATTGGGTGGCCGTATCCTGTCGTTAAGGCAGGACGCCGAGAGCCTGTACTACAAGGCCACCTTTCCTGGGCGGTTGCTGTGGATCGGTCACAATCTGAGAAGACTGTCGATGGCGATGGCAAGGTCGAAGTCGACGGCGGTGGCAAGGTCGAAGTCGAGACCGACACTGATACTGAAGTTCTTCTGCAACGCTATTTTCACTTGCAGCTGGACCTCAAGTCCCTTTATGCGCAGTGGTCCCGCGCCGATGCCAACTTCCGCCAAAAGGCGCCCCAATTCAACGGCATCCGCATCCTGAACCAGGACGCCTGGGAGGCGCTCGTGTGTTTTATCTGCAGCAGCAACAACAACATCCCGCGCATCTCGCAAATGGCGCGCAACTTGTGTGCGTTTTATGGGACGAGACTCGGGGCGATTGATGGTGAAGACTACCACGACTTTCCCTCGCCGGCCGATCTGGCCAAACCGAGTGTCGAGGCGAAATTGCGGGAGCTGGGCTTTGGCTACCGGGCCAGATACATTGTGCAGACGGCGCAGATGATTCACGAGAGGCCGGGGTGGTTGGACAGCCTAAGGAACCCAGAGTGTGCGCCCCTTGGGAGCCGCCGAGGGGGTCACGCAAGCCTTCGGCATTTCGCTTGTCCTCCTATAAGGAGGCCCACGACCACCTCATCCTCCTCAGTGGTGTCGGCCCCAAGGTCGCCGACTGTGTGTGCCTCATGGGCCTCGGCTGGGGCGAGGCCGTGCCCGTCGACACGCACGTCTGGCAGATTGCCGTGCGCGACTACAAGTTCAAAAAAACGGCTTCGAAAACGTTTTCACGCGCCGTCCATGACGCCGTCGGCGACTATTTCCGGGCCTTGTGGGGTCCCTATGCCGGCTGGGCACAGTCGGTGCTCTTTACGGCGAATCTCAAGTCGTTTTCCGAGCAGGTGAAGGGCGAGGTGATGGGCGAGGGATCTCCCACAAGGAAAGTGAAGCGGGAGATACTCGAGGATGTGGAGAACATGGAGAGCGTGGAGAAGGAGAAGGAAGATATAGGAAAGCCCAAACGAAAACGGACAGTCGTCAAGGCCGAGGAAGATGACAATATGGTCGTCGTCCAACAACCAAAGATGAGGTCGAAACGGACGATCGGCGAGGCCGAGGAAATCGCCAACGTGGCTGTCGTCCCACAAACTCAGACGAGGTCGAAACGGACACGACGAGGCTAACTGAAGTCAATACAGGGTCTGTAGCTATAGTGGACTCGATGTTATTATTATTATCCGCCTTTCTCAGCCACTCCTGATTATTGGTGACTAGCTAGACAGAACCCTCTGGGGAAAACCTGTCACAGAACTATGTAGTGCGTTGTATGACGTGTTGCGTGCGAAAATCTGTGAGATACATAACAGGCCGTTGCTAATAGCCCCCCAAACTATCTTCCGAATCCTCGTCATTAGTATTATGTCTCCCTTAAAGCTCGTAACTGGTCCTTGTCCTTGTACGCCAGACACTTCGAGGGGTCAGTGCTGACCGTCTTACTCCTGATTCACGAAAGCGGCCGCCAACCGACCCAAATCGCGACATAGGGGCGGCGATCCTCACTCGACTGTCAACAGCGGTTAATAGTGAAATACAGCGCTTGCGTGGTGTAATACAGGGAGGGTACGATGAGCTGGTAACTTTCAGCCCGATTTTGCGCTACGTATACGTAATCACGTGAATGCAACGCTTACCTAACACGGTCGGCTCCAAATTTCCCTGCATCTGGAGCTAAGTCACCTTCCCGTCGCGACGGCGAAAATTTTCGAGGCAGAAACGACAATCAAGAGCTATCTCACAACAACAGCCCCCCTTTCATCACGTTTTCTCCCATCAGCAACAGCCCTCCACGACGAAGCCGCCAGTCACTCTTCCAACCTCTTGTCCTTCCACGCAGCGCGGCCCGACGCTGGCGAGACAAATGACACAAAGGATGTGCACATAGAAAGGGGCACACCCATACGACGCAACGACGCGACGAATCCATTGACGACGTACTGTCGAACGCCGCCACCATGTCGGACGCCGATTTCGACCAGATCCAGAAGCTTCAGCAGGAGCGCAACTTGGCGGCTGCAGCCCGCAAGGGCGGCTCGTCTCTCGACCCCTCCAGCCAGCGCGTCGGATCCTCTACCAAAGTCAAGCTGACGGACACGGTCGACACTGAGCTGTACGGCACGGGCGAGGACAAGTTCGCGGGCTACAACACGTCCATCCCCACTGGCGATGACGATGACATGCCCGATGTCTCTGCAGACAACACCCGTCGCCTCGTGGGCCAGTACACGGCGACGCGTACGCAGATTGACGAATTTGCGCGCGGCGCGGGCGTCGAAGAGGACGACATTCTCATGAACAAAGGCGAGCGCAGCAACCGCATCGCCGACCGCGAGACCGACTACCAGAAGCGGCGGTTTGACCGCGTGCTGACGCCGACACGTGTGGATCCGTTTGCCGCCAACCGGAATGCGGGTGCTACCGACCAGAACGGGGGCGAGGGTGAAGGGTACCGGGCGGTCATGGAGCGACGGGAGATTGAGCGTGAAGAGGAGCGAGTGCGGCAGGCCATCGAGGCCAAGCGCCGCGAGACTGCCAACGGTGGCGACGATGCCATGGCCACTGAGCACCAACCAACACTGACCTACCCCGACAAGGACAAGGAGAACGAAGAAGCCGGGTCGACGGAACTGGCTGCAGGCCGCAAGCGCAAGAAGCGGTGGGACGTGGCCGACCCGTCGGCTGGAGCCGTCGTGAAGAAGGAGGAGGAACCGGAGACCAAGAAACGCTCACGATGGGACCAGGCACCTGCTGTTGGGGGCGCACCCGGTGCCGTCGAAAAGAAGCGCTCTCGCTGGGACCAGGCGCCCTCGGCCACGCCCATTGGAAATACGGCCGGTCTCGTCACGCCCATGCACCCGTCCCAGGGCGGTGCTGCATCTGCAGTAGGCGCACCCGCCACGCTCGCCTTTGGCAATGACCTGTCTGCGCGCAACGCGCCCATCAGCGACGAAGAGCTCGACGAGATGCTGCCCGGCGCCGACGAGGGCTACAAGATCCTGGATCCGCCACCGGGCTATGCTCCCACGCGCGCACCCACCCACCGCGTCGTCCAGACGCCTGCGCCCGCCTCTGGGTTCACCATGCAGGATCCCGACAGCGGTCGTATGAACGGCGCGCCGGTGCCCAACCAGATCCCGGGCATGTACGACCTACAGTTTTTGAAACCCGAGGACGTCGCCTACTTTGGCAAGCTGTCGGATGGCGCCAACGAGGACACGCTGAGCGTCGAGGAGCTTAAGGAGCGCAAGATTATGCGCTTGCTCTTGAAGGTGAAGAACGGCACGCCGCCCATGCGCAAGACGGCGCTGCGCCAGCTGACGGACAACGCCCGCAGCTTTGGTGCCGGCCCGCTCTTCAACCAGATTCTGCCATTGTTGATGGAGAAGTCGCTCGAGGACCAGGAGCGCCATTTGCTTGTCAAGGTCATTGACCGCATCCTGTATAAGCTCGACGACATGGTGCGGCCGTACGTGCACAAGATTTTGGTTGTCATTGAGCCGCTGCTCATCGACCAGGACTACTATGCGCGCGTCGAGGTAGCGAAATCATTTCCAACCTGTCAAAGGCAGCCGGCCTGGCCACGATGATTAGCACCATGCGCCCCGACATTGACCACGTCGACGAGTACGTGCGCAACACGACGGCGCGCGCTTTTGCCGTCGTGGCCTCGGCCCTCGGAATACCCGCCCTGCTTCCGTTCTTGCAGGCCGTCTGCCGCAGCAAAAAGTCGTGGCAGGCCCGGCACACGGGCGTCAAGATTGTCCAGCAAATCCCCATCCTCATGGCTGTGCCATCCTGCCGTACCTCAAGCGGCTGGTGGACTGCATCGCGCCCTGCCTGAACGATGAGCAGACCAAGGTGCGCACCGTCACCAGTCTGGCCATTGCGGCGCTGGCCGAGGCGTCCAACCCTATGGCATCGAGAGCTTTGACGACATTCTGAATCCGCTTTGGACGGTGCGCGCAAGCAGCGCGGCAAAGGCCTGGCCGGCTTCCTCAAGGCGGTCGGCTTCATCATTCCGCTCATGGACGAAGAGTACGCCAACTACTACACGAGCCAAATCATGGAGATTTTGCTGAGGGAGTTTTCGTCGCCCGACGAGGAGATGAAAAGGTCGTGCTCAAGGTGGTGTCGCAGTGCGCAAGCACCGAGGGTGTGACGGCGGGCTACCTCAAAGAGCATGTCTTGGACGAATTCTTCAAGGGGTTTTGGGTGCGCCGCATGGCCCTGGACAAGCGCAACTACCGCCAGGTCGTCGAGACCACGGTCGACATTGGCCAAAAGGTTGGCGTCAGCGAGATCCTGGAGCGCATCGTGGTCAACCTAAAGGACGAGAGCGAGTCGTACCGCCGCATGACGGTCGAGACGGTCGAGAAGCTGGTGTCATCGCTGGGCGCCGCCGACATTGGCGAGCGCCTCGAGGAGCGCCTGGTGGACGGCATCCTGCACGCCTTCCAGGAGCAGACGGTCGAGGATATTGTCATGCTCAACGGCTTTGGATCGGTCGTCAACGCGCTGGGCGCGCGCTGCAAACCGTACCTGCCACAGATCGTGTCCACCATCCTCTGGCGCCTCAACAACAAATCGGCCACGGTGCGCCAGCAAGCGGCCGACCTCATCTCGCGCATCGCCATTGTCATGAAGCAGTGCGGCGAGGACGCCCTCATGGGCAAGCTCGCATCGTTCTGTACGAATACCTGGGCGAGGAGTACCCGAGGTGCTGGGCTCGATCCTGGGCGCGCTCCGGTCCATTGTTACTGTTGTTGGCATCAGCCAGATGCAGCCGCCCATCAAGGACCTGCTGCCCCGCCTGACTCCGATCCTGCGGAATCGCCACGAGAAGTGCAGGAAAACACCATTGACCTGGTCGGCCGCATCGCCGACCGCGGGCCCGAGTCGGTCAATGCCCGCGAGTGGATGCGCATCTGCTTTGAGCTGCTCGACATGCTCAAGGCCCACAAAAAGGGCATCCGCCGCGCCGCCAACAACACGTTTGGTTTTATTGCCAAGGCCATTGGCCCGCAGGACGTCTTGGCTACTCTGCTGAACAACCTGAGGTCCAGGAGCGCCAGTCGCGCGTCAACACGGCCGTCGCCATTGGTATCGTTGCCGAGACCTGTGCGCCGTTCACGGTGCTGCCCGCCCTCATGAACGAGTACCGCGTGCCCGAGCTCAACGTGCAGAATGGTGTCTTGAAGTCGCTGAGCTTCTTGTTTGAGTACATTGGCGAGATGGCCAAGGACTACGTCTATGCCGTTACGCCGCTGCTCGAAGATGCCCTCATTGACCGCGACCAGGTCCACCGGCAGACGGCCGCGTCGGTTGTCAAGCACATTGCGCTGGGCGTCGTCGGCCTCGGCTGCGAGGACGCCATGGTGCATTTGCTGAACCTGCTGTATCCCAACCTTTTTGAGACCAGCCCCCACGTCATTGACCGCATCGTCGAGGCCGTCGAGGCCATCCGCGTGGCCGTCGGTCCTGGCTTGGTCCTGAACTACGTCTGGGCCGGCCTGTTCCACCCCGCCCGCAAGGTCCGCACCATCTACTGGCGCGTGTTGTCGGACTGCTACATTGGCGCGGCGACGCCATGGTGCCGTACTATCCGGACCTGGAAGAGGACAAGGTCGACCGGCCGGAGCTGGCAGTGATGCTGTGAGCGAGCGGACGTTGACGAGCGAAGCGAGGCATCATGGGGCGCGACAAGCGTGCCGCCTCGAGCGAAGCGGGGAGCCAGGGAGAGCGAGCGCAGCGGGGAGAGAGCACGTGTATTACATCTTGTCCATTATTGTTTTGTCATTTTTGGGTGCTAGGGATCTCGGGGGACATGGTCTCTACAGCGGGTTCTTTCACATGCAAAGGCATTCTTCCAACTTGCATTGTCTGTTTCTGTTTCCATTTCCATTTCCATTTCCATTTCCGTCCGTCTTCTTACACGATGTCTTGTTCTTTCATCTCTTTTTATTTTGTGTACATTAGGGACGCACAACTACCCAAGGTGTCTGGTTTCGATTTGGAGACGGCTTTTCTATAAGCTAAAAATAGATATGCTAATACCCTTCTTTCTGCGTGCTCCGTACTTCTTATTTATGTTCCGAACTGCTGTCGTCGATGGCGAGTCGTGCCCGAGATCGTGCATGGTATTGGCCCGTCTAGACTCTGTAGCGTAGCTAATTGCCGCCTTGGACTCCATATTTCTTTTGTGCTCCTAGTACAAAGTACGGATGTGTGCTGCACGCTAAAAGGCCTCGACCAGGGGCAGACACATGCCATAACGTGCGATCATTACAGCATGTTCACCGCTCGTGGAAGCTCTCGGAGCTTCAACGGAACACGTTGTACGTACTCAGCTTGACGCTTGCTTCATTTTGGTCTTGTGCAGATGCCCGTGGTGGGGTGACGCTGCCCATAAGTCTGTAGATTCGATTGATTTGTATCTGCAGGCAGCTGTCTAGATGATGAGATGCTAATTAAGAGAAAGAAATAAAGAAAACGCAAGTATGGAATTATCCCTTCCACCCATTTTCCTCATCTGTTGCAATGAAGAAAAAACCAAGAGGTATGTTGAAACCGTTACGCCAGTGCTTATCATCATTCCCGCCCATGTTTGGTTGTAGTGTTGTAATTGTGCGAGGTCGTGAGCATAACAAAACATGCTTTTTTGATGAGAAAATGCAATAAAAAGAAGATGAGTCCGTCTTCCGGGAGGAGGGAAGCGACGAGAGATGAGGAGAGAAGTCGAGTAGGAGAGAGACGTAAAGGAGAAGGAGGCGGAGGCGGAGCGGACGCGTGTAGGCAGACGAAAAAAACGAAAAGACGAGAAGACATGTCCACGGGAGCAGGCGGGCGGGAAGAGGAAGTTGATTCGTCTTCACCTGAACAAATTAAAAGAAACCCAAAAGTTTGCTCTGCAGTCACTCTTCTCGTTGACGTTTCAAAGTCTCTCTCCCGAGAGGGAAAGGGGGGCGAAACAAAAAATCATTTCTGTTATGCAGGGGTGATCACGGGTGATCGTTGACTTTGGAGAGCCGCACGTTTGCACTTAGAACTTGAGCGACTTGGGCTGCTCCCAGGAGAAGCCCTGGTTGGTGCCAAAGTGGCCGTTCTTGGCAGTCTGGAAGTAGATGGGCTTGGCCAGGTCGAGCTCCTTGACAATGACACCGGGGCGCATGTCAAAGTTGTTGCGGATGATCTCGACGAGCTCGTCCGACGACTTCTCCGAGGTGCCGTAGGTCTCAACAAACAGCGACAGCGGCTCGGCCACACCAATGGCGTACGAGAGCTGCACCAGGGCGCGGCGGGCCAGGCCGGCGGCGACCAGCGACTTGGCGATCCAGCGGCCCAGGTAGGCGGCCGAGCGGTCGACCTTGGAGAAGTCCTTGCCCGAGAAAGCACCGCCACCGTGGGCGCCCCAGCCACCGTAGGTGTCGACGATGATCTTGCGGCAGTCAGACCGGCGTCACCCTGGGGCCGCCGATGATGAAGAGGCCCGAAGGCTGGATGTGGTAGACGGTCTCGTCGTCCAGGTACTTGGCGGGGATGACCTTCTTGATGATCTTCTCGAGAATCTCGGTGCGCAGCTTCTCGGTGGTAATGTCCTCGGCGTGCTGGGCAGACACGACGACGGTGTGGACGCGCTGGGGTACGACGCACCGTTGTCGTGCTTGTACTCAACGGTGACCTGGGTCTTGGTGTCCGGGCGCAGCCAGGGCAGGGAGCCGTCGCGGCGGGCGGCAGACATGGCGGCGTTGAGCGGTGGGCCAGCAGCAGAGTCAGGGGGAACAGCTCCGGGTCTCGTCGGTGGCGTAGCCAAACATGATGCCCTGGTCACCGGCGCCGAGGTCCTCAAGGGCCTTCTCGTAGTGCAGGCCCTGGGCAATGTCGGGCGACTGCTCCTCAATGGCGACCAGCAGGTTGCAGGTCTTGTAGTCAAAGCCCTTGGCAGAGTCGTCGTAGCCAATGTCCTTGATGGCGTTGCGGACGACCTTCTGGTAGTCGAGCTTGGTCTTGGTGGTGATCTCGCCAAAGACCATGACCATGCCGGTCTTGGTGGCGGTCTCGCAAGCGACCTTGGAGAGCGGGTCCTCAGCCAGGCAGGCATCGAGGATGGCATCCGACACCTGGTCGGCAATCTTGTCGGGGTGGCCCTCACCGACGGACTCGGACTGGTGTGGGGAGCATGTTAGCGAGTTGTGCGACGCAGGGTCAGTGAGGCGGGGTGGAGTGGAGATTGGGGGAGGCTGGGACAAGGTGAGGTGAGGGCAGGGGGGAGGAGAGGAAAAAAGGAAAAGAGCATAGGAGGTGGGGTGGTTGGAGGGCAGGATGCAATTTCCCCTGAACTGGCCAGGTGTCTGGCGGGACAGGAACAAAGGAAACAATAGCAGCTCAATGAAGAGCACAAAAAAACGTACCGTGAACAAGAAAGTGCCCTCCTGGTGCTTGGCCCACGAGGGCACGTTGACGCCGTTGGCAGACATTCTGAAGAGATGTGTGAGGGAAAAGGGGCAGAGCGGAAAAGTCGGCGATGTGATGCCGAGAAGTGAGAATTGACGGGCGACTTCGGACGTTGACCGGAGAAGTTCTGTGGGACGACAAGACGCCGGTTAGGAATGGAACAGCAGATAAGGCAGTTGGGTCGAAGCGGGCGATGTGCTTACAATCAAGAGATGGTGATGTGAATGAGAAAAGAAGAAAAGGAGTGAAGAGAGGGAGGAGAAAGGAGGAAGAAGGAAAGGAAGGAAGGAGAGAAGGAAAGGGAAGGAGAGACTGTCTGCCGGCGAGCAAAAAAATGGCGACGGTTAATGTCAAGGAGGGTCCTCCCGAAAATTTTAAAGTGGAGACCTCAACATTTGCTCTTTGGCGCCATCGCACGTGGTGCCGGTTGTCGGTTGAGCGATGCCGACCTGGTGACTAATCACGAGCAGGTTTCCGCGACAACTCCAAACAGGTGCATGGAGCAAGGGGCACCAGCCAATCAGAGTGCGTGCCTGGAGTGGCACTGACAGGGTGCATTGCATTGTCAAGGCCGGTCTGCTGCTTGACACGAACACATTGCTCTCATCCCATTCTCTTTCACACGTAAGCACGTAAGAATGAGAGGTGATGACGCTAAGCAGCAGAATCGTCGCGACTATTTGTATATCTCATACGAATAGACCGTGTGTTGTTGTTTCTGGGTTGCTGAATTATTCATCATCACCCATGATAGCCTGCTTTGAAGCGCTACTTCGGAGCATCTTATTGTCTGCGGTGTGTTGGCTTTTAAGATCAAAATTGATTCATGCACAGTGCTTCTGCCTTTCAGATCAATCTGAATCTGTCTGGTACAACGAGGACTATCAAAATGATACTGGCCGTCTTGTCCCTGTCCGACGGCATCATCTCGACATGGCCGTCTTTCAGTTCGCACCGCTTCTCGTCTATCTGGCTACCACGTGTTACATCTCTTCATCATCTTCATCATTGTCCGTCCCATCCAAGTCATCGCTCAGTGCAATGAGAATTTCAGGACCGTCTCTAGCAGCGCAAGTGCCATACGCAGGTATGCATATTAGACACTAAGCACGGCTTCCGTCTTAGCAGCGTCACCAAGGGAGGAAGTGTGACGGTGAGGCAGTCGCCCATTTCCACTGGTCGGCCGGTCCGCACATTCATCGCAGTGATCAACTCCCGCCACGCTGCACCGTCTGCTGCGCCGTCGCACTCGGACTGCTCCCACGTGCGAAAGCTGGCCTCGCGATCATTTGCAGCAGTGCCGTCAAGAGATGCTTGTCACCCTTGCTGACGAAAGGCGGCAGCCACTCGAACCGGAGTGTGCCTCTGCCGCGATTTTGAGGCTCGCCGTCAGCGGGGACTCTCGTAGTATCCTCTCCCATACTTTGCACCGGGACAACTACTACGCAACGCAGAGCAAAGCACCCCTGGGTCCAGTACGCGCACACGGTCGGACTCGAGAAAATCGTTCCCACGCCTTGTCGGTGCAGCCGGGCTCTTGCCCCAGAGTAATCTACTGCCATCATCAAAGAGGGCGCTCAAATGCGGTACTGTCGGTGAAATATCTTTGATTCTGTCTCATTGCTTGCCTAAGCGGGGATAAGTGACAACCATCAGGCTGTCTTGCCCAGTGACGAGACATCTATTACCATCGCGGTCCCGGCACTAACAGTGCTATCGAATAACCAGACGATCGGTACCATCTTCTATCTCTTCAGGTCTTTTGCATTCTCTCTTCCCTTTCATCCACGCCTATCCGTCTCACCTCTCAGACCTCGCTTCGGGAGAGTGTCACTCTTTTCGAGCCTCGTACCATCGGAAGGCGTTGGTTCGTAGACGTGTTGCGCGTGTTATTATGTGGTCAATTCTGAATACTCATTTAAATATATAACGAAGGGTGGGATGAAATGGTGGCACTTGCATAGTCTCACGAGATCTTATATCGCTGTGGAGAGGCTCCAGGCCGATGCTCCAGGGCCGATGCTCCAGTGCAACATCGATTCCTACGTTATCGTCGCTCAGCGCCTCGCCATACCTGCGAACTGCTCTGCGAGCATCATATAGAGGGCGCGGAGTGTAGATTTCGTCGCTTCCAATATGTTTAGGACTGTGGGCATCAGGGCATTATCGCCATCTATTTCTCGTCAAAAGCAAGTCGGTTGGCATCGCGCAGGCGTACTTGATACGCATCCAACCAGTGATCCGACAGACGAGTCTCGTCATTCCGTCGACACCGTTGTATCTGTGGCGGAGTGTCCACACTTGCGTTGTCACGGACAGCTGGAAGGAAGCTGTAGATCCGTGGGCAGAATAGAGAAGTTGGATGCGAGATGCTGAGTCAATCGAAATCAGTATCAAAAGACGATTTACAGTAGTGTTGTGAACACGTACTCAATATCCCACATCGGGAAACGCCAGCTGGCCCCGAAAGTCTGTCGACACAGGCATATCGACTGGCCGTTTGTAATACTGTCCGCCAAGTAGCTACCGACAGCGTGACATAAGATGCATCAGGTGATGCCTCAAGATGTGGCAGACAGTCAAGAAGGTCACAAAATATGTACAACCCTTCTGGGAAAGTGCGCGAGACCACCTGTCAAAGAAGGGGCGATGGCATGTTGTGACGAGCGTGCGGGGCTTGTGTAACCATCGTGCCTTTTCATCACTTGCGATATGTCACTCACAAAACGAGAGGTGCAGCGGTCGCTTTCGCACATTTTCAGTCTATCCGGTCGTTCTTCCATCTTCTCAGTCGTAATGCTGAGCTGATCTGACCACAAGATGATGACGGAGACAAGAATACCGGTCTCCGTCAACAAGCACTCGTGGTATGTCACTTCTTTTGCTCAATGCGGCGAAGATATACACTCTCACCCAGGTCACTACTGTCAGTGCAAAATGAGCGGAGCAAATGACAGTAAGCGAGGTGCTTCCAATCTCGCCTCAAGCTCATCGCAAGGGCTCTCGGCCACCAGGATGAGTCTTGCAAGGGAGCACACGGCGTGGGTGACTCTTAAGCATGAAGAAAGGCAGTCATGGACGGTCAAGGACAGCCTCGCGGAGCTTCTACAAAGTACATAAAATCGCAACTTACATGATGCAGACCATAGTTTGCGTTACATCACGCGCGCTTCACCGCCGGCCTTGGCATCAAGGACCTTTGCCTTGCCAAGGCATGATGTTACCGTACTTGGTGAAACGCTTCGACGAGGGGAGTGGCGACAGTTCCGAAATGCGGCGTTGCTTGTTTCGTCGGAGAATAAGACGTGGGAAGTACCCGAGTCTTGCTGCTTCTTTTCGATGCCTTGATTTCCTTCTTCGTGTGCGACACTAGAGCTAAAGGGGCACCCAAACGACGTCATCGAGTCAGAGTGCAGGGTAAGGATGGCGCAGCGTCACGGGCACAAACGACACGACTCGACACGACAGGACACTGGACGCGACAGAACGCGATTAGCGTTGGACCTTTCCTCTCATAGCCAGTACTCGTACAACTCTCTCCTCATCTCCTCCATGCCGTTCTGACCCAGTCGTGGGGTCGCCTGCCGTGACGTACTAACGAGGGGAACGAGAGTTGACGTCAGAGGCAGGCTGCAGCAAACGCAACGCTGTTGCGCCCGCCCTTCCACCGTCGCCCGCGCACCTGTTTGGCACCGTCGTTCGGATTGAGCAGCATCCGGGCTGGTTGGCAGAGAAGGCGGACGGTACGGGGTACGTGGGCACGGATGCTGGGGTCGAATGCTAGTGTATTTTCGTTTTTGTCGCGGCTCCGTCCTGACAAAAGGACCAAAAGACCAATGATGCAAAAGTACTGCACCTCGTAAAGCCACTTCACGCAAGTCAATGGCACGTGAAAACGTGCAATAGGCCCTGTCACCCAATTCTCCCTGCACATCCTGCACATCCTGCACATATGCACATCCGACACCTCCTGTGCATCTTGAACAAGAGCTCAACTACCGGGGCGGAGGCGCTGTTCGTGGAGATCTCCATGATCATCAGATGGTGCCACGACAGGAGGATATCCGCCTCCGCCGAAGTCATAAAGAGCACAGGCGAGCATTGGCATTCAATCGTCTTATCAAAACTTGACAAAAAGTCCATATTGTTGCTTGCTATCGAGACAGAAAAAGAGTCATACGGAGAAAGCTGATTGACTAAAAGGGGGTAATAGTACTAAAAAAGAGTAACGGATATGTACGAGAGGTGTCTGGTTCGAGCACACAAAGGGTGTGGTAAAGAAGATTAAAAACGATAGCCAGACAAAGAAGGGGAGAGGAAAGGCGATGGGATGCGGGAGGACATTGCGACTCGTACAGGAAGCAAAGACAGAAGACAAAGACAGGAAAAACAGACACGCACGACGGCCTGGCTCGTTGGGAAACGCAGCAAACAACCTGCCATCCAAAGGGGGAATCGATGCAAAGAAAATGTCAAAACCCAGCACACAACACGCAAGAACAAACGATGAAAGCAGACATGCAGCACCGAGGCCTCCGTAGAGAGCCACGAAACCCGAAGGGGAAGAAGCAAACCGACCAAACCCATTTTTCCAACCTCATGAGACCAGACCCAGTCCCCCGGTCCTGAGAGAGCGGGGAAACTGCAAGAAACTGCCCACGTTCCCTTTTTGTCGTAAGAAAGTGGGAGAGTTGAAAGAGAGGTGACAAGGAGTCAAAGCATGGCACTTTTTGTATTTTTGTATTTTTGTGTTGTTATTTTTGAATTGTTTCGTTTATGTTCGTTTTGGTAGACCTCACATCTACTCCGTGTGGTGGTCGTCAGAGCCAGCCTCGGACGGGGTCAGTCCTTGTGCACCTTGCGGTGCGACGCAGGTTGGACACGACGCTAAAGTTGCGGCCACAGCCAGGAACCTCGCAGCGGAAGGCTGTTTTTGTTAGCATGCACTCCGTCTCAAGAGCCAAAGGTCGGAGGGGGTCTGGTGTACGTACGCTTCTCGCCGGTGTGGCTGTACATGTGCGTCTGCAGCGAGCTGGGCCGCGTGAAGCGCTTGTCGCAGACTTTGCACTTGTGCTTCTTCTGGGCCGAGTTGGTCATCTTGGAGCTGAACTGGCCCATCATCGACTGCGGCGCCGCGCGGCACCGAGCCGACAAACGGCTGGCGGTGGGCGCTGTGGGCGCTGTGATGATGCGGGTGCGCAGGCTGGGAAGGAACGCCGCCCATCATGTGGTGGCGGCGGCTGGACACCTGCTCAATGTCGGAGCCGGAGTAGTCGCTAATGTTGGAGTTGGAGTCGATGGAGCTGCCGCCCGTCGTGTAGAAGCCGCCAAAGCTTTGGCTCGACAACGCTGGAGCTCGTGCTGTGCGCCGTCGGGGGAAGCCGTACGACTCGGTCGACCCGCGCGCCGAGCGCGCCATTGTCGTTGCTGCCCTGTGGCACCGGGGAAGCCCAGCGGACGCGGCGTGTCCTGGCTGTTTGAGCGACATCAATGCCCTGGCTGGCCTCCAGCGCGTCCTGGAACCCGCGGCGGTTGTCGCCCTGGTGGTGCTGTGCACTCGCATCCGCGAGAAGCGGCGGGCCACGTCGGTCGCCGAGGCGATCCAGACCAAACGCAAGCCGCGCCGATGGCGCACCGCGCATCGTCGTTGCGGGCGCATAGCCCATCTGGTCGTAGGGCGTGGCGGTCGTGGCATAGGCGGTCGTCGGGTGGATGGGCGAGGGCGCCGAGTACGCGGCCATGCCAGCAGCGGCCGCACTCGAGTCTGTGGGGTATCCCGCGCTCGTCGTCGTCATGGCGCCGGCTTGCGGCAGCGTCACCGCGTACGCAACGAGGCGTTGGGGGCCATGCTGGTGCTGGCCGTTGCGGTGCATGCGTTTGGTGGGCGCTGGGCGGCAGCGGCTGCTGGCTGGGCGGCCGGGGCGGCGCCTGCATAGGGCTGCGCGAGGCGCGACGTTGCCGTTGTCCTTGGGCGTGGTGCTGCGGCTGGCTGTGCTGGTGGTGGTGGCTCGTCTGCTGCTGCTGCTGGTGCTGCTGCTGGTGCTGTGCTGCGCGACGGGCGAGTGCTGTGCGTGGTGCGGTTGCTGGTGGTGGTGTGGTGCGGGCTGCGGGAGCTGGTGATGTGACGAGTGCGGCTGTGGCAGTTGCTGCTGTTGCGAGTGAGAGTGCTGCTGGTGCGGCTGTGGCAGTTGCTGCTGGGGCTGCTGGTGGTGTTGCCGCAGGCTGTCAATGCCGCCCAGCGACGTGTGATGCTGCATGCTGCTGTAGGCATTCTGCTGGCTGGTGCCCGGACGGCGTCGTCCACGGGTTTGTAAAGTGCGGCGCCGCAGCCGTGTGGTGTGAGTACGAGTTCATGTGGTCAAAGTTGTTCAAGTACCGTTGTTGACTGGAGTCCACGGCCATTGTCATTTTGACGGTTGGGGGTTGTGACTGATTAAAAAGGAGTGGGTAAGTCAAGAGAAGATTGCGTTCTGCGGCTGCGAGGTGTGATCACAGATGGCAGCTGCGATGGTCCTCGATTCGTGCAGGGTGGGAGAAGTATTGTTCTGACGTTGCGATGGTCGGTGGGTGTTTGGTGTCAAGACGATCTGATATCTGATTGTCGCGAGTGCGGTTGTGTTGTGCAACGCGGGAGGAGTGAAAGGTATTGATATTGAGATTCGAGGGAAAAGAAAAGAGTTGATGTCAAGAAGATGGGGAGGAGGGAGGTAGTTATGATAATCGAGAGAGGATGCAAGTGAAGAATGCGAGGGGGTTGATATTAAAAGAAATATCAAGAAGGAAGCAAGAGAGAAGAGCAGAAAAGATGAAGGAACCGAAAAGAAGAAGGGATTGGCAATGATCAAATAGGCTTCTCCCGAGCAAGGTGAGGTCAGTCTGGTGGTGTGTGCTTTTCTTGTGAGTGTGTGTCTGCATCACAGAGGTCTTTTAGTCTGCTAGAGGACGGTACTCGTAGCTCGTAATGTGCCTTGACCAGTGGGGGGTGGGCGGCGGTGGGAGTGGGGTAGCGCGGGCGTGGGCTGCTGAGATGGGCGTGCAGCAAGAAAAGACACCATACTTTGTAGACACCACGAAGTACACCAAACCGACCAGAGCGGGTGCCGTCTTAGCTGTCAGTCTTTTCTCGGTTTGGTTGCTTTTGGCGCGCTCTGGGGCTTCTGGGGGGCGGGTGCCCAAGCGCGGTCGAAAAGGGAATAACACGAAAAGGAGAATAAGAGGACGAAGAGGAAAAACGAGACAAAAAGAAAAGAATGATCGGCAAAGCCTTAAGTGCTGCTTGGGATGGGACAAAAGGACAGGAAAGGAGGATCAGGAGAAGAGAACGGGGCAGCAGACGACGGGTGCGGACGTCGAGGCAGTTGACCAGCTTGATGTGGACGTCCTGTCCTGCGCACGAACCGTCTAGAGTCCTTTGCTTCTGGGCGCAGACCGCAGACAAGGCGGAGAGGTCAGTGAAGGAAGAGTCGTCTGTTGGCCGAACCGACTGTAAGTGTGGCGATGTACATTGTACGTTGATACTTTGTACAGTTGCTGTCGACTGTTGATCGTCGTGGAGTTGATGCCAAAGCCTCTCAGATATCAGCAAGATTACCCTGCAGTGTTAGTGTTAGCGGGCTCCAATCTGCCGTGCAGGAAGGACATGGCTTAAGATGACAGCAATCACCCAGGTGAAGAGCTGAGCAAGAAAGCCGTGAAAGACATAAGAGACAAAAAAGACAAAAACAACAGACTCGACCGCGACTGCTTGGATGGTGTGTGCTTGTGTCTTCCAGAGCCAGCTGAGACTCGACCAAGACGGCGGAGGAGACTAGACGAGAGACAGAATATCCTTTCCCACCAAGCTACTGTCTCGCTATCTTCTTTCTGTTTGTCCTTTGTCCGGGGTGCAGTCGAGCAGTCCAAAGTGATCGACAAGCGCCCATCGGCCCCCATCTCCCAGAACAGTGGAGAAGGGCTATGGCCAGGCAGAAAAGGACGGCATTCTCCTTACCTTCTTTCGGCTCTTGGTCCTGGGAGGAGAGGACATCCATCGGCTTTCTCCTTTGCTTTCACAGTGTCTGTCACTTTTTTCAATTTGTTTTCGGCGTGCTTCGTAGTCCAACGTGCGTCTGTCGGATGAGGGGTGCTGCGTTCTAGCCTGTCCAGGTGCGCTTCGTCGTCCTCTCGTCCGTGGGTATGGACCAGAAAGGCTTCGGAAGCCACAGCCGGGATGCGAGTAACAGAGACGGAGACACCCACGGAAAAGGTGGGCAAGATATCACGTTTTGTTCGGCGAGCGTGATATAAACGGCGGCTCAAAGATTCAAAGCTGTGTAGAGCCATGTGAACGGGTTAACTCGTCTTGGTGGGTTGTGTATCAAGGCGGTCTGTTGATGGACAAATCGACGGATGGACCGTGGTGGCCGGTTGCCGAGGAGAAGAGGAGACGCATCAGGGGACGGGGCTCAAGATGGCCGTATTTGGAAGAACGGAGTCGGGCGACTAACTAGAGACCCAAAGAGGCCTACCAGTACTAGGGGGTACTGGTCGCGATACTGGCCAACGGTATCAGCGCTACATGTTCGTTATGCTCAATGTCATGTATGTTCAAGCATCGCATCCAGGAGCTTTGTATCCTATGTTTTTGGACGTTGACGAGAGCGACCAAGCCCCACCAGCAATTGTACTTCTTTTTTGTGTCGAGTCGCACCTTATCTTTTTCCCAGTCTACCTCGTTGAGTTAGGTAAGCTGCCGAGTGTACTACATGCCTCTGTGCAACGGAAAATACTACGAGACATCATTGCGACTGTGGAGGCAAAAACACGAGTGCGAAGAGAGGAAGAAAAGGGTAAAAGAAAATAAGAGAAATTAAGAGAAGGGGAACAAAAGAGGGGGCCAGTCCCGAAGGCAGTGCGAGAGGCGTGACAGGAAGAGGACGCAGGACGCAGAAACCGGGAAACTCGGAAACCGGAAACCAGGAATGTTTTTGGTTGGACGTTGACGCTTGTTGGAAAAAGACAGGAGGGGGGACATAAAACGGAATTAGTGGGTGCTTTCGGGGGGGGGGTCTGGTAAGCCACAAAAGCCCAGAGGGAAAAAACGGAAAATAGTCCCGTCCTCGTGGATTCTTTTACTGGGGCGCGCGGAGGGGACAGTAAACTTTAAATCTACGTGGTAAGCCACAAAAGCCCAGAGGGAAAAAGACGGAAGGCAGTCAGCAGCAACTGGCCGCACTTACTCCGCAGAAGAGAGGCAGATGACGGAGTGCG
>JADMNG010000045.1:0-232969 GCA_016097075.2 Sporothrix phasma | reverse complement strand
CGGTTCTGTGCCGGGAGCCAGGCCGTAGATGGAGGCGCGCAGCGCAATGTTGGACGCCTGGTTGCCAAAGTCGACCAGGATGGCCTGGAGGACGGGGCCGGCAATGCAAAACGTGCCGATGCCGACGCCGATGCTTGACACCGACAAGCTCAATGAGCGTACCCAGCAGCACGGCCACCACGGCCACGATGCGCTCAATGACAAACTTGCCGTAGAGGGGGCCGAAGCAGATGACGACGATGCCAATCAGGCCAAAGAGACCAATGGCATAGGACGGATACGCATATGGTGGCGAGGCGAGCAAAAACGACAGCGTCGTCCAGTAGCTGGTGAAGACGGCACTGAGACAGAACACGACCAGACACGCCTGCAGCAGGGGCGGTGCCGGACAACGAGGACGGCAATGCCGCCATACAGCACCTTGCAGTAGTAGGCCACGCTGCGCACCGCGCTCCTCGTGGCCACGGCACGGCCGCGACTGTCGATGCGGTCCACGTCGTCCGCCCGCCGCGCGTTCTTGGTCGGGTAGTCGGGCATGAAGAAGTAGAGCGAGACGAACACGGCGCCTGCGCGCCGAAACTGAACCAGTACACGTTGCGCCACGACGTGAAGTTGGCGACCACACCGACAGCAGCCGTGCCACCATCATGCCCAGCGACAGGCCGACACCACAATGGCCAGCGCCGTGGCGCGTTTGTGCGGCGGCGCCAGGTCGCCCACGAGCGGGAGCATCAGCTGCGGCGTGACCGTCGTGAAGCCGCAGAGGAAGGAGAGCGCCGCAAAGGCCGAGAAGGAGCTCGTGACGCACAGGCCGATCCACGCCAGGCCGTGAAGGCGACGAGGAGCAGAATGTACGGTCGCGGGGACCATGTCGGCCAGCGGGCACAGCAGAATGATGCGCCCGCAATAGCCCGCCTGCATGAGCGTGGCAATATGGGAGGCGTGCTCAAAGGAGACGCCAAAGGTGTCGGCCATCTGGTAGAGGATGGGCTGGTTGTAGTAGAGGTTGCCGACGGTCGCGGTCGTCGCCTACGGAGATGGTTAGCACGAGCCCGTCCTCGAAAGGGGCCAATTGCGGAGAGAGCACGCACAAACGAAACAAGAGGTTCAGCCCAAGGTAAACTCGGCGGGTTCTCTGGGTCATAACGGCACGTGCGAGGCGTCCACGAGAGAGGACGCGCCGATACGTCCTAGGATGAGAAGGTTGTGCGCGCTCGAGTCGCGATGCGTCGGCCTCGTTTGCGCAGGCCGGGTTAGCACCCTTTCGGACCGTTCGATGCGCCGTCCTCCTCGTCTCGATCCGTCGCCGACTGTTCTGCCAGTCCGGCTCTGTTCTTGGCGTCCGGCGGTGGTGTTTGTGTTGGCCGGTTGTTGGTTGTGGGCGCTCGCGCGGAATTCCACTTCCGGCCGTGTCGGCGTTGGCTTCTTCTCTGTGCGCTCATTCTGGCCATTCAGCGGTACTCCAGCAGTTCAGAATGACAGGCCAGAAGGTAACCACAGCGCGGGAGTCAGGCATGCTGTTCATCCTTTCGTCGTTTTCAATCCCTCGTCTCGGCGGGTGTGCTGTGTCGTTTGGAAGTTGTCCCGAGCAGCAAACTTTGGCATGCGGCGCTCGAGGCTGGACAGATTTCACCGCCGACCGGCGGTCGGCGGACTCGCCGGCGTTTGATTTCCTGCTGCTGAACAATCACGTCTCCGTCTTTCTCTTCGACCTCTTCTCCATAGCGGCACCGGACCCCAGGGAGCTTGTCTTTTTGTGCGGGCCGATGTCGCTCTGTAGGATCTCCAGGAGTGTAACCAAAGTACTGTTGTCCAGCCGTATCGTCGGTACGGCGGATTGCGGCTCCACGCGCCATGGTCGCGTACCCGTCTTCTACGAGCACAGCGTCGGCATCGTATCGCCCTGCTCTGGTTAGCGACTATGGCGGATGTGAGACGGCTGCAAGGCGTCCAAACCGATGTTGAAACGAGGCTCTAGAGTCTGCTTGCGAACTGCCATGCTCACTGTCAACGGCTTGCCGAAACGGCTTTTGCGCCTCGCACACTTGTTATTGCCGTCACTTTGCATCACAGCGATATCGCTCCGGACCGGTGAATGATGGTTTGTCTCAAGGGCGATTTTTTTAATGCAAGCTTTGTCTTCTTCTTTTAGAGTGTCATACGAAGTAAGGATAGCTGGATTGTAATAGCATGATTCCTTGGATGGAAACAAGGCATTCTCGGAATCGGTATTGGACGGACTCAATGATGGGGTCAATGCGGACCACAAGTTACTCTCGTTCGTACAATTTGTAATCGACTTCAACAACACTAGATGCATTTCCAACATATTTCTCTCCCATTGCCCCAGTCGATGTCCATGATACAAGAAAGAACGTCAATTGCGTCCTATTCTCCGTCACGCACTCTCATTGAACAAAGACATAGCAGTGGACGGAGTAGCACAATGCCATTGTCCAAAGACGGGCACGAAACCCAAAACACCCTTCGACATCCCCATCGTCTTGCCAATGACAGAGGGTCAACCGGGCCCAGCCGAATGCGGATGTGATCAAGAACACAAGATAACAATAGCACACGGATGTGTTTGTGTACCTCTGTGTATGACTCAAGCCAACCTCGTCGGCTGAACTTGGCCTTGGCCTCTGTTGCGAGGTCATATTCGCCTCCGATATAGGAAACCGGAACTGAAAGTCGGAGGAGGCCAATCGGCAAATATGAGAAAACCGCATGTCCGGTTCCTGTAGCATGTTGCATTCGCGATTGTGCAGGCCGTAGTCGTCGCTCTCCTTGCGGCATTTCTTGCTACAGGATGCGGCCGCCCTGCATGCAGAACAGCCGTCTTCGAGAAAGGCCCGGTCCAGCAACGACACGCGGCACACCTGACAGATGTTGGGCTGTTGTATTTCTGGCGTCCAGATGCCCGGAAAACGTCCGCGGAGCTGTAGAAGCCAACGAGGGGTATATTGACGACCTGTTGCTTGAGCGGGATGGTCAGGAGGCAAAATGTCAGTTCCGTGTTGCGACAGCGTGAAGGTCAAAGTGGACGACTTTGACGGCACCAACTTGTGCTCGAAGGTGTGGAAACGAGTGATGCAGGCTTCATGTACGCGTTAGTCAAACTCCCGGAGCCACGCCCCTGCCGCTCCTCTACTCCTTCCACCGTTACGGCGCCCAGACGGCACGCTCGCTACGCACGTCGACGACAAGGCGGAGATCCTCTCTCGCCGCTTCTTCCGACCCCCAACGCCGTACCACCTCCACCACCGCCCGCAACGCCACTCGGCCGTATCTTCATTAGCCAACACGTTGCTATAGACGACATCTCGGCGGCGGTCCACCGCACATCACCAAAGAAGGCCCCGGTCCGGACCGAATATCCAACGCACTTCTCCGGGCCTGCGGCGACTCCCTCTTTCCGTGGCTACGTAATATCTCCACCGCCGGCCTCCGCCTCGGCCACTGGCCGTCACACATAAGGTATCCCGCACAGTCATCATCCCGAAACCCAGAAAGACTGCCCAGGAGAGACAGGAAGCAAAAGGATGGCGGCCGATCGCGCTCCTTAGCACCGTTGGTAAAGCCATCGAGGCCATTGTGGCCCGCCAGCTGGCCGGACAGCAGAAGGGAACCACCTCCTCCCGGTAAGCCAGATGGGCAACCGGCGCCACCGGTCGACCGAACTGGCGGCCCGCCTCCTTACCGGGCCGTACGGTGCGCGTGGGGTAGCGGCGCCACGGCATCTCTCCTCCAACTCGACATCCAAGGCGGCTTTGACAACGTCCACCGCGGTTCTACACTGTACGCCACGACACACCGCTCGCTTGGAACAAGGAAAGGAATGGGACAGTTAGAGAACCGGCAGAAGAAGCCAGTGATAGATGCGTGTTATCCCGCATTCACCCGATATATATCATCGTGGTTGAGCACTACCTTTGCTTTCAGCAGCTTGCCCCGGTTGGTGAATTTACAAGCACAGCGTGACACGACACATAGCTGACACGTCACAGCCACCCATCGCCAGCTACCACCACGCTGCACCGTAGACTACTTCGTAGGTATTGATGCCGAGGAGGAGACCGCAACGCACGTCCTGTTATTTTGCACTGTAACACCACCAAGTCATCGGACTGGTCACCGACACCGGCCGAGCGGCTACAACCCCAACAGCACTTCGGTTTCTCTCTACGCCATCTGTTTAATATGTTTTGCCTACTTTGTTTTATTCTGCTTCATTCTGCGTCTTCTGATTTTTACTCCCTCGCCTCGTTGACTATTTAAGCTCACTGCACGCACACGCACCTGTAACTAGAAAGACTACACACTTAATCTGTGACAGTTTTTTTCCCATGAGAGTTTTGTCTAACTAATCGCCAATGTCAGGAGCGGCTGAGAAAGGCGGACAACAAGAATAATAAGAGAAGAAGCTACATTTCTACACAACCGTTTTGCGTCAAAGTCCCCGTTCACAGCTTTATCCCGCTATCATGCCTGTAGCGGATTGCATGCACTGCCAGACGCCCAATTCCACGACCTCGGCACACAAATGTGTGATCTGTGGACTCCACCCATGGACACCCTGCAGGCACATATACTGCGGCAAACTTCCACCCGTTAAGCACCGCCCCAAGGTGTGAGCTTCCCTGTGCATCTGTTGTGACTTCAAAGACACCGACGCCAACTCGTCAACAGATGTAAGACATATGGCATATGCTGCTTGACAGGGCCAGGGCGATTCACAATCCACGGTTTATACAGAACAGGGTTGTGGGAAACAAATGTCTTACTCGAAATATATGCAAGATCTTAGTTACAGCTTAACAATACAAGTATTTGCAAAGGCACTCTGGAACTGAACTCAAGCACAAGGTGACAGTTACTTCTATCGACGTCAAAGAACGCCAGTTGATGCTTTCTGGCTTCGGTCTCCATACGAGGCTTCTCTGGTGTGCGTCCCTCTAGTTAGCCCGCCGTCTTCCAATCCAAGATGCTTACGATACGAAATGTATCAGGGTCCACGAGAATATCCTGGCGGTCCAACTAGTGTGTAAAAAAACGTAAGCCACCGTCTCGGCCGTTACTTGCGGCCGCATACGCGTGTCTTTTCCAGTCCAAGAGAGACGCGGCACGATGACCTGCAGCATCGGGTTGGCGCTGCCAATAAAACGCGGCGCAGCACCTGGAGTTGTGGGAGAGTCTCAGACTCTATCTGGGCAGTCACACTTTGGATTGCAGCAGGCAGAAGGGACTTGTCGGCACTCAGTAGTTCGATGCCATCGCGGACCATGCCGTTCTTCAGATGTATGAGTCCGTTTTCTTCCCACAGGCCTAAAACTTGGGTATGGGAATCGACGTCTCCTCACCGATGAAATGCAGAGCAGCAGCTTTGTCCCGAAGACGATCAACAATGTAAGGATTCATCACCGGATTGCCGTACAAGTCGAAGCCCATTTCATCTGGGTGCGGTTGCCGCTTGATGGACACGTCGGTCGTGAAGTAAAGGATTCCCCTTTCGTAATGCGCGTCACCACTAGAGGCCCGTCGCTTGGCGCGGAGGAAGGGCAAAAACGTGTCCTCCATAGGGTGTGCCGCGTAGTACTCTCAGCATCTTCATGCAAGTGCGGACTGAGGATTCCGGTGTGGCGCCGCGCCCGAACAAATGCAATCGAAGAAATAAAAAGAATCAACGCAAAAAGGACAGTGCACAGAAAAGTAAAGGAGGCCATCAAGGGGGCACGCCATGGCTGTCATATGTTTAAGCGATGATGAGGTTGGTGAGGCGAAGTAGGATTGAACAAAATGAGGCGGTGAAAGATGCGTTAATAGGTCATTCCGCTCGGAGCACCGAGCAACAGAGTATGGGTGACTTGGCATGCCATGTGTTCGTTATGTGCTGTAAAACCTGGGGGGACCTCCGAAGACTACGTGCCCTGCCAATTGTTCGTAACACGCACAACCAAAGCGACAAAAGCATAACACGAGCAGCAGCACAACCATGGAGTGGGAAGGGGAAAAGATCGACTGGAAAGGACCGATTGGAGCCGCGAATAGGAGAACACCCATTGCTGGCTAGGAAGCTGGCTCGACGAGGATTTAAAAAAGCCATGGATTATTGTCCTCTTTGAAATTGATGTGTTAGGCTAGAGCCTATTTCAAAGCCATTGCCTCGAGGTTAAATCATGATGAGATAAAAAGAGCAAACAAGAACAGAGATATGGTAGTCATATATGGATAGCACGCTAAGCATATACCGTAACTACAGGAGAAATAAACAAGAAGAGACAAGAGGGCGGGCGCGGATGCACCCTGCCGGCGCACAGCAAAGAACACACACACCAAACCAAACCAAGAAACCAAAGCAAGAAACCAAGGTCACGAGTTCGCGTCCTGATGTCAAGACGGCATCAGGAAAAACGTCCTACAACCACAACAACACAAGAACAAAAGAAGGATGTGGAGGGAGGTCGTGATCGGTGTCGTAGGTATCGTTCGGCGGCAGTGACGAGAGTATCGGAGTGCTAATGCTGGCGCAAACCTCTACAAGTGTTAGCTTTCGCTCTCTCTCTTTGTCGTACGTACCAACTGTTAGGAGGTCTCCTCTCCTTCAAAAGGAGACTCGTTCTTGTTCGATGACAATGACCATAATAGTTCTGATAGCTAAAAACGGTGATAACAACAATGATGATTCTGATAGCTAAGAACTAAGAGAAACCGAATATGATCCAAAAGGGCTCTCTCGGAACTGCGACCCCTTATCCCTGACGGGAGACTGCGTGTGGGTCGGAGCACCGTCCTTTCTGCCTGGAAAAGGGGCACAAAACGAACAAAGCCAACTACGAAGTAGACAAAAGACAGAAATAGAAAACCCGAGGGAGGGTCTGGCCCAAAGGCAGCCAGCCACCCGCCCTCACTATGTGCCAACTTGATCACGTTGACTGTGGGCCTCGAAATGAGCCCGGGCTGGTCTACTTCGTACGACGCCAGCGTGGTGGCAGATGGCAATGAGTGGCTGTGCCATGTCAGGTGTCGTGTCGTGTCACGCTCTGCTTGTAGATTCAGCAACCGGGGTAAGCCGCTGGAAAGCAAAGGCACAACCACGATGATATATATCGGGTGAATGCGGGATAACACGCCTTTATCACTGACTTCTCTGCCGGTTTTCCAATTGGCCCATTCCTTTCCTTGCTCCCAAGCGAGCGGGGTGTCGCGGGATTGAAATATTCGCAAATCGAGCGTGCCTCTCGTATTTTGTTCGTTCTCTTTTATTTCTCAGTGTGCACGATTTTAGAACCCAACCACAAAGTCTGTCGATCCGAACCCAGCCATAAAGTCTGTCAATTGTTACTTATAAGAGGGCTTAATGAGTGTATACGTCCCACCGCTAACACTTATGTAGGCTATCCATCCCGCCATCGCACCTCCAAACAGACCGCGAGCAGTATGCCTACTTACGAGCGCGGTGTCTGCACCCAGTGGTATATCCACTACACCTGTGGCCATGATGTGAACAGCGCATTTGTAAAGTGTCACAGGCATAACAGGGACGGGGGATATGCATGTCAGTAGCTAGACTAGAGGAAATGGAGGCCACGCATGGATGCGCTAAATGCCGTCTGCATTGACGAAGCTAAGGAGGCCATGACCCATACGTTTTCGAATGGCTTTTATTAAGCTCGCATCAATATCAAGGACGGCCGGCTCCCGACTCGTCGACGAGCTTAGCTTTCAGATTCTGCTTTCCTCGTCCCGTGAACTGCTGCTCCATTTCTCTGTGCCAACAGGAACCGAAGTCTCAAAATCGATGAACGTGGTCCCTGACCGGTCACAATGACATTGTACTTGACAAGTCACCATGAGTACGGTACAGGTGTAGCTGGTCGAGGGGTGCCCTGCAAGCCTCAAGATTACCAAGTCCTGGGAAACGCCCCTCGGCCTTTCTTAGCTAAAAAGCCAATAACGCGATCGTGGCATGTCTCGTACACCTTACGAAACGGCACGTTTCCCTGTGGCCCAAGTACGATTTGGGGAATAATTCAGTTTCCGGGGACCCACCCTTCCCGTAAGGTCTGCGCTAAGGCCGCTTTCAGGGTCCGAATAGGGACTTCTCCCAGAAAATACCCCACATGGACGGCCCAATCTCCGGGGCGAGACGGAGGCCATATTAGCCGAGGTGCTCAAAAACATCTGGCAGGGTGCAATCTGCCCGGGTCGCATCGAGCGTGTCGGCCCTGACGAGCAGCTGGGGCCGAGGCAGACTGATCGTGGCAGATGAGGAGAATACTTGGAGGCATGCAATCCCGTCGTGAGCGGCGTGAGGTTCCTAAACACCGTGTTTCGTGCGACTGCCTGCGAAGGATGGCGGGTGCCGAGGATAATTGGTACAACATTGGCCGAGATGTCGTCCTCGTCTTTAGCCCGGTTGTTGCTCTCCTGGAACTTGTCGCAAGGCCTCTTGGATGTCTGTCAAGTCTGGCTTCTGTGAAGAGTACACAGGGAGGATGCCATGGTCGGTGAGGTCTACATCGAAGAGCGGTTGTATGGTGTTGACTACTTGGTCTTGGTGGTGGTCGATGCCGAGGCTGGAAGGTCCGAGGCAAGGTCGCTCGACTTTGTCGCCTTGCTCTGTAATGATTAGCCTGCTATACCAAGGTTGGGTGAGCACAAGCGAGAAAAACGCCCCATGTTTGTCAAGTCTTCTTCTTCTCTTACCCCGCGGAAATCAGTCAGATCAGGACCGCCGTGCCTTGCAGATCGAGCAAGACCGCTTGTCGTTAGCGTATGCACGTTTTTCGGCTCGTTCGTGGGCCCCACACCCGCGCAAAGATGGCGATGGCCGTTGCTGAAGACGGAGGCGGCGGTTGTGCTCGGTAACGGCTTTGCACGTCAGCCGGAGTTCGGAGAGGCGGTCCCAGAACGGGGACGGATGGGGACTGGGAAGGAAACGTTTTGCGTCACAAGGCTGACAGTGTCGAGCGCCAGCGGCCACTCTTCGTGTTTTCGTCGGCGCCCTGGATGTCAAAAGACGGCATTTAATTGGGCAGCTAAAGACTGTACCTCCGTGCTCCGCCCCCCGTTTTGGCCGCCAGAAAGAGCTAACACACACTAAGATCCCAGACCAGCGGAACTACCCGCCACTACGCCGTGTTTACTCGATTCAAAGCCTGAAAAACAAACATGTCAAACTGCTCTGATATGGAGAGGTGATGTACAGCTTGGGCTCGATCGAACCCAGTGAGCACAGGAAGACATACGATAGCACAAAACACATTCACAAGCTCTGTAAACAGATTATTATGGCGGACGTTTACTGCTAAAGCGATTGCCACCTGATTTTCATCGGCTCCGTGAAAACGACAGCTTTACATTGCGAACAATGAAGAAACCAGACGATTCTCTCGTACAGTGCAAAGTTGAGACGTCATCAGGAGGAAGCGGTACTGTAAGAGGAATGAGGTCTATGAGTCATACCTCAGTGCTACCTCTATGAAGTTATGTTTCATTTTCTTGCGGACTTTCGAGACGCATTTAAGCGTGCTTATCGAGCTACCAGATGGCGGCCCAAAAAGGTTCTGCGGCTGTGCCGGCTCGCGATGGAACAGCCGGGGCACAGCGGGCACAGGGCACACTGGGAGCACAGAGAGAAATATCCACAGGCAGGTTGAAGCAGGGGCGGAACAGGAGCACCCCCAAAAAAGGAATTCTCGGTGAGCTTTTCTGTGTTGTATATTGGTCTGTCAAGGCTTATATGGTCCGCTTTTTCGGCTCTCAGTTTGACTTGACAAGATGAATCCAAAACGGGTTTTTTTGATAGTATTGCTACCGTCATTGCATTACAGGGTTTCATATGACCCAACTTCGTTGTACCAACCCCTGATGCGCGGATGGCTTCATGGACAGAATGCAATTGTGACGGACGGCGAGCGAGTACGTTCATGGAAGAGTGCGTCGGACTCTTGAGATGGTACGGTGACAGTTCGTGAATAGACGGACGCTCTACTCGTAGACAATTGCTGTGTCTACTGGGGCGGCTTGGTATCTTGTAGACTTTCTGGCTTTCCCAAAGAGTGCATCGATACGATCGTGACTAGGTCTGACAACCGTCACCTCAAAGTTGTCTCAAAGTTGTTGCCTCACCCAGGCGACGCGCCTGGAGCTGAGAAAAGCTACCTACTTCTGTGGGCAGCAGCACCAGAAAGAGAAGTAAATGAAAGTTGTCAGACAGTTTGCGTCGTCGGACATGTTGTCTGTCATTCTCGGGACGCCTGAACGGAACGGTCCGTATTGATACATGAAGAAAGAAACAGGCGTAATGCGCTGCAACGCGCCTGCGCTACGTGGAGGGTACATGATGAATGAGGTGCGAATGAAGTGTATGAATCGGGCGCCTCCATGAGAAGCATAAAGGGGGTATTTGGAGGGAGTGGCGTACTGCTGGTTCGCATGCTTGACGTCCTCTCTGTTGCTGCTATGGTGTCTTGCCTTGTTCTCGAAGCCGGTAGTGAATGGGCATCCGATATCTCCAATGTCAGAGGGAGGCCGCCTCTTTATACTTTCGGGACGACATACCGACAAGGAGGCGGCAATAAATAGACCACAAACCACTAACAAAAGCGACGTAAATGTGGTTCGTGGTTGACGAGCGATTGCTCAGTCAAAGTGCATACAGTCATCAAGTCGCGGCTTTCAACGCTGGATGGAATCGATTAAATTGCATCGCAGTCCCGTCATGACAGTCAACACGCGCGTTCCGGCCTGGTCAGGTTTGTTCCAGCTCGTTCAGTTCTCTGTAAACGAAGTTGTCAGTAGCTTCCTAGAAACATACTGTCCGTCTCCATTCAAAAGACTTTGCTCAGTCTTAGCCACAGGAAGGTAAAAGTGCATCACGATGGTCGTGTTCCACAAAGTGCCACGGGCTACAACCTTTCAAGTGACTAAGACTGTCTCGTGTTTTGAAAACCGGTTGGCCATTTTGACTTGTGTACATGGCTGGTACTAGTTCCTATTGAGGGCGGGTAGGGGCTACCCTTCTTGTTCTTGTTTGTTGGCTTTTGGTTGGAGTCCTTTTCTAGCCCTCTGTGGCTGATAAGCGTGGCTTGTAGGCTGGACCCTGGACCCACTGCTATCTCATCTGCGACTATTTATTTTCGTTGGCTTCTGGAACATCTTGTTCTCAACATCCATCTTTCTGTATCATCGTTTCTTTTTAGTTTTTAGCTATCATCAGAATCATCATCGCCTTTACCACCAAACAAGGACGCGTCTCCTTTTGACCAAAGGAGATCCCAAACAGTTGGTACGTGCGACAGAGAGAGAGACAGCTAACAGTTGAGGTTCTGCTTGCTCGGGCATCCGCCCGGGCAGGCGGAACTGCGCGCCAGCATTAAACACTCCGATACTCTCGTTACTGCCACCGACCGATACCTACGAGACCGATCACGACCTCCCTCCACATTCTTCTTTCGTTCTTGTGTTGTTGTGGTTGTAGGGACGTTTTTCCTGATGCCTTCTCGACATCAGGGACGCGTCTTGTGACCTTGGTTTCTTGGTTTGGTTTGGTGTGTGTGTTCTTTGCTGTGCGCCGCCAGGGTCCAGCTGCGCCCGCCCTCACTATATATGCAGATGTGTTAGAGGATACCGATTAGCATGACGAGAAGTCTAAACTTCGCACCGGTTTCACGATAAGAGTCTGCCTGTCACCAACATGCTCCACACGCCGGCAACTGAAAGAAGCCTGTCCGGACAGTACATCTCTAATACTTACAATGGATGCGCTGTGACTGTTATCTTCACGAATACTTTTCAGTGCATTGCTTTGTTGATTTCATCAGTGCATGGTTTTGTGAAACTGTGAGCGCGGACGGGTGAAGAAATCGAGGTGAGGCGGTCTTTGGACACTGGATCGCTGCCGGCCATAGTGAGTACGTTGCAAGTCACAGTTTACTATACCTCATTTGCTATCAAAGAGCAGTATATTTTCGTGGTGCCTTTTGACCAGATGACACCCGTGTGCTCTGTCTTAATTTTGTAAATGTGACATGAAATGAAAACAAATCTTGACACCGAAGTCTGGACCTGTCCTCTCCACTTATGCCACAAAAATTCTGTTCGTCCATTCTGAAAACAGGAAAAACCATCGCGTGTCACCGTCGAGATTGAGTGAAAAGTAAAAGGAATGAGGCAGAAAAAAGACGGATCGGTCACAACGAGGGCCGTGTGGTCAGAATAACCACGCGGCCATCATGATGCCTTTAATGGAGAGAAGAAGCAAAGGAACTTTTAGAAAAGATGCAAACGAGACGAGTAGTGAGTCCCTCCGAGCAAGCAGCGAGTGGAGATTGAGTGCAAACAAGTAAAGCTGCAAAGACCATGACGCCGTGGACCAACGTGGCCAGAGAAGCAGATAGAAGCAAGTCGTGTTTGAAAGGATGAAGAAGATGAAAAAGAAGCATGTAAAGCAACTCAAACCAAAACAAATGGAGAAAGGTGAAATTCAAACCCAAGCTCCAAGCAACGACCGATTCGAAAGCTAAAAGCCCGATCCATCGTGTGGAAACGCACAATCTGTTTCGTTTCACCGACAGCCCGACCTACTTTGTCAAGCGACGAGCCATGGAGTACAAAGCCAGCGTTGACTGCACCTTGATGCTGACGGTAGCATCATGGGTGGCATGCTTGATCACACGGCCCGTGCGACGTGCGCAGCGCTCAGCGGCAGCCTTCCACTGAGTGACACTCAACTGCGCCCTGCGGGAGCAACTGGTAGGCATCCGGTGTCTGTCCCGGATCGCGGTCAAAAGGCCCGCCGCTCTGCTCTTGCCGACGTTGTATACACCAGGTAGCCACGAAGGTAGTAATGGAATGCAACAATAGCGCCCACATCAGCCATGAGATTGTATTACATCATAGTCTGACTGGTAGAGACTACCTTGGATGGCCTTGCGAGCCAACGCCTTGACATGGGGTTGTTGAGCAGGCCAAAGTCAGCCGGGTCAGCTACCCCGGCCGTGCATGGACAGACTGACCAGTTGCCTTGAGGACAGGACGGGCTTTCGTCACGATTGCAGCACAGACGGTCGCCCAGTGCGTGATGGCATGGACATCTGTCGTGCCGGCATGCTGCCTAAACTCAATGGTCCGCGGCCGCGTGCTGCCGCCCTCGGATTGGCGGCGTAGGTTGTCAAAATTGACACTCATCCGGCCGCCCATCAGTGCGCCAGGCCGAAGAAGACAGAGCGTGTTGCGAATGGACGGCGACGTCAAGAAGCGTACAACGCCGCGCCAGGCCATGTGCGGGTCCGCAGGACAGTAGGGACACAGGCCGTCTCGTAAAAGGCATTCCTGAATGGGGGCGGGCTCTCGAGTGGCCATCATTTGCGGACGGGACTCGTCGTCTTGAGCCTGCGGCCCAAACTCGTACGCCACGTCCGGCCGGCCTGCGCGTACGCTGGGAATCGGGTAAGCGACGGTGCCGCCTTTGGCCACCGCATAGTGGGCATCGCAGGCGTCGTTGGCCGGATCGTCGGCCGGATCGTCGTCGTCGCCGTCAAACAAAAGTGTGCGTCCGTCATGGGCCGCCTCTGAGAAGAAACGCAGACTGCGCGTGTGGCCGGCACAGGCCCCTCGGGAAGAGGGATGAAAGGTGTCGAACAATGGCGCAGCCGCCCAAGCGAGCGCCGCGACTGACCTGGCCCAGGTGTTTGGGAAGCCGCGATTTGCGAAGCCAACGTGCTGGGGATGGTTAGTGTGAGTGGGTATCGTGAACAGTGCTCAGAATGGACAAAAACGGCAAAGAAGAACGTACAACGTGCAGCCCATAGCTAGCATTGGTCTTCACCTTGAAGCGCTTGAGGACGACTTCAAACGCCTTTTCAACCTCTCCGAGGCGGTCTTCCGTCACAACAGCCGAGGCGATCTCGATTGATTTCCACTGCTGGGAAGGCAGCTTGAGAGCATCATCGCGCACGCTGGCATCGACTCCAACGACAAAGTAGCCGTTGAAACGATAGTTGGGCAGTTCGGTGGGATTCACGTCGGGAAAGCGCTCGGTGGCGTATTCAGCGTTGACCAGCGCATACTCGATCTCGCAACGGGTGGCTGTACGAATCTGGGCATCGTTCAGTGCCTTGGACACGTGGTAGACTTGCGGCAGATTGTCAATGCACCCAGGACGCGTGACAACTGGGGCTCGGTGGCCAGTGTTGGGGACCTCGTCGATCGGGCCATAGGGAGAAGAACCAGGCTCGATGAGGAACTCCCACTCGATGCCAAGTGTGACGCGAGTCTTCTCGTCGGCCTCCATCTGGTACTGCTCCGGGGAAGTTACCGGTTTGCCGCAGTTCCACCCGTCCGCCTGGCGGACATCATCTCGTGCGGGAGTCGAATGTCATCCTCAGAACGCGGGAAGGTATGGCTGCATGTCACACGATGCTGGCCTTTTGTGTCAGAGCTTTCAAAGAGTCTGGCCACGCCCAAGTCCGGGCGGCAAACCGGATTCGCCGACTCGGCCATCTTAGCAGGTCTCACAGGCAGCTCGATCGGCTGAGCGACAGGACGTAGCTTTGACGGCTCCCCGATGGCGATGGGATGGGCCACACGACCCTTGGCAACGTCATCCGCTCGCTTAGTAGGCATCCGCACATCATCAGTCACGATGGCGTCTTCGAGGTCTTTTTCATTCAAAGGGCTGGACGGGCGGTCCGGGACTGGCGTGTCGGGCATTCCGGACTCGTTGTCCATCTTGAAAACTACCATTGTTCTGCTTGGCGAGGTCGACACTGAAGTACAAAAACGAGGTTAGGCAATGACGTGACAAGAGAAGGAGCACATTGGCGGACCATAGATCACGATGACGTACCAAGATGAAACCTGACAGCGGTACGTTTGCAGGACGGCGGTGACGACGACGACAACGACGAAGACGATACTGTTGATTGTTGACTCTTGAGAAATAGGATGTCTCAAAAAAGAGGCCCTGTCGACTAGAGGCGAGGCAGGATGTGCAAAACGGCTGGCAAAGAACAAGATGGTGAATAGAAGGGGTACGTGGGGACAGTTATAGCCCAAAGCAAGAACAAGAGACGTCTGAGACAACGTGTAAAGTTCTCACAATGTGGACGAGCCGAGAAAAGGAAAGTCACAAAGGCCGGCGGACTGTGGGCGTGTGTAGATGCAAGAAGGCAAGATTGCGAGCAAAATGGTGCGACTGTGACTATAAACAACGAAAAAGACGGACGAAAAACATGAACAGTCCAAGCTGGCAAAACCACGCCCGGCCTTGTCCGATTCACAGCCTGTGCACAGAAAAAATCTGACAAATATCTCAAAACGATGCAAAAACAAACCAACGTGATGGACGCAAAGGGGGCATCGACCTCGACAGGCAGCCGGATGGGTGAACGCGCGCTTTTGTACGGCAAGCCGGAAAGGCATCCATCCGAGCAGGCTTGGCAGTGGACAGCAACGGATCAAAAGAGGCAGGAACGCGTTCGTCGACGATAGGCTCACGCCCCTCGGTGGTGGCAAGAAAGGAAAGAAGAGGAGCGGAGGTTCTTGGCATCGCAGCGCGAGGAAGGTGCAGCCCTCTTTCCTCTCGCGAGCAGAGGCACCTCTTTGCCTCTCGAGGCGTGTTCTGTCGGTCGTGGGATTTACGTGACGTGCATTGTGTAGGCTGTGAGGACGGCGCGGTGTGGTGGAACGGCAAAGACCTGCTGGCACACGCCGAGGTGGCCTCCTTTGTACGGACGCCGTCCGCACGATGGCACAATGGACGAGGACGGCAACGTACCCTGCCCAGGTCTCGTCCCTAGACAAGGCATTGATCACGGCAGAAGAAACGGCCACGACGCTGGCTGGGTGGTTGCACGACCGTGCCTGGCGTCTGCTTGTCGTTGGACTTCGTGAAATGCATCTTGGACTCGACAGACTGTTTACGGGTGTGTAGCTCACTGCCTCGCTCCGTACTTTGCGGGAAGAAGCCACAAAAAGCACCGGCGGCTCTCGATCGTGCGGCCCGACATGGAGTCGTGTACTGGCTGCTCTAGACTGGTCGCAACATCGACGCAGAGTTTGTTAGGCAGCAATCGACGGGCAAGCACATGCAGCTGGCAATGTTCCATGTGGGCTACAGTGGTTTCCTCCCTTGAGTGTCTCTAGCTAGTATATGTAGACTGGGAACTACTGGTACACGTTTCATAGCTGTCTTTCTGTACCGCCCATACCTGTTAGCTCATGCTTGCCCCGTGAGGCTTCTTTTGCTTGTCTCATCAACATTAGAGGTGTGCGTCCATTCTCGGGGTGTGGGCAGTTGATACATAGCTACAAGAGGTCGAGCCGGAGAATCATGTGCCAGTCTGAGGCCTCTACACGTCGTAGCGGATCGATAGATGTATCCTCTCATTGTGCTTAACAGCAGACAGTGGCGGTTACGCGGCTATTTGCTAGTTGTCCGTCCAGTCCGTCCAGTGCGTGTCTGGGCGTGTGGGTATTCATACTGGTCAGGCGAGTCCTGATCGTCATTTTAGCTTGTCTTATGATTCACTCCCCGAGCCCTGTACGGCCGCAGGGGGCGTATCCTATGGTCGACTGCGGCAGTCGGGCGGCGTGTCATGCGAGTGCTTTGCTTTGTATGCTCTTCATTCTTCCCCAGCCCAGCCACCGCATTGCGTGATCGCAGGAAGAGTCGAGGGCTCTGTGGGAGCCACTCACGTGATGCCAACTCGTTCGGAACAGAAAAAAAGATGATGGAGGACACCGGGCAGGGATGGGGATGGGAGGCAGTGGGCGGTGGGCGGTGTATATTGTATTTCCTGGCTTTGTGTGAAGTCTTTCCTATGGTTGGTACCCATCTGACTATCGAAGCAAACGACACCGGATGTACGTGGCGTTGTCCTTTGTCCGTAGACGTTGGTGCTGGCCAAAGTGCCTGACATCCAGCGTCTGTCCATATGGTCGTTGGTCCATATGGTTATTGTCCATCTTCCGTTTGTTGTTTTTTCCGTAGGGCAGCTCTTTTTCAAGTCTGGGCCGCTTATTGCTGCTTTCCCTATATACCATCCAGCTCCAGCTTTGAATGTTGACCAGGCTTTCCCGTTGCAAGGACAAGATTCAAAAGTTCCCGACACATCCTCCCAAGACATCCTCCGTCCTCTCCACAATCTGCATTTCCATGTCGATGATGCCGACGAGTTCTTTCCCCCTCGCGATTTCCTGTCGATCAACTTTGTTGAGAAGCGTTCAGACAGCAAAACAATCAACAACCCAGGCAGGAAAAAATAAGCCTTCCAGCAAGGTTGCCGCGGAACGAAGCAATCGACGCAGCGTTGACAGTGGCACCGCCCATCTTGACCTGACCTGAGGCATCGCCGTTGCAGATCGTACGGCCGGCTGTCGAGAGCCCTGCGCGTCCAGCCACGACAGAGTGACGCCACCATGGAGGTTGATGCCCAGCATATTTCCAAATGCTCCCAAGCAGCACGCCCTGCTGGCCGACGGCGGGCAACTTGTCCATGATGCCGGCACAGCAGATCAGCGCAGCAACCTAGCCAAAGGCGGCCACGCTCTTGTCAAAGATGGACTTGACAGAGTCGTCGCTGGCAATGCCAGCCTCCACAGCCATGGCCTCGCCTCTTCTGTCGGCCGCGATGTCGACGAGGGCGACCTGCCTGCCGCGCGAACACGTCGATGGCCGCGGCATTGTCGAGACCGTTTGTTGACGCCGTTGTGAAGTCCCAAGGAAGACAGAGAAGCAGTTGATTGGTTCAGGGGGTGGCGAAGATGTAATTGTTGTCTATTGACTGTATGGATGGAGCGAGCTTGTTCTAACAGTATCGTCAAGAAGCAGGATCCGCAGTGCCCCTTATACGCCCCGAGACATCGACAAGCGTCTACAAGTTGAATCTGATCGTCGTACTCGTGTCAAACCCAGATCTCGGCTGGCTGCAAGTCCGCTCTTGCGGAGGGTAGTCTCTTCCCACTTACCGAAGACGCCGTGCAAAAATCTTTCCATTGGCGAGAACACCAGTCAAGAGTCGACTGTAACCCCGTCTTTTTTCAGCAGCTCACGAAGTTACATACGATAATGCAGCAGTGCCAGCAGAAAACGAGCCAGCAGACAACCAGCCAGCTCATCGACCAGGCTAAGCTACTTTCCAAGACCGCCCTACGTTGTATGCCATACCACTTGTTCTCTGGACGGCGGGACGACGAAACGGCCCTGGCACGTTGTCGGTCCCATCTCCCTGCCACGCTCAGCCAGATTGTGTGAGGTGCCGAGTTGCGAAGAGGACGAGGGGCAAACACGCGGCTGTCAAACGGCCGTCTGCTTGCCTTGTCCAGCGAGAAATGTCGTACACACTGCGCATGCATGGTTTGCTGACACAACGCAGGGCTGTGTTTCGTTAACACGCCAGTTTGCATACACAGAGATCCCTCGCCAGCAGCCTCAAGACTCACACATGGCTGGGGGGTATCAACCAGTCGAAAGAACTCTACTACAAGGCTGGTCCGGGAAGGGAGACCATCTGGACATGGGCCTTGTTGTCACCGTGGTGTTGAACGTCTGCAAGTTCCGTGGCGCTGCCATATGTCTCGGCGGGTGTAGTCGGGCTGTTTGTAATGACAGCTGGTTGAAATCATGTGAGACAAGGCTTCTTGGCCGGCATCTCTTCTCTGCACCTTGCAACTGAGTACCAATCTCTCTTCAAGAGGACTTATGTTCTTGGCCTCGTCCAAGTTGGGGAAACAAGCAGGTCCCAGATTGCCACCAATATAGACCCCGAAACCATGGGACGAAATGATCCATACTCCTCTGTAACACGGTTCCTCGAGCAGCCCTACGACCATGGAGCTCTGGTTGCAGCACACATCCTGCTCCGTACACCACTGCCGACTGGATCTTCTCTCATGCATCCAGTAGGATGATTATCCAATCGAATGTTCAGCAAAGTCCCGCTTTCCGGCTATCTTGACTATGTAACAAAGCATGGCTTTCATACCCATTTCGGCAAGAAAACTTCTTCTGGCATAGGTGCGTCCCCGATGGAGTTGCTGTTATAGTGTACAATCGCCGGTGCATGTAACGGAGGCCATGGGGCGTCTCCTGCTGCCCTCATCTTGTGTAATGAGAGACTGTTATCAGATTTATGCCAACGTGCTGCTGATTCCAGGGGCTCCATTAGGCCAAAACGTTGACAGGCATCACCTCGATGCTGACCTGCATAAGTGAAGTTTGGTTGCCGACATCACAACGTACACAAGTCTATCGTCGCCCTTGAATACGCGAGGAGACATTGCCGCTACAGTCGAAAATTGCTTGATCTACTAAAATTCGATGCGAATGAGGGAGCCAGTGAGCTGGGCAGAGCGATTTGGATAAAGAGATGCCCTGAAAGGAATAACACCTGGCCTTGAGGATAGAATGGAGAGAACAAACAACGCTGTCTAATGCTACGCCGTCCAAAAACAAAGTGGGAAGCAAGTCCAGAACGGCAAACAAATGGCAAAAAAGTAGAAACGAGATACTAACAAGGGCACAGCGCCACATCGCCGTCCTAGCGAAGCAGGATATCATAGCCGTCTTGGCTGATCCGCACCTCCTCGCCAGCCAGGCCGTATTTTCGCCGCAGCAGCTCAAAGATGATCAGGCCAGCACTTGTGCTCGGCACCTGCCGGATGGCATTCCACCAAAACCCGCGGTACAGCCATGACATGAGCGAGCGACCTTCGGCTGCAGCCATGTCCGTACATGTGCTCAGCGTTTGTAGGTAGGCGTGGTAGTACGTCCGCATAAAGTGGAACCGTGGTAAGCTAAAGATGCGCCCAAGGCGGCTGCGCAAGCCGGTGCGGCCCGCAGGGCCACTGCCAGTGCCGTCGCCGCCATATGTGCCACCGTGGGCCAGCTTTGCCGCGGCAGCCCGTGCTGCTGCGGCTTCGCGGTCGGCCTTGACGGCTGCGTCAAGGTCTTCGAGCATGTCCCAGTGCACGACCTGAAAGTGCGTGAGCGGGTGCAAGAGAACCTGCTGGGCAAACGAGCACTGACACCGGCCAGCAGCAGGAACGTTGGCTCCAGTGCATAGTGTGGCCGGATCACCACAGGCATGGCCGCCTTCTTCTCGGCCCGTTCTCGTGCCCGGGCTTCGGCCCATGCCTTGGGTAGCAACGATACGGAGGCGTGGTGATGTGGCTCCGCTGTTGGTGCCGCATCGCCGTGCAGAGAATGCTTGGCGTCTTCGACGCGGGCCTCAACGTTGTGCACTTGGCCCTCGACCCACTGGTGCCGCTGTTGCTTCCTCCGTTCCGCAGTCTGCTCCCGCATCTGCTGCGCGAGGATCGTGGACCCGTCGAGAGCGCCATAGTAGTACGCCACAAAATTGTAGTAGCTCTGGGCCTTGACGTACTCAAACACCGAGAAGAAGACGCCGTTGCCAAAGCTGTCCTTGACAAACGAGAGGCCCCAGCCGGCAAAGATGCCGCGCAGCCCAATCTCGCGCAGTTTGGCTGCACTAAAGGCCCACATGCTTCGCGGAGTCCCATTGGCATTGGGCGTCCCGACGGTGCCCGCAGCCACGGCTCGGTGATCGTACCGTGCTTGGATGGCGTCCAGTGGCGCTGCCACCAAGCTCTGGATGCTTCCAGCGAGAAACCCGGCACGAACGTTTCGGTCGGTGCGGGAGGCGGATATACACGCCGCCGCGCCTGGCCGCTTTCCGGGTGCAGCCGCGCCAGGATCTGCAGGTAGCTTGTGTACAGCACGGCGGCCACGCCAATGTTGGCCATCAGCGGCGGCAGCACTTGGTCCGGCACCACCGACCAGCCGTGCCGCTTGATGGCGAGGGTCAAGACCCCAGGCGTTGTGCGACTCAGCCAAGTCCGCAGCCGTGAGGACGAGCCGGCAGCGTTGGCAAATCCGCCGTCGGCGCCACGGGCATAGGCCAGGTAGTCGACCCGCGTGCGGAAAAATGCTTTGACTGGTGCACGGAAGTAGAACTGTAGCGCCTGGGCAGACAGTGCTCGGACACCGGCGGCCGAAGCGGCTGTGGCGGCGTTGGTGCGGCGGTCTTTGTCCGGAATGATTGGCATCCCATCGACCGGGACTGCAGGCAATACACCGGGGTATACTCCACCCCCATAGATCCCATCGTTGGCTGCGTCGCTGGCCATCTCGTTGTTGCCACCGTTGCCGCTACTCCTTCTGCCGGGCCCCTTTCCCGCAGAATGAGCGTCATCGCGCCCCTGCATCGTCCAGACGATGCAGCATAGCCTTGTTCCAGTAGTCGGTCTTAAAAAGTCCTCCGGCGCAGAAGTGGGATCCAATATCAAATGAAAAGAGAAAAGAAGCAGGAAATGCGGCGCACTATCTCGGTCGGAACGGCCGCCGGCTTGTTTGGTAACGGGAAGGCTAGGAACAGAGCCTTGTCCGCGGCGGCTGTGGCGGGGGATCCTGGTGGGGCAGCTGACAGCAGCTGGCAGTATTGGGTCTTCTTCAGCTTCTCCTGTCTTCGGCATCCTAGGCTCATGGAACAGCAGCAGACTTTACGTCGTTCCTGAATGTCTGACAGGCACATATACGACGTACCTGTACAATGTGTCTATGAACAAAAGCGTAATACACCTGGACACGATTCGTCACAATGGGCCGTCACAGTGACGACGACTTCGACAGTTTTGCCCGTTTTCCACTCTCACCATCTTCACGTGACTCCGTGTCATTGCGATCCTGTTCGCGATATGACCACAGATCTCATCTCGGGCATCAAATTGGGAAGAAAGCCATGCATGAGGGCTCAGCACAAACATAAAAGACGGGATGAAACGAAGGCAGAAATGGGGGTTTGCTTCCATGCGTCCACCACTTGCCCCTGTTTCCTGTCACTTCGCATCTCTGCAACAGCCTAGAGTGTTGCCTTTCGGGAACTCTCTTCTTGCAGGGCCCTGAAACACGCTTGGTCGACAGCGTATTGCCCTGTTGGCAAAGGCCCAAGGCAAGGTGCACAAGAGGCGAACCCAGCCGCATGTGAAACGCTCGAAAAGCCCGGCTCAGTGGGCCGTTATTCGAGTCTTTTCTGGCCGCTTTTCCTGCCTACTCGTACTTGAGGCCCACGTCTGTCAAGAGTGCTTGAACATTTCGGGCTCTGCGTGATGTCGATAATCGCTTCGCTGAGAGTCACAAGAGCCAAGTATGGTCAAACGTAGCACGACGGGTCTGGGATAGATTCGATATCGAAAAAAGGGCAGCCCCGAAAGAGGACAGGCGAACACATGGGCGCACGCCAATACGGACATGCCTGAGCGCGTCCATTGGTGATAGTGAGCCAATGATACTCGAGTAACGGGGCCATAGATGCGAAGAGGACGGCGCAACGCTTGCGAGCAGTATCCAGCCAAACATCGGGAGAGAACTGCATTGCACAGTGTTGTGTTTGAAGATGAGGGTTGAGGGTCCCGATTATGTCATGCCTCACGCGTGCGGCAGATTGTGGAAGGAAGGAACGATGGCCAGCCTCGCGAAGAGAAGGAACCAGTATGTTCATCCGCGCCTTCTGTTTCCAATCGGTTCGCGTACTGGCCGTGATTCGATCAGAAAGGGAAAGCCGCAATGAGGCTACGGATTCAGAACTTCAAAACATCACAACTAAACAATGCCAGTCAAATATCAATTGACCCTGGGTCAAACCTCCACGATTCCTGACAGCCAACCAACACGCCAAATTAGCCCCCATGTGCGGCGCCAGCCGTGTCCGTTTTCCCTCTTCTGATTGCGACCATCGGCCAACTGACAATACATCGTCTCGGAACAGAAGCCCCGTTGACCATTTGTGGCCGCGCGACCTTATTGGGACCCAAAACAACATCCAGGGGCTGGCCACAATAGGCCGAAAATATAGCACAATCACGACGCAGCTCGAAGTGACGCCAGCCTTTCAGGTCGACTCCAAGATTGGTGGCTGTGTTGCGGAGAGGGGCGTTTGCCCATCACCAGACAGGCAATCCGAGACGGTCGAGCTTCCACGCTATTCGGCACACGCCTCTGGATTAGGCGCATTCGGAGACAAAGCCCTGGCTGCGATCCTGGCCAAACGCACGAGGTAGTTGCGACTTTCCTGTTTTCTAATATACTCCATTCCCCTTTGATCGGTAAAAGAGCGACGCCAGTTTTCTATTCGACAAAGTTGTGACGAACAACATCTCAAAGACGATATCAAGCGAGCGAGACGACAGCACTCTGCACAGAAGCACTTCCACCCATCTCTGATCCATACGACCAACGTAACGCCCAACTAAATCACAAGGCATCAACCACCCTCCGCCCCAACACCACCCCATCTTCAGGCCGTGGACAATTGATCGCAATTTGAGTCCATTCATGCGCCTGTCGACGATCTGACACGAGCCCACACACTCGCCATATCTGTACAGCGCACCCTCCGTACCTCTCTAACACGGCAGCACACAAAGTAGCCATCCTAGAACCAACAGACGGGTGGCGTGCCGGGTGGCCTGTGGAATCGCTAGATACAGTCAATAACAGCCAGTGTCCCCGCACGCTCGAGCGCACGTACAAACGCCACGGCTACGCGACCGCCACGGATTTCCGCAACGCCCCCGGAGAACACACCCAGAACGATTCGCATTATCGTGTGCATCGACGTGTCCGGTGGTGACTTTGCTTGCCCGAGGCTTCATTGCGACCAGGCATCGCCCTGGCCATTCGCGACACGGGCCACATTGAGGGCGGCGCAAGGAGGGCGCGACAATAGCTATGCCCTGATAGACATTAATCGCCAGCTTCGACCTATCTTGACTTCCATCGAACCGACTAATCGGCCTACCAAGCACGAAGCGACCAATCTGACGACATCAGAACAACGCAACGCGACTCTCGTTGGGACGCGGACACAGAAACGCCGAGCCAAGAGCAAGAATCGTACTGTAGTGCCAGTCTGTCTTTCTTGCCTGCCTCCATCACCGGTTCTATTCGCGGCCGTTGGACCACACGTGCCTAGCCACATTCCAGATCGCCCTCCACGAGCCTACATCAATAATGGCGGGCTACAGCTCATCCATCCACGGCGGCCCAGCGCCAGCTTTTCCACCTCGCCAATTTGCAGTACAGCAGCAGCAGCAACAGCAGCAGCAGGAACAGGAGCAGGAGCAGTTGCAATACCGACAATACCAGCAGGTTCAGCGAGAGTATTTGCAGCAACAGAAGCAGCATCTCCAAAAGCATCTGTAAGTTGAGATACGATATATTCTTCCGCATTGTACTACTTTGTCATCTTTTTCATGTCCGTCCGAAAGGCGGCTGCAACCGCGAGGTTTTGCGTCTCAGCCTTTACAGCCGTGCGATGACCAAACTTCATCATGCCCTCCACGTCCTTGTTCACGGTTAAGGAAGTCCTCGAACCCCAACCCTTTAATCCACCACAACCTCGTCGCATTCTCCACCAAAGTACCCCCTGATGCAACCAATCTCCTTGACCCTGTTCATCTCCTCCCTGTTTTGGCGCTGGCTGGACCCAGTACCACTGCCAGACATTCCTCCGCGATGGATTGCCCATCTTTGCCTTCTCGGTGTTCCGATATCTTTCCTTGTGTTTCTTCTTCATCATGACTTCATTTCGTGTTACCGGAACGTGCAGCCAATACTGTATTCGGTGGCTCCTCTTGATACGCGATCCACTTCGTTGTCGGTCTTGCTGATCCAGCCAGTGGCTTGATCTATGTTCTCTATTTTTCGAGTCGGACCCTCTTCAGCTTCCTGTACTCGTATCTGCGCCTCAGTACGACTGCTCCCTCTTCCAATCCCAATTCCCTTCTCCTTTCGTCAGCACGCTATCCCTTACGAAGTATTTACCACCTCGAACCGCTCGACTCTCATCACTCGACCGCGAACTGACCTTGTTCATCTCCACCTGCAGAAACACAGCTCCGTCTCAACAGTCACAGCGGCCTCCGGCACGGAACCCAAAACGAGGCGGAAACTGCCCAGCATCATACATCGACTCCCAGCCAAGTCCAATTAGTACAAGCGTTCAACGCCAGCAGCACCGGCAGCTCCAGCATTCGCCACCGCGGGTGCAACAAGACCAACACCACGGCTACAGCCAATCTGCAGCAGATCAACAGTACCAACAACAGTACAACAACAATACCAACACCACCACCACAAGCAGCAGCACCAACAGCCAGCCGACCAGTATCAAGATCCCCGATCCCAGTACCAATATTACTCGCAGCCGAAGGTCTCAGGAACGCCGACGGTGTCTCTCCGGAGAGCTCTCCTGAACTTGTTCCTGCTGAAGTAGCGTAAGCCGACAACCCTGTAGAGCAACACGATCGGCCTCGAGTCTAGAGAGATGGGTGCTGCCAGCTTTTTTAGCTGGCGCATCATGGCCATAGCCCGATATCTATTCTGACCATAGCAACAGAAGCCACAATCATCCACCGATAGGCCCCAATATCAGCCCCGTTGAGCGCGACGAGCCTCGATTCGATATGGCCGCGACGCAGGCTGCACAGCGAGCGGAACCGGCTCACGATGGCCCGCCGCCGTCTGCGTCGCGAAGCAACATTCCCACGATGCGGCGTGAGCGGCGACAAAACGCAGAAGCTGCTGCGAAGACACTGCGTGAGACGAAGTCAAGAGAACGCCTGCAGCAGCTGCGCCAGGCTCAGGAGGAGCGTAGCAACTCCATTGCCTCCTCTAAGCGCGGATACAAGGGCGGTGAGGTTCGCTGGGATCCCCAGACTGGTGAACTCACGAGCTCGCAAAAGGGCCGGCCGAGCCAGGTGAAACCTGCGGAGTATGCCCGTGGTCTGGTGGTTGATCCGGCCAGCCCGGCAGAAGCGGCCCTGAGGAGGGCAAGGCGGCGGCCGTAGCAAGTGGCTTTGCCAGTTTTGCCAGCCGGCTTCGCCGCACTGTACAAGCAGGCACTGGCACGACTGGTTCGGCATCGTCCGCTTCGTCGGCTCAACCGCCACCGCCTCCCCAAGACCCGGTGTCGCCGCGATCCCCGGCGGTTGCGTCTCCTGCTACGCAATCCCCGGTGGCAGCTCCAGTTTCGTCGACTCTGCCCGTGCCTGTGGCTTCTCAGCCAAAAGATTTGTCGTCATCGACAGATCCTGCTGCAGGAGCATTCACCTCTAATCGACCTGCATGGCATGGCGCAAGTGGCCGCACAACCTGGTTGCACCCGTTCACGATACGACGGAAGTTAAACCGCTCAGCATCCCGCGGAAGAGCAGCAAGCGAGTTGGCTCCCTGCCCAAAATTGCAGATGACACCACTGCTGCAAACCCGGCCATCATCTCATCACCTCCTCTCCAGAACCGTTTCTAGCGTTGTAAGTCGCCCCTGTCAGTCCCTTTCCACTCAGGGATGAAACACCAATTCGAGCGGTCACTTTCAGCGTCGCATTGAACTCTCGGTAGCTCAGCACTGACATCTTAACCACAGACCACCAGCACCAAGACGCCAATGTCTCCCTGCGACGCCTGGTACTGCCTCCCAAAATTACCCGAGCCCACCTCTGTCTAGAGACCCCACTCACAAAGAGCCTCTATCATCCTATCAACAAGAGCCTGAGCTGCAGCAGGACAGGCGCCCACGGTCGTCCAAAATTAAGCGGAAGCCGACCCCTTCACACCAAACGCTTGCCAGCTACGATGATAGCGACCCTTTCAACTACAACAACCGCCCTCATCCCAGCTCTGTCTCGTCTCCGGTCTCGCCACGCCCTCTCCGCCAGAGAGTGAATGACACAGCCTCCGTCGCGGTTCAGCGCACCACCTATAACTCCACGCTGTACGAATCGCAGGCCGAGTTCGATGCCAGTGACACGCCCGAGATGCCATCATCCGAACCCTCTGCGGTCCAGCCCGCCATACCAATCGGTGAAACGCCGCCCAACGGTCCAAGTCGAGAACAGCCCCGTGCAACAGACCTCGCCGCCACGGCAAAAGCCAGCACCCATTATCACCAAGCCGCTGCCACACCTTGGAGACGAAGGCAACGTTATGGACCGGCGGCGTCGCCACGCATGGGTCATACTAGCCCCAACTCCATTAGAAATGGAAGCGAGCCGATTGTGATTAGTCTCAAGACACCATGGATGACGGGAAACTTCTCGCCGTTGCGCGACACGGGCGATGGTGGCGATTACCTTGTGTCAGCAGTGGCGGCGAAGACGATGCCTCGCCCGACGAGTCCATCTACAGCCAGCTGCGGAATAAGCATCTCATGGGTGCGCCAAGGGCAGTGCGGATGCCTCGGATCGTGCGTCCATGGCAGGCTCCATTCACAAGAACCTGCCGCTCGCACCGCCAGAAATGACAGCCAAGGACCGGGTCACCATGCTCAACGCACAACTAGCCAGCCTGGCCCAGCGCCGCATCAACATCGGCCGCAGTATCAAGCAAATGACGGAGCTCATGCCGACGGACAACCTCCTAGCGACCCCTGATGTTCGTACAAGCGCGAGATGGAGAAGCGAAAGGTCGAGGGCCTCCGCGCGGATCTTGCCGAGATCCAGCGGGAAGAGTATGAAATCGGCCTGAAGCTGCATCGTGCCTACAAGAGACTCGACAACAACGCCGAGTATGAGCCCACGACGCTGTGGGTTCGTCGGGTCACAGGTTGATACGAGATTGCTTTGGCCAAGCCTGTTGCCCAATTTCATCTTTTTTACTTGCACTGCACTCGTTTAACAAGCACCACCGATTACATTGTAGCCTTTTTTCTCAGTCGAAACTGATGCTTTCCGTTCTGTTTTTGAGCGGGGTGGACGCCTGCGTTTCTGTTGTTTTGGCTTTTTGTTTGTCATTCTTTTGTCATTCTACTACCACCACTGGCTCGGCTTGGGCCACCGGCTCTTATTCCCAATCTTGGCTTTTTCTTACTTTTTCATCACTCTTTGTGTTGCTATATTGCTATATTGCTATTCTACCATTATAATATCTAGCCACCTTTTGTTGATTCACCTCTTCTTGTCTCCTACTTTGCCATTTTCTACTAGCAGTTGACTTTAATAAGCGTAGTTGGTTTTCTGCACCTTGTATCAGCACCAGCCAGCCTTTTACTCCTACGTCAGCCGCAGTTTCAAGACCAATCACAACCTTGACCTTGTGCTTGTGTGACTTGTTTACCTGTCACATTGGACAATTCCATGTGATTGTGTGATGGGAGAACAAAACAATATCGCATGTATTGATTTTGCTCTTGGTCTAGAAAATGTGCAAAAACATCAGATTCCTGTTTTTTGCGAAGAAAAGTAAAAATTACCTGTTAGTTCTTTTCTCAAGATGGAGGGATTTTTTCCTTGTAAGAGCGCTTTCAACTAAAATTGACCGAGATGTGAATTGAATATCGTCGCAGATTGGTAATCATAGCCAAAGGAAAAAACCAGATGAAACAGAGATCAAAGTCAGAGAGTCTATGATACCAAAACCGCCCCAGCCAATTCTATCCATGCTTACTCATAAACGAAAAATGAAATACCAGTTACGCATGGCAATACATAATCCAATGTCGTTTGCCTCTCCGAGGCCGCCTCCACGTCGTGTCGTGTTTACGACCAGTGGACGCCTTGGGGAGCCCACTGCTGACGCCACCCAACCCGATGCCCATTGTTCAAGAACGTGTCAATGTCACCATGCCTTCCGTCTCCAGCACACCCATGAGCTCCATCTGCTGTTCCTGAAGACCGGCCATGCCGCCACTGGGGCCACCAGCTCCAAACCCAAAGGCATCGCTCATGGCCACCATCAGGCCCTGGACCGCCAGCAAACGCCTGCCATGCCAGGATGGCCAGCGTAGCCCGGCTGGCCACCCGGTATGCCCCCAAGACCGGCCATGCCGCCACTGGGGCCACCGACACCGAGGCCGCTGGGGCACCGCCGAACATGCCAGTCAGTGGACTGAGGGGTTGTTTACGCCTCCAAACCCACCGAGCCGTAGCCAGAAAAGGCTGCCGTCGGATCCGCCATGTAGCCGCCGGCCCCGCCTGTGATGCTGGTGAATGTATACGGTGAAATGAAGAGAGGCGGCTGCGAGAACCACTCGTTGCCCATCGTAGACGCTTGCGGGTTCCGATCCATGGGAGCGGGCAATGGGCTGCTGCAGTTTGCTGGGGAGAGGGACGCTGTTGTTGCTGCCCACCTTGCTGCTGCTGGCTAGCTTTGCATGGTGTAGGCAGGCTGCAAGGGTTGCGAAGACGGAGCGGAGATTGTAGGAGGCGTGCGTCTTTGTGGAGTTGTGCTTGTTGTGTTTGAGTGTTCCGGGGGAGTCGATTCAAACTTGACCGGAGCGGGTAGGGGTGCGCCCTGCGAGAGACCTAAACCGACCGGCATGGGGCTAATGTGCCGAACGGTGGGGTGGGTGTCGGGACGTTGTGATTGTAGTTGAGGGGGACATGGTGCCAAAGTTGTTCGTGCTGGGCGGCGTGATGTACGCCTCGGGGGATGGATCATGGGGGGCGAATGTGCGAGGACCGTGCTTGGTTGCGACGATGTCGCCGTTGCCGGGGTGTTTCTTCGCTTTGGTTGGAGCTCTCGCCGTTCATCAACGAAGGCGGCCCTCCCTCTGGAGGAAGTAGGAAAACCGACGGCCCATCGGTTCTGTAGAGGCCGGATTGAAAAATATGGAGCCAGAACGGAACTGCGGCTGCCAGCGCCGGACCTTCGTCAGACGTGAAAGGTCCCGTGGTGCTGGCCCCGTGGGATTGAAGACGTAGCCAAATTGCGGAGTGCTGAAGAGGGGTGCTTGTGCTGTTGCTGTTGCTGTTGATGTTGTTGCTGTTGCTGTTGTTGCTGTTGCTGTTGTTGCTGTTGCTGTTGTTGCTGCCGACCTTGCTGATCTTGCTGTTGCATGGCGTTACTAGATGCATTGGGCGCCAGCGGTGTAGCTTCAGAGGCAATCGGTGAGTTTGGGTCGATATCCGAAGACGGTGAGTAGTAGGATGTTTCAGGACCCCGTATTGTGTCGTGTTAAAGACCGGTGCGCCTTGCTGTTGTTGCTGCTGCGGCTCGTCCTCGGCCGTATCGTAACTCTTGAAGGCAGGCCCTGGCAAAGATGGAGTACAGTTGCGAAGCGGCCGAGGCACCGGGCCAGCGCTCCGAGCACTGGTCAACAATGTCCAAGGATGTGTTGATGAGCTCCTCAATCTCCTCACGAGGGTGCTTCTCCCTGACCTCGGGATATGACACAGACCAGAGTATGTGTTCAACGACATGTAAATCGTGAGGAGGAAGACCCACGTAATGTCGATGGCGGCTTTCTTGACTTGTTGACTGCCGAGTTCGTTACATAGGCAGATGAATCAAAGCAACGCAGAGCCGCCGCTGGCGATGGACTTGGGACTTGCGGCGACGGGCGATACAAAGAGACAATCATGGTATGATATCTCCCAGTGAACCTACAGGAAATTAGTACGTGTTTCACGATGCATCAAACGGCCCAGGCACAACATACCAAGGTCTGCACCAGGCGGGTTCTCTGCGTGCCGTATCGAGCCAGTCCTGATTTTCGTTTCCATCTGGACAAACCAGGGGTGGTCCTCGCTGCGAGGTTTCTGGGCGTTTCTTTTCGTAGAGCATGCGCGAATTTCGGCCTGGCAGATGCGCATTTTACAAATTGAATGGCCACGCGCTTCTTCTCGGATGGTGGGCCAGGCTGGATGCCGTTCTCAGTGATGTAATCGTCGTCGACATCGGCGAAGAAGCCGACATCGATCAGGTCGTTTCCTTTGGAAAGGCCGTTGGGGCGGCCCATGGAATGTGCTAGACCGAGCTCCATGGTTGCGACGATCCAGCTTAGACGGCGGCGCATATCGAGTTGCAGGGCATCAATTTGAAAGCCACTGGCAATGGTTTTCTCATCGGCGATGGCCAGCTGCTGGCAGATCCTTGTAGCAAGGCCGACAATGTGGTAGACGTTGGTGCGCGTGGGTGTGAGCAGCGAATACTGCCCAATCAGCCCAAGGCACTGGAGAGTCCTGAGGTCCTTTGGCCGGATGACATCCTCGAAATACTCCATGGCGGCCAGGTAGTAACTATCGCAAGACCCGCGTACTGAGTATCCAGCTTCTGGAGGCTGATGGCCATGACCATGCGCACGGCGAAGTTTTTGTACGGGTCGGTATCGCCGTCGAAAACCTCATCGACATGCGTGACGAAGACGCGTTCGTGGAGAGTCGGAATGAAGACTTGGGCTGCACATGGAGGTCAGAAGAGAGTCAAATCACACCTGCGGTACAGAAACGCCTACCTCGAGAGTTGAACACCTCGACCAGCTTGTCCACAATGGGCGGGATGGAAGGGTTTGTGCAGGGTGGGCACTGATCATGGGATAGCTCTTCTTGCGCAGGCTGCTGGAGCTGAAGCTAGAGCCAGCACGGCCCTGGAGTCTGCTATGCTCTGCATGCGCGTCAGCCGCTCCATGCGGCGGGCGTTGAGCTCTGGTATAAGCTCGGATATGCGCTGCGACTCGGTGTATCGCTTGGCCTCTTCCATGAGTAGCCTCGTCATGGCGATGCCGCTGCTCGGCCCGAGGTAGCGGGGCGTCTCGTCGGAGTCGCTCAGGCGAACAAAGCACCAGGCCGGAGCATGTCTTCGTTGTCTTCCGGCAGGTCTTCTTCCGTGAACTTGGCTAGCTCTGCTTCTAGCTGCCGCACCTTCTCCTGCAGCTTCACGACATAGAAACGGCTGATCTTGCGGCCCTTGGTGCTGTCATAGTATTCACATACGGAGCCGGAGCGCTCACAGGGCAGACATCGGGGAGGGTGGGTCGCATCGAGTTTTGCGCTGCAAGTCTGCGTTAGTCGACAGGACGATCGTATGGGTGGTCTGAGCAGGCCGCAGAGATGGGGTCTCCCACAGTGGGCACATACCTGTCGACAGCGGCAACAAGCCGTCAATGTATGGCCACACGACTCGGAGCGTCATGGTCGCTGTCACGGCTCTGTGGCGGCTGCTGCCTCGCGGGCTGTTGCTGGTAAAACGGCTGCTGTTCGGCGGTGGACGAGCCGAGCCGGGACAAAGCCTTGGCGGAAGACGTCGGACGCATTCATCGTCGGTCGTGTGATTCGGGCCTCCGTGGGCGATCAGCGCCGTCTGTTTGCTGTTTCGGCGGTCAGGCTCCGTGAACACGGGGACGTCTGGCCTAGAGTCTGCAAGTCGGGGCCGCAGCTGGGCGTGTGCTTCGGTGGCACGCAGCAAGGGCACAGCGCCGACGGTCTCCGCTGCGCAATCTCCCCCTCCAATCGGAATGGCCAGCAGGGTGGCGGCGAGCGTGTGCAAACGGTGCAGATGTCTCAGTTCACGACGAGGTGGACGATGCGAGCGTACGAGTAGACTGGGCGAGAGGACACGCTGGCTGTGATGGTCTCCAGTCGTGCATACACTCGGAGTGTGGTCGACGGGTTGCGATGGAACTGCAATGATGTCGTGGTCATGTCACAATCTCATCCAGTGCCGTTCCGCAGGGCCTCGGTAGCCTGGATTGTCGCTGCTCGAGAGGTCCGCTCTAGGTGACAGGGAGCACCGGGACGGTTGGGCTGGGAATAGGGACTGAATAGGAACTGAATAGGAACTAGGAACGCTCGGCCAGTGCGTCGTCGTGAGAAGAGGGTGTCCTGTCGTTGCCAGCCCTCAAAAGGAGGTCGTAAGTTTGCGTGGAGTCTGAACGTAACGTTCTCTTTGCAGCGCACAGGCGGCACTGTTCCTTCCCGATTCTCCTTCTGTCCCCCTTTCAGGCGCTCTTGCCGCTAACTTGCACACTAGGGATCTCGGGGAAGGAGCGACAGGCGATTCTAGTGGAGCGCAACACAAAAAAGTGGACGGACAGCAGAGGAAAGAGCAAAGGAGGGGTATTACGCCGTCCTGAGGGCGGCCAAGACTTTCGTTCCTTTTGGTCTGTCGCATTCCAGCGTCAGGAAAAGCGCCAGAAAGCGCCAGAAAGCGCCAGGAAAAGCGCAGGAACCACTGGGCCCAAGCAACCACCAACCGCGTATTGACATGGCGGAAGCCGTTGGGATGCAATTCCAATGCACCACGAATACGCGTAGAAATGCACAACGGCGCCGAACAGGAGAGAATGCCATGAGAGACGTCCACTACCGAGGAAGGTGGGGTTTGCACGGAAAGACAGCAACAGGGAAGGCGCGGTGCGCATCCTCATCGCAAACCACAGTGGATAGTCACACTGCAATACTGCAAAAGGGGTCAGACAAAGGCAGAGCGACGAGAGCTACTGTAAGCGCCGGGCTGGACAAAGCCGGACGTCGATGAACCATGTACGGAGAGGCGATGAATAAGAGAGGGGACTAGTCAAGCTGTCATGGCCTTCTCTGGTCTCTGGCAAGATTCTCAAGAGCAATGGCTGGCGTCCCGGACACGGCGACAGTAGGCCCAAACGGCTGCGCTTTTTAGGGGACGCTGGGAGCCTCCGGGCCTAAAGCCGGGCAGATCTCGTGCTGTTCTTCCAATTGGATAGGGGCCTCGCCTACTCTACTATCAAGGCTACATTACTTACGGCACTTTGCCCCGCTTACAAAGTACGTGCGACATTCTGCCATCATCGTCTGCTCAGCGTTAGCAAAGGCGATCGCATCCCATCCCGCGCCGACGCTTCAAAACGAACAACAAGAGAAGAGACGATCGGCCACCGACAGCAGAGGACACCTTTCCCAGCTCCCAGGTCAGCTATAGGACATCTCGTCTCCGCCATTGACGCCGGGCCCAGCTGCACGTACGACTCGAGCTATTGATCTCGATTCACCCATCGGCGACGGATCGGCTACGGCATCAACGACGGCATCAACGACGGCATCAACGACGGCATCAACGACGGCATCAACGACGGCACTTCTCATGACCTGCCCACGACCTGCCCACGCCTCTCTTACAAAGGACTCCCCTTGTCCGTTCAACTCGCTGCCCTCATACGATCGACGCGCTCCCAACAGGCCTCTCGCTCTCTGGTGCCGTGGTGGCCGAAACGCAAAACGCTCTTCGCCCGACAAGGCCCTCCGTTTCTGGTGACTGCCGTCTGTCGTCTGCCGTGTGCTGCATAGGCTACGCCCCGGCTAGACTGTAGCGGACGTACCCTTTCGCCCTCGCCCTCGCCCTTGCTGTGCTGGCGAGCAGCACCGGCCGCCCACGTTGGCCGCCTCTCTTCTCGGCCGCCTCCAGCATCCCTCAGGATGCCGCGCTCTAGCTTCTCCGACAACCCTTTGCTGCGTGTTTCCAGACCCGTATCTGCCTGTTCACGATGTCAGTACTCTTAGTTTCTGTGCTATGGTGGCGGGGATCTCCAGGTCTCATACCAGGCTGCCTCTCTCTGATTTCAGGATATAGACAGCCGCTAACTGTCCCGTTCTACGCAGGCCGAGCAGCAAAAGTCAAGGTATCTCAACCTGCGTGCCAGGCACCTATCCGATGATCTTGCCAACTGACACATTTCAGTGCGACGGAAAACTCCCGGCGTGCACGGCCTGCGAAAAGGCAGGCCGAGAGAGCGAGTGCTCGGCAGCGAATGACCAGTTTGCTCGCGGCAAGGAGAGAAGCTACGTTGCGGCCCTCGAGCTGCGCGTGGAGAAGTTGGAGCGGCGTCTCGCATATGCGCAATCCCGCAAGGCATCTGTCGCCTTCCACACCGATGGCGGCACAAGCTTTCCAGGGCCTTCCGCCGCCGAGCGGAAAGACTCGCTGGCTGTGATCCGAGCCGCGATTCATCGCAAGGCGGCCCGCAAGAGGGAAAACTCGGATGTCAACTCACTCGTGTCGGACTTCGGCTTCCTGTAGGTCATCGGAGCTGGCCGATGCCTCTCTCGGCCATGCCATTTGTCCGCTGGATACCGTTTTGCTAACCTGCGTAGGTCGGTCAACGCGACAACCCGGGACTTTGAGCCATCGGTGAACAATATGACGTTTGCGCGTCTCGTCCTCGCCGCCGTCGGAAACGATCCGCTTCCTGAGCCTACAGTGGCATCTGCGAAGCTACCCTCTCGACAGGCATCGCATGGCATTGTCCAGTATTACCTCACCCACGTCCACTCCCTCTTTCCGTTCTTCCCCGAGACGTCGCTGCTTGCTCTCGTCGAGGAGCTTTACGCCCAGCAGCAGCCGGCCCAGCCGAACATGCCACCGCACCGCGCAAACTTGCGCAGCTCCGATCACTGGATGATGTACATGGTGCTTGCCATTGGATCGTCGGCGCAAAGCCGGAGTCGGCAAGACACCTTTTACAGCAACGGCGTCGAATTTGCTTCGCGGGCCATGTCGTACGCCGATCGCGCCCTGGCACCTGGGCATGTCACGCAGATTCAATCGCTGCTGCTCCTGACACTGTATTCGATGCTCGACCCGGCCCATTTCGACAGCTGGCATCTGATTGGCTTTACGTGCCGTGCCATTGTTGATCTTGGCTTCCACCAAGATCCGCCACAATCGCAGAGCATGGACGCTGCAGCCCTTGACGCTCGGAGGAGAACGTTTTACTGTGCATATGCACTTGATCGGTCAGTCCCTTCCAGACATACATGAGGCCTTGTGTCTGGGCAAGCCATTAGATACCTTTTCGTGTTACAACCATCTGACACCGTATGTCCTCAGCGCCATCAGCATGGTCCACGCTCGGGCGTTCTCCTTCACCGACGATGCGACCAACGTCGCATTCCCGTCCATGGTCGGCGTCATGCAGACCCTCTCACAACCCTCGGCGCTGCAGAATATGCCGGACTTGCACCCTCCGCACGCGCCCGCATCCTCCGCGCCCATATCGCCTTTGACGGTACCCGCTTCGAACCCGGCATTGCTCCTGTTCCAGCTGCGCCGCGCTCAGTCGCATTGGTACCAAGCCCTCTACCAGTCGGATCCATCCAACCCGCTACCCGACCCTGCGGCGTATGTCTGGCGCATGTGTGCGGACATGCGCGAGTGGTACGAGGCCCTGCCTGCCACGCTCCCCGGACGCATCCGCGAGATGTTTGACCTGGAGCTGCAGTACAGCTACGTGTACTGCATTGCGCCCAGCGCGCGGGCACCTCTGATGACGGCGTACGGCCGCCTGCTGATCTTTGAGCATGTCATTGCGTACGCGGACCGCATCATGGCACTCGCCCAAGGGGGACGGAACCCGGTGTGGCACACGTACCATGATTCGCTGCGTTTGTTCTTCATGGGAAGTCAGTTTGTGGCTGTGCTCCGGGACGCGGCCACGGCAGATGCCATTCTCGCCGGCGGCGGTTCCGTTCCTGTGCCGCTGGCCATGCCGGGTGAAGCTCCTCCGCCACCCCTGCCGGTACGCAGGGCGGGCCCGCCGACAGCAAGCGGCGGCACTGGAAGTAACGGCATCAGCGCCCACAACGGGGTGCCGCCATCGCTGGCTTCCGCCCAGCCGATCCATGGCTCCAACGTGGACCGGGCGATTGCCTGCTTGGAGCGGGTCGGCTGGACGCTGGGCGCGTACGGTGCTCGGTGGGAGGATGCGGAGCAGCTGGCAACGGGGTTCAAGGCCATCAGTCGGCCCGTCCTCGAGTCGCTCTGGGCACGCCAAGCGACACAGAGCAGCCAGCCTGCCAAGAGCAGTGCACCTCCTGTGCCGATGCTGGTCTCCGCCAGCAGCAGCAGCGGCAACCGTACCCACAAGCATACCAGCAGCCAGCGTACCAACTTCAGCCGCTGCAACAGCTGCCGCAGCAGGCGCAGCAGTTTATCTACCAGATCCCACAGCAGCAACAATACCAGCAGCCCCCACCGCAGCAGCAGCAGCAGCAGCAGCAGCAGCAGCAGGTCCCTCCGCTGCACGTGCAGTACCAGCCCCAACAGCTTAGGCAGCCGGCCGGACCGGTGCCCATACGCTATCTAAATAGCATGCAACAGCAACATCAGAACCCGCCTTCGGGACCTAGATAGACCTCGGAGTTGGCAATTGTCCCATGATACCTTAGGAGCCACGATGGATGTAGGCTAGGAGAATGTGGCCCAGAACTGCTGGGTTCAGCGTTGTTCCGTGACATCTTGTAATCAACCAAAGACCTCTTTTCGCGATGAACTTCCTGATGGCTCTCATCAAGGACGACTCGATTTGAAGACCAATGTCTTCTGCGTGCTTTCAACAGGGATGCTTTACGACATGGGTGCGTGCCGTTGGTCTCGTGCCTACGCTATGCGCCTCTTGTACTCTCACGTAGCCCTAGGCCTAAAAGATGGCGAGTATCTGCTGTCCCGTTCATGGTTCCATAGCATGGTTCCATAGGATTTAGGAGTCGTGGGGTGTTTAGACAATATACGAAAGAAAAAACAACACGATACAATGAGAGTCCTGGCGTTGGACCTGAATGTTGGCAATGGCCACTGGAAAGACTAGCTCCAGGGTGTTGACAGCTGTGAAACGTCCACCTGGCAGCTTGGCTGTTGGTTCGTTTGTTTACGATAGCACCGGTATGGCTGGCCATTATTAATTTCGTCTGTTTTTTCTACCGATTCACGTCGTGTTTTTGGCATCCAAAGGACATGCGCGCCAATGCAAATGCAAGCTACATGTACGAGGTTGACGAATCGGCACCGAGAGAACCCAAGCTGCAGTATGGCTCAGTCCTCAAGGTAGTGTGCCAGCTGCTGACCCTTTGCGCCAATGTAGTTGATGAGGAAGTCGACCCAGATCACGTCGTCCGAGTGCTCCCCCGGTCGCTCTGGGTTCGTGCTTGGCGGGCACGGCTTGCTGGGCGGAGTGCGCACGAGAATGTGGCGCAGCGAGGTCAGGGGCAGTATCATGGACAGTGGACCGACGTCGCCCATGTCGTCCTGCAAAAAGTACTCAATGGCCTGGCAAATGTTGCTGGTGGCCGTGCGGGTGGTGCGCATGGCTTCCTCGGCTGCGGCCTGCATGACGGCAATGGACGGCGGAGGTCACTGCCCTGCGGCGGCGACGGTCCGCCTTCGGACGCGGCCGAGTTGGGGCTGTAGCTTTGGCTGTCGGTCGATGCGACCGATCCGGGCGTAGACGACGAGCCGTACGGGGGCGATGAGCCAGACGCCGTGGACGGTGACGGCGTGGGCGTGGGCGACGCGTCGGCCTCGAACCAGTTGCTGGCGGATATGTTGGCCGCTGACAGTGGGCTGTCGCCTGCTTTCGGGAACTGGGGCGCTCGGGTCATGTAGTCGGGCACCGTCTGCAGCTTGATGATGCGGCTGTACAGGGAGTGGATCTGGTAGTTGACCACCATGGAGATGACCCAGAAGAGCACGACGGACTGGCCAATGGCAAAGGCCGGGAAGTGAAAGGCGACGGCATAGGGGCGGCCGCGGCCCGCGGCGTCAAACACAGGACACGCAATGGTGGACAGCTCCGGCCAGTAGAGGGGGCCGGCGACAATGGCCTGCAGGTCCTTGTTCCAGCACATGAGGCAGTTGTAGATGGCGTGGTACTGGACAATGAGGCCCAGTAGCCGCGGATGAGGGCGTCGGTGCGCATCGTCTGTTGCGACGCCGCCAGCTTGTCCGTCTGCTCCAGCAGCACGGGGATGCAGTACATTTGGTCCATAAACTTGTCCTGCGGCTCCTTGGCCGCCGTTCTGCCATGGCCGGTTGGTCCACTCGGGCTCGCACAGGAAGCTGGCCTTGCGCATCAGCAGTGCATAGATGAACTGCTGCACGCGCATAAAGACAAAGAGCGAGTGGCCAGAGGCGTGACGTGGGCGTCGGGCCCGCGCATTTTGAGCAGAGCCAAGCCGCCGGAATGGTGCGAGTAGTAGCCGTTGAGGTGGCGCGACGGGCACTCGGCAACCTCGTACATGGAGAAAGCCATGCAGGCGGCCAGGGTCTGGTCGGCCAGCTGCATTTCCGGGTCGTGGATGGCGTCTTGGAGCTGGCGCAGGCCCTTGGTGTAGAGGCGGAGACTGTGCTGGACGAGGGCCATGTTGCCGCTGCGGCGGCCGATACGGGCCATACACAGGGCAGTCATGGCCGACTCAAGGGCGGGGGCGCCGTCCAGGGACGTGTCGCTGAGGTTCATCAGCCAGTTGCGCGAGCGCAGGGTCTTTGTCGTGGTCTTGCAGCCGCTGATGAGCTCTCGGGGAGGTGGACGCTGAGGAATATGGGGAAGAGCTGCTCGCGCCAGGCGGCTTCGGTGCCGACGTGCTGGACAAAGGGCGAGCCGACGGGCCAGCTGTTCATGTTGGTGAAGCTAAAGTCACGCGACGTCGCCGCGGCAGCCGACGTGGAGAGGGACAGGGGCGTGGCAAAGTCGAGCATGGCCACGTTGGCGCTGGACTCGAGGATGGAAATGACCTGGCTCAGGGTCTCGACGGTCATCGGTGCTTGTCGTGCTGAGACGAGTTGCCGCGGGTGCCGTTTCGATTTGGTCTTGGGGTCTGTCCTGTGCCCAGTGTGGTCCCCTCCCTCGGTGCCCTCCGTGTCGTGGTAGAGATATTGCTTCCAGTACTGCTTGAGATCGGCCTGCGACACGGTTGTCGACAGGTCGACGGCATCGATGGCGCGCGGCGTGCCACTGCCTGATCTGCTCTCGCTCAACTCGGCGACGGCCGCTGCTGCCAGGGTGTTTGCCGGTTCAAAGGGCTCTGCCGTCTTCGCGTCCTGTGGGAGAGCCTTGGGCGTCTTGCGCACACGCTTGCGCCAGCGGCCCTGTGTCGTGATGGTGCCGCTGACGTCTTCCACGGACTCTGGCTGAAAGGCCACGTTGGACGACATGACAAAGGCCACAGGTCGCTTGTAGCCTGTGCAGAGTCGGTTGGATTTGCGGCAGTTGCCACACGCCGGTTGACCGCCATCACACTGGAGGAAGCTGTCAGAATCCTATGGATGGGGGGGGGGAGCGAGATGATGGTGAAAAGAGAAAAGATACTATGACAGTGACGGGATACCAGAACGAACCTTGACTTTCCGCTGGATGCAGGTATTGCACCCCTTGGAACGGCCTGGAACACCAACCATATTGGCACTGCAGGTGGATGGACAGGGGATTCTGCGCGCTCGAGGTGCGGCCAAATGCGAAGCTGGGAGGCGGAAGAGGGCTAGCCGTCAGGAGCAGAAGACTCCCAGGCCTGTTCCCAGCAGTGCGTCTTGCGCGAGTGTAGGCTCGTGCAGTGTCGTGCCTCGAAGAAGTAGCACGTACGTCGTGCGTCGTGAAGACGAGACGGAACAGAAGACAATGAGAGATCCGGCCAAAACGCAATCTGATGGATAGATGCGACAAGTAGAGACTGTTGCGACACGGTGGATGGCGGTGCAGTGGCAGGTTTCAAAACAGGACCCAGCAGGGTCTTCAAATAAGAGACGAAGAGGGGCTGTGGTGTAAGGGCGTTGTGGAGAAGCAAAAACAAGTCGTGATATCTGGAGTGCTCAAGCCGCGATGCCGTTGTCCATGCCCTTCAAGGTATAGACTTTCGAGACCAAATATACACGGCACGATGTCTCGTTCTAGGTGGTGATGCCCGCGGGAATGTCGAAATCTTTCTGCCTAGAGTCAGGGTGCTGGTTCTCGCGCTGGTTCTGCACAAGGTCGGCACAGGGGCCGTCGTTTTCGAACGTCGTACGTCGTGGATACAAAGTGAAGAAGACGTTGCCCATCGTCTCAGCCATTGCAATGCGATTGCGAGGGCATCGCCCACTCCTTCGACGTCACCCAAACAGCCCAAAATTAGGTGGGTCCAGTGCCCTACAGTCATCGAACCAGCGGCGAAGAGGGACAAAAGGGACTGTTTAGTGCTGTAAGATGGCTCATAGGGCGCTAAACCGTGTTAGGCTCCATTGTGCGATGCGATGCCAGGCAGCTCTTTGCAGGGTGGATCCTGTCCACGACGCTGCTGTCAGCAGTAAAAAGTGCCATCACGCCTAAAGTGCCCAAACGAGACGCATCCACCACGGAACATCCACACCAACACATTGTCAAGTCTCTCGGCCTGCTGTCTCGCCTCACCAGCCACACCTCCGGCAGTCTCTCCGACAGCCTCGTGTCAGCGTCTCCGTCTCTTTTCCTGTTCCTAGCGCCAAGGAGACCATGGGGTTTGCTCTCCGCCGAACGGAGACCCCCGTCTTCTTACAAATCGCCCGACTGGTGCCGCCCGATTCTCACTTTTTTTCTCGTTACTCCTCCCTAGCACGAACTCATCCGCATGGATGCCAAGGGCGGCCGTCAGTCCTAACAAACACTCACTGCCAACTTGTACCATTTCACCCCATCAAAGTGCCAAAAGTGCCAAAAGTGCCAAGCCTGTCCTTACGAGGCCCGAAAGCCGCTATCCCGACCCCTAAACGAGAAGAACCGGGTCTGTGGTAATGCCGGCATTCGGAGTCACGCTGCCCGTCCTGGGCCCTCACACAGGAAGCACAGCCTCCCGCCCGCGCCACGCGTACTCGTGCTGCCCGCCGCCGTACTGCAGCCACGCCTCCTCTGCCATCTGCGCGTACTTTGCCGAGAGCAGTGTCTAATACGGTCAGCATCGGTCGTCGGAGGCTCTCATGGCAGTATTCACGCCCCCCCCCCCCCGCGTTGCGTCCACGGCCATTGTTGGCCGAGAACGTGCTTTGCGACGGCGCCGTGACATGGTCGACAAAGACGACCTCGCCACGCCGTATGCGCTGCGCTGCCACGGCACCCTTGCCTCGTACGGGTCTGTTCTGGACCGAGAAGGCATTCTGTCTTGCTTGTATTTACACCAACAGCCCGTCTACTGCCAGGTCTCCGTCGAGATGCGTGGAGGCAGGGTCGTGAAGGCGTGCCGGAATACGCTGTCGTCGGCGCCGGTGCCACGGCTGCGGCAGGAGGTGCTGCAATGGCGCTAACGCCCGGGCCTCTCGAAAGACTGCGTCGGTAAACACTGTATGCTGCTTCAGATACACAATCTGGCCGCGCGAGCCGGTGCGGTCGGCCTCCGAGCATACGGTCGGTGAGTCCAAGGGGCTCGGTCGTCGTGTCTGGCCATGGTAGACTTGACGGCCGGACGTGGGCAGACGGCGGTGGCGTCCAGTTGGCTGTAGAGTATGCCGCTTGTCGGAATCGCCGGCGGTGTTCCGTTTGCCCTGTATGCCACTAGCAGGTGCCCTTCACTGTGTATGTTTTCGGTCGACGCACTCGAGCACTAGAGCACTGGCGGCGGAAGAGGCCTTTGTATCCGCCTTTGGTGCCTTGCTCCCGTTGCCGTTTGCTGTGAACACGACAAGCCAGATGAGTGCGCCATGCGAGAGCCACGGCTGCAGTTGCAAAGCGTGGCATGCTGAGCATTGGGTGCTCGGCATCGTTATCACCACCCGGCGAGCTCTCAGCTGCGCTGAAGCTGTCCTACCGTACATTGAGTAACTTTGTATTTCGTACTTGATTCCGTAATGCCAGATTGTTCGTGTGTCAAAGCCACTCTTTGGCTGTTTGCCGTCCGCCCAGCTCGGGTACATGCAAAACCCCTTGGCTCTCGGCAGACTCTCAGCCGATGAGCAAGGCAACCCGAGGTCGAATACGCACTGTTTGTTGTTTCATGAAGGGGCCAACAAGACTATCATCCTGTACGAAATTCCTTCTCCTCAAAGGTCACAATACAGTTCGTTGTCTGAAACCGGCAAGTTGTTCAATACTAGAACAGATGAATAGAAGCAATCGACATGCAAGACATGGCTTCTCCGAGGGAACCGTCAGCATGGCCAGATGTCATTCATTGCACAGGTTTCGCCCAAAGTATCACGAGCTGTTTCAAGTCCTCGCAAGGCACATTCGTAATAGTAAAGCAACTTTTCCTTTTCAAGCACACAGTAAAGAGCACCTGTTGCCATCAGCCAGAACGCCGACCGAATGGCCAGCTCCACCCCCTCGGAGCAGTTTGCGTTCCCGTTTGTGGACAACTACGACGTGCTTGACTCTACATTTGCACAGGCTGGATTCGACAGACTGCCGACGCCCGACCAGGTGCCTCAGTTTCCTCAACTACTGGGACCGGCATGGGGTTACGTCGAGACCCTTGTCCGTCTCCGAGGCACACGCGCTTCTGTTTGTGCGCAGGCACTGCAAGGACGTACGGTGTCGGAAGTCTATGTGTGACGGCGCAGCCGACGGCAGACGTTCATCTACATGGAGCTCATTGCGGGCTACAAGGTGAAGTCGTCCGAGGAACTGGACAAGACGCAGCCCCGGCGTCTGTGAGGGCGCTGGGGCGAGTTTCACAGTTTCTGGTGTCTCGCAACACCAGTTGAGGGCCGTTCCCGAGCGTGGCAGCCATTCACAACTGGCTGGCGACGGACTACGGGACACCACAGACCATGAGCCGAGGATGTTGTGCGCCCACCTCGACCGACACAGCTGGGGGGTCAAAGGAACGCGAAGCGGCGGCCGGCTGCCGCTCCAGGCTCGTGGATGACCGGCCCATTTGCTCACCCATGGGCGGGTGGACAATACAATATGCTCGCGTGGCATCCGCTCGACGATGCCGATGCGCCCAGCCCGCCATAGGTTGTGGCCGTCCTGGACGGGGGCATGGCCGGCTGGATGCCGGCACACGGGAGCATGTTGGCCAGAGATGCAACGAGCACAAGAGGTGTATCCTGCACAGTGGAGAGGGCACGGACGTCAAGGAAACGACGGAAGGTGCCGTCACGGCAAAGATGGAGGAGCCGACGGAGGACAAAGTGGAGGACCGCATTCGCGCCGTCCAGCATTTGACGTTGCATGCAGCACAGTGAGACGATTGATGGACGGGAGTGGATGGGAGTGGACGGAAGTGGGGCCTGGCTTTGTGGCTCCCGCTTTACTTGGTCGCTGCAGTACGAGGTGGATGCATCTGACATCAAGAGAACAGTGTGAGATGAGTTCGATTGGAAGCCAGACCGGGCGTATATACGTACGGATGTCTTGAGATACAAGGTGCTTGCTCGGATGTTCATGTTTCTGGGTGCAGCCTCACCACCGCCATCAACGACGGATCGAGGGAGCAGGGCGGGCGAGCACTGCCTACCTGAAACAGGCACTTCACTTGCTATCTATTCATGATCTTTGTAAATCGGAGCACATCTCCGACCTCGCTCAGTTCCGCTTTGCCTTGCCCCGAAACGCGGCCGTCAGATCGTTATCAGTGTGCCCCAGTCCCCGCCGCGGCCTTCGGTGCTGGTCCCTGCTTAGCTCTTATCAACACCGTCCCATTATCTACTTTGTACTTGCGGCTCGCTCACCTGCATGGCCGACAGCTCACTTCCTGTGCAACGTCTCGGAGCTCGCCACAACAACGCTCGTCCGCAGGTATAAATAGAGGCCTCCGTTCACTTTCAAGTGCCCTTCCACCACATCTACAACGTCCCACCAGAATCGCCGTCCCGTCCAGCAGTGTGGCCTTGTTGCATCCAACGTCACCGAACCCTTCCCCTAGACACCTCCGCCGTCGCTTTCGAGATGGCGAGCACTTCCACGGCCGAGGCCGACACCGCGGCCCCCATCAACCGTCTTCACCCGTCCGTCGAAGGCCTGGTCGACGACAAGGTCAAGGACATTTACAATACATACCAAGGTCAGTGTGACCGACAAAGCGGCACGGGCCCAAGCGGCGCGGACGCCATCGCATGTGCTAACAGGACAACACAGTCAACCGTCTTCGTGCCGACCAGGTCCCCTACGAGGAATACAACGCCGACCGCCAGCGCTACACCTTTCCCCGGGAGAAGGTGACCGCGCCCTTTTGCCCCATCGGCCGCATAAGCACGCACCAGGTCCCTGTCACCGCGCCTCAAGGCATCATCGATGTCCGCCTCTACCGCCCCGAGGGCTTCGAGGAGGCCGACGGCAAGACGCTGCCCGTCTACGTCCACTTCCACGGCGGCGGCTTTGTGCTGGGCGGGCTGGACGACGACGACTCGATGCTCCGCCGCATCTGCAAGGCCACGCCCTGCCTCGTGGCCAATGTCGCCTACCGCCTCGCGCCCGAGTTCCCCCACCCCGTCTCCACGACGGACAGCTGGACGGCCCTCCAGTGGCTTGTCGAGCACTCTGGCGAGCTCGGCATCGACAAGGCCCGCATTGCCGTGGGCGGCCTGTCGGCTGGCGGGTGTCTCGCGGCGGCCGTGGCCCAGATGGCCGTCCAGGACCAGGCCATGCCGCCTCTCAAGCTTCAGGTGCTGCTCGTCCCGTGATTGACGCCCGGTATGTGCCGCTCGTGGCCCCCAAGACGGTGGCAGAGGCTGCCGCCCTGGACACCCCGTACGAAAGCTACCGCGACCTGGCCTTTGCTCCCATGCTGCCCCTCGAGCGCCTGGTCTGGTTCTACCGTCTCTGGCTCGGCGAAGACCCGGCGACGCACGCCCAGAACGCCGCCGACTTCCGGGCGTCGCCCATGGTGGCCCCGGACAGTGTCGTGGACTTGGTGTGCCCGGCGACGTTTCACGTTGCCGGCGTCGACCCCCTCTACAGCGAGGCTCTGGCCTACCACGAGCGTCTCCGGGACCGGGGCCGCTCGAGCGAGTTCTTCACGTACAAGGGCATGGTTCACCCCTTTGCCCAGTGGGACGGCGCGCTTCCCCAGTCGCAGGAGCTGGCCGCCAACATTATCGAGGGCTTGAAGGCCGCTTTTGTCTGAGGCCACCACTTGCGCCCCTCGGCCTGAAAGCGGCCCAAGGAAGGCCCGCAAAGAGGGAAGACGGATCGATGGGGTGGTAAGAGCAAAAACAACGGCCCGGGTAATGGGAGGACAGCAGAGCACCGGGGCGCAGGTTGGAACGAGCAAAAGTGCACGTATGTAACATGCAACAAATTTATTCCGGAAAAGCACCGGTTCCATCCAAGCTTCACCCTACTTGCTGTGGCTGTGCTGTTCTCGAAAAGGTAACAAGACTTATCCTTTCACACTGGCCAGACTCGCGCGTAGACTGCCCACGACGGCAAATGACAGAATGGGCGAGATGAGGTAGGAGACCTGATGGCATGAGAGCCGTTAGTATGCAGGCAGCATGCAGCCCTCCAAGGGCAGAGATCAGAGTGGACACGTACCGTCAACAGCTTGGCAATGCTCGTCTCATCGTCGTCGTCGGCATTGCTCACTTGCACGAGCGTAATCAGCTTCATCGCCGGCGGGCCGCTTGGCATCAGCATCAGGGCGAACCACAGCATGGGTCGTCGCCGACAAGCTCGGTCCGTGACGCCAGCAGATGGATGGCCGCAATGGACGCGAGTGGCCAGACGACAAAGCGCAGGACCAGGATGTAGGCCACGGCGCCCAAGGGCAGCTTGTTCTTGTCTTCGCGGCGCGCGCTGCCCGCTTCGCTGCCCGCCTCTTGGCTGCGCGACCCGGGCCGCTTCCGGTCGTCCTTTGCCTGCCACACGGCCGTGTACAGCGACACGCCGGCCACCACGACCGGTAGCGGCACAAACAGGCCGCCAATGTCGTCAAGAGACGCCGTAAGCCATGCCGTAAAGATGCCGCCATCCGTCACCGGACTGAAGAAGGCGCGATGCAGTGCCGGCGTCAGGCCCACGACGGCACCGGCCAGTGCACCGAGCAGCGGCGCATTGAAAAAGTCGGCCACAAACAGCAGCCACCAGCGGGTGCGCGGACTGAGCGAGCGCCAAGTCGAACGAGGCACCACAGAGACGCGTCGGCGGTCAAGGTCACCTACAGGCAAGAACGTTGTCGGCATGGCTGGATAGGGCGACGTCTTGCCGTGTCGCGTGGACGGGAAGAAGGAGTTGTGCGGTCGTGAGGAGGATGCAAAAGGGTCGATGAACTGCACGATGGACTGGCGGAACGAGGCTTTGCTGCCGCCGCCTGCACCGTTGGCCGAGAGGAGTCCCGTCGTCTCGTTCACAGGGGCATAGTCCATGGGCGGTGCATCCGACAGCGGGTCGTAGCCGCTGCTGCGCGACACGGGCGGGAGGCGTCGTCGTCATCGCTGTCGTCATCGTTGTCGTCTGCGCTGGACCCTTCATCGTACTCCTCTTCGTCGTCGGCATCGGCGGCCGTGCCAGTGCACCCGCCGCTCGTCTGTCCGAGATGCTGTCCTTGCCTTCGTCGTCCGTCTCGACGTCTGGCTCGGGGCATGCTCCGAGTCCATCAGCCGTGGGCCGACGGCAAAGGTCAGGCAGCTGGACACGGTCGAAAACAGCAAAAAGTACGACTTGGCTCTCTCAATGGCCTCGTGTGTCGTCTCGTCGGCGCCGCTCGCGTCGACCAGCACCTGCAAGATGCCCGTCTGGTCGAGCGCTACAATCAGCAGCAGCGGATAGCTCGTCGTGTTGTTGAACATGACGGCCACGGTCGTCCAGTCGGGCATGCCCAGCAACAGGTGGCCGGTGATGCCAAGCACAAACGAGGTGAAGTGGCAGACCAAGGCCCAGACAAGGACAACGACATAGCGATGCGCGGAACCGCTGTGCAGCTCGGCACCGATCTTGGTGAACAGCAGGGCAGGCAAAAAGAGGCGGACGCACACTTTGGAAATGGCCTTGGTCGTGCTGGAGCTGAGGAGGCCGAGGCGTGCGGCAACGCCGCCGTAAAATATGACGAGCAGGACCGAGAGACTGGCCTGGATGGCGGCGCCAAACGACTCGAGAAGGCCGGTGGAGGCCATTGTGACTCTTGGCTTCGTGAACTCTGGAGATGAAGCCAAAGCTGTCGCGATAGCAAGAAGGAGGGAAAGGGTTCCCAGGGACCGATGCAAGATGCGTCTGGTGAAAGAAGGGGAAGGAAGGAAGAGAAAGAGATTAAAGACGATGCTCTCGAAGAAAAGATTCGGCGTGAACAGAGTCGGCGCTTTATGAACGAAAGCTGTGACGTTTTTCCGTGGCTGGGGTTCGTCGTACTCCGTACTCGTAGTTCGAGGAAGATAGCGCAAACCCGCGCTAAAAGGATGAAACCCACACGTGCTGGGGATAGTGGGTCAGTGGCCTGGGGCGTGGGCCAACCGCTCTAGCCTCTAGGTAGATGGTTTCTTTCAGACTTTGGAGCGTTGGATGGATGACAGGCAGCCCCGGAGAAATCGCGCAGATGGAGGAACAGGGCAGAGGAGATAAGGCGCTGGCACGCACATAACCAAGGGGGACAACGCCTCGTGCCGCGGAATGACGAACGCATGCACGGGGAAGATGCGGAGATGGTGGCAGACAGACTCCTTCGTAGAAGGGGAAAAGGCCATGACGGGCATCGCGGGGCTGTCACGGACAAAGAAAGTGTCAAGCTGTCAAGTGGCGTGGTAGGACGCAATGGCTGAGTGATACGGGCTACTAGTAGCAGTGGAATGCCAGGCGCAACGGGGCAAGCAGCTGTAGTCCCGCGGACGGTTCAAATATTTAACTTGAGCAAGTCTTGCCACAGTTCGCCGCACGCCCCGATCTCCGCTCTGCTTGAACGAACGAGAAAAGAAAACGAAAAAAAAATGGATGAAAAGGAGGAAAGTAGAGGGAGAAAAGAAGTACAAACAACACAGGACTACAGCGTCATGGCGCGAGACGCATACTGCCCCTGTTCAACCATGGCGCCTCCAGCAGCACTTGTCGCTTCTAGTCTGGCTTTTGGGCGTAGACGCAGATACTACAAAGACGTTTGCGTTAGTAGGCCCCTCTCGCAGATGAAGTAAGACTGACGACCACCACATGGGAGACTTACATGGGAACGTAACCGTGATTTTTGCGGTCTCTGAGCGCGGCCCGCACGTCCACCAGGAACAGCTCGACCTCCTCCTTGCTCCACCCCCACACCTTCATGCAGATGCTCATGGTAATGCCCTGGGCCGCCTCGAGCAGGTTCGTCATCATCAGGTGGCCGCGGATCTTTTGCTCGTCGCCGCGCGCCCAGCCGTTGGCCGGCACGGCAAACTTCTTCTCCGTGACGTGGACAAAGCCAATCTCTGCGAGCCACTGCTTGGTCTTGAGCGGCACCATGGGGTCGCCGCGGCCCAGTCTGCGCACGCCGTCCAGTATCAGCTGGTGCCAGCGCGGCAGCACCGTGTTCTGGAGCGAGTCGTCCACGGCCTCAATCACCATGAGCGTCTCCATGATCTCGACGTAGCCACCCGGCCTCAGAAAGTCGTAGATGCGCTGGAGGGTGGCGCGCGGGTCTTTGAGGGACGGCAAGATGTAGCGGCCGTGGACAAAGTCAAAGGGCGTGCTGTAGACCCAGTCGTCTTCGACGTCGTCGACCTGGAAGCGCAGGTTGGGCGGCACGTATTCGGGCTGGATGGGGCTGAGGTCGGTGCCCAGGATCTCGGCTTCGGGTGCTGTTCGGCAAACTCGACGGCCCAGATGCCCGTGCCGGTGCCAAAGTCGAGCACACGGTCGACGTTGCCAATGGGTGCCAGGTACAGCCTGCCCTCGAGCAAGCGCGTGGCCAGGTGATGCTGCAGGTCAAGGCGATTCTGTTCTTGCTGCCGGGAGGAGCTGGTTAGCAACGGCCAAGGAGGATGGGCGCATGTGGCGCCTGATGTTGACCAACCTCGTCGTTTGGTAGCAAGTATTCTGGGCGGCCGTTAGCAGACAGTCCGAGCAGGCCAGAACAGCAGCAGTCTGCACCTTCCACTTACTGCCTTCCTTGTACTTGTGGTATGTCCGCCCGTATTCCTCTACAAACTCATAGACACTGGACGATGCCGATATACTCGAGCGGCTGTGTTGTCAGTATGCGGCCAGAAGAACACGGGTACGTTGAGGGGCGGGCCATCGTGGAGACATACGAGCTTTCCATGTCGCCGAGGTCAGAGACTGAATCATCGTCTTCGTTCGTGTCAATCTATTGCGCATTGCGTCACCATTAGCCGCAGTCGCATAGCACGGGCAGTTGTGAGATCGCGCCGTTGACCTACGCTCAGTCCGACTGAAAAGCTGCTGAGCGACTGGGTGTCCGTCTGTGCTGAACCGTCTGGTGCCGTTTCTTGTGGGTGCCCGGGCGTCTTCGTTGCTGCCGCCGTCGATGCTGCCGCAGCCTCGTCTTGGGCTGCCGCCGGGGCGGGTGTTTCCCCTGCGGGTGCGCTCATGATTGTATGCTGGATTCCGTGCAGTTCCGTAGGTCGGGTATCAGGGGTAGATTGGTGGTCGTTGATGCCGCTGCAGCTGTGCGCAATGTGAGAATGTCAGGCAAGTTGGTAGGATGAGAATTGGCGAGTACGTAGGTTGCTGAATACCGGGATCAACACAGAGTAATCTGTATCAAGATGTAGGAAGTTTTGTCAAGGCAGATAGAAGCAATGCAACTCTGTCTTGGCGAGTCTGTTGGCTCCTGTTGGCTCTTGGTGTCGACCGGTTGGTGATTCGTTCCTTGTCTTCCCCTTTGTGCTTTGTGTGTGTTTCTTGTCGATCGTGTCAAGGTTGTCCTTTGTTTCGTCCCCTGATAGTGGCTTTCAGGCGGGGAGAGGAGGGGGTGGCCTCTTCGTTTTCTCTTGAGTCTTCTTGTTGTCTTCTTCGTCTTCTTCGTCTTCTTTGTCTTCTTCGTCTTCTTCGTCTTCTTGTTCCTCTTCTCTTCGCCCACTGTCTGTTGCTTCTTCCTTTTCTCCTATTCAAAAAGGGGTCACGGCGCAAGAGACTACATCTGTTGGCTGTCCGTGGAGGCTGCGGTGTCCAAGGAAGGAAGGTGCGTACCTGACTCGCCGTAGGAGGAAATGCCGTGCCTTCTTTTCTTTTTCGAGTGGTCTGTCTCCTATTTCTTCACCCGTGCCGGAAGGAGAATCCGGCAGTGCGTCCTTCTTAGTCAAGCGAGGGCAAAAAGGAACACCAGACGATATAAAAGAGAACGGAGAAACGGCGATGTCCTGTCTGGACAGCCTTCATCACGGCGGACAATACAGAGAGGGGAAGCCAACGGCCATCCGGCAAACACACCACACGTTGTCGGAAGAGAAATGAGAGATGTGACAAGACGAATGGAACACATGCCGCTCGGCCGAAAGAGGAAATGCTCCGCTGACTCTTGATTGCGCAAAGCTGGATGCAGACTGCAGGTCACAGGACAGAGACGGACCTCGCCGGCCGGTGCTTTCAGATGCTTGGTCGGACCATTGCATACAAAGTACAATGCGTTGTAGCAAGAGTCGCCTTCCTCTTCGCAGTGTCTGGATAGCTCGGCCCGCCACCTGCATGCTGTCGTGCCGCGTGCCATACGAAGTAGATTCAGTGACTTTCTGCCCAAAGGCATGATGTTTACAGCGTGAGCCTTTGGACACGGGAGGATGCGCATCCGCTGGCCAAGCCTTGTGGCCTTTTGTTAACTTTACATGCTCTCAGGGCCGGTTTTATACTCACTACTTCGTAGACAGAACTACGGAGTACGTACATGTACAGAGTACAGTTTACACAACGGTCCAACACTGGCTTCCCTCGCACCGCCTCGAGTCTGAAGCCGGTTTTTTCTTCTCGTCGCTCACAGTCCGGTGTCCTGTGCGATTCGTGCATGCAGACGTGCCATGAACCATCCACGCATCCTCCACTCTTTGCGTCTCCGTATCGTACGAGTGCCACCCTGCTTCAGTTTGCCTGTCATTGTTTTTCCACTCTCTCCGCATCACACTGTCACCTCCGCCGCCCACAGACCTTTCCTGGCGCCGTTGCAGAGGCCAAGAGCCAGTCGGCGGGCGCTCGTCCCTTACCGGATGAAGCATTAGCGCACGCCCGTCGACCCTATCAAAGTGCAACTCATGCTTCGTAGTATGCTGTAAAAAATAAAATCATCGCTTCGTCCTGTGCCGTTTCTGCCCTACTTCATACTTTATACAAGCCAGACGAGCACTGGGTTCTAGCGGTGCCGCTCGTCTTTGCTCGTTTGGCCCGTGGATGCAAAGAGAGAGCCAGGGATCTCTCAGAAAGATGGAGGGTGCCGAAGCTGAAAGGACGGGCGCTAGCAACGGCACTGAATCCACAGTGGGCTGGAAACTTGGACATGTACTTTGTATGCAGCCGACGTGTCGGCACGTTTTCACCCTGTTCTTCAGCGGGTGTAGAAATGGGGTAATACTTTGTACAAAGGAGATGGAGTAAGGACGGGGTGGAGAAGAAAAGTTTCCTTGCCAGCTGCTCGTATTGCGTGCCTTTCTGAAGCCATGGGGCCAAGATTCTCTCTTTCGTTGTCTACACTGCCCTTGATACGAATCGATGCAGACTATGCCAGCTTCATCAATGCCTTGACTCCAGTAGGCCTCCGCTCTCTTAAAAGAATGACAATATGGGGGTCATCTACCATACGTCGTACTCCGGCCATACAGAGCCTGTCGTCTGCCCCTCCCTGCGGTGCGTCAGAACCATACAAACTTGTCTGCTTGCGCGCAGACGAGTATGGAACAAGTAAGCACGTCGGTACAAAGACCGAAGACGAGCACTGACTCCTCATAAGAACCAAAAAAATTGATTTCAGTATTCATGCCTATTAGGACTACTCCGTATCGTGTGTCTCCCAGAATGTGCCGCCGAACAAGAATGTGCCCATTCTCCATGTTAGCTATGCCGAGTTCGCCAATAAATAAAAGCATTAAGAGTGTCCCGCTTCCCATGTACAACGTCTCCTCATCGTCTGCGTTAACCATATCTCCTGTCTAAAAATGGGATGTCATAGCGCCATGAAAAAGCGTAGCCAGACAGGCCTACATGCGCTTGCTCGCGCTAAAACTCTGCCGGACTGAGTCAGGCAGCCGGGCCGGGATGTCGTCGTTGTCGGATGACGAGTCCGACATGTTTACGTCCTCATCGTCAACATCTGCAGGCCGCGGCAGCGGCTGCGCACAGGGTGTCTCAAGCATAGGGTAGCCCGGTGCGGGTGTCTTGCGTTTGGCATCAGGCTGGGACGAGCCCTGGTCCTCCGTCCGCGCGCGCTTTGACGAATCATAGCTCGTGTCATTGGGTTGCGGCAGAGTAGCCGGAGAGACGTCTTGGAAGCCACGCAGCAAGCCCAGGCGCGCCTTTTCTGCTTGGATCTCGGCCCTGGTACGGTGCTTGCGCAGCCGTACGCCATATTTTTTCCGGATAATCGACTGTCTGGTACCAAACGAGTTCTTCAGGCTGGTCACTTGTGCGAGCCGCTCCATCGGATCGGCAATCTCGTTCGCTTTGTGAAACTTTTTACTGTATGTCTTTTCGGCCCGAAGCAGTTCTTGGTTCAACGCCGCCAGCTGGTCCTCAGTCAGATGCGCATATGGGTCATGAGCAGGAGTTTGCGGCGAGTCTCCTTGCTGTGACGAGCTGGGGCCAGAAAGATGGTGTGATGGAGGCGCGCGCACGGGTGTGGCCATGGCCGTGCCTGTTGGTCGTGAAGCGAAAAAGACAATGTCCTGCGGCCGTCCATAGTAGTTGCCAGGAGCTCCATTGCTTGCCGGCGGCGGGGGCGCTCTGGTCGCTGGCTGTGCCGCTTGCGCCTTTGGCACAAGGGCACCGTTTTGGGGCGACTTGTACACTGTGCAAGCGCCAGTAGAGTCGTGCTATTCGTAACCGGGGTGAGACTTAGGTCGCCATGAGAACTCTTCATAAGACGGGCACGACTCACGTATTTCTGACCATATGAGCTCTTGAAGCCTTGGCCACAATCTGAACACGAATAGGAAAATTCTTCCTGGCCTTCGGGTCTCTGCATGCAAACCTGGTTTGCAACATGCTGCAGAGGGTTAGTCTTTGCATTGTGACAGGAGAGAGCCTAGCTCTTCGCAAGCACTCACATAAATAAATGGAGTTTCTTTGGCAAACACCCGATTGCACATTCCGCACAGTTTTATGGATGGTGGAGCTTCGACGGGTGCGCCTGGCGAGGGCTCCGGCATGCTTTGCGAAATGACCCGTTCCTGCCCCTGTCCGTCTACAGGCTCTTCAACAATGTCGTCCGGCTCGTAGCCGAGCCGTTCGGCCCTCGCTAGAGCATTGATTAGCGGTTTGGCATCAATGGTGCGCAGCCGTGCCTCGAGTGCTGCGTCGAGAAAGCGGTCGCTAGCTTTGGCCAGGATCGTTTCAGCAACCGCATCAATGTCTGCCGTATCCCAAAGGTCGGCAAGCTCGCGACGTGCAGACTTTGCAACTTTGCTTCCAAAGTCCTTGATGGAGCCCTTTGCCACATCGGGCGAAACAGTGTCAAGGAGAGCGTTGAGCTAGCAGTTGAAGCATTAGCGACCAGGGTAAAGGTAAACGGAACGTGTTTTATGGCACCAAATGAGTACGCACCATGAAGCCTTGGTGGAAGCTGGTTCCCGTGAGACATTTCTGCCAGTTTTGACGAACAGCACACCGGACCGCATCCGACACGCTTTTATCAATGGCAAAGGTCAACCACATGTAATCTTCGGTGATCTTTGGGTTCTCACGCGGATAGTCGCGGCCCGGCGACGGGTGCGGGATGCCGTTACGCGGGTCCACAAACTTGGGCTTGCCACGTGGCGGTGCTGGCGGCGGAGAACCGCCCTGTGGCGGCGGATTGAGAATGGGCGCGCGGCGGGCGTTGACCGGATTCGAAGAGCGAGCCGGATAGACTGGCTGATGCGCTGGTGGCTGTGGTGTACTCCGTCGCTGCTGTTGTGGTAGGGGCGGAGATGGAGGTGCAGGTGGAGGCTGGTGGCGATGCAGCCCGGACGGCATCGGTGGTGGCGGCGGTGGCTGTACATGCTGTGGCATACTCTGCGCACGCTGGCTTTGTTGAGGTTCTTTTGTCAGCTCCTGCCGCCCTTGTTTGGCAACATTGTCCTGGACGCTAGGCGTGGATCGCTGCTGCGGCGGTGGTGCTTGTGGCGTTACTGGCGCCGGAGCCGGGGCCTGCAATCGAGCTGCGGCCGAAACTGGGACAGGGATCGGTACGGGATTTTGAACCGAAGGAGCCGCATGCGCTGGGGCTGGGTTGGAGGCTACATTGGCGGTTGGTCGCAGCGATGGCATAACAGACTGTGACCCAGTTGTCTGAGCTGACGGCACTGCACCGGCGCCGGTGCGGCGAGCAAGGTCGGCTGTGTCGCTTGCGGTGGCCATGCTTTCGTTCTGCTGAGAGCCGGGGGCGCAGTGAAGCAGAAGAGGGACCCGCAGTCGGCGGAACATTGCCGCCGCCGGGATGCTCCGGCTGGAGAGGGACTTGGCCCAGGCATTTGCGTGGTGGGGCTGGATGCGATCCGTTGCGCCAAGGTCTGTTTTGCAGAGGCCGGTTCAGGAGTGCGAGAAGGCCAGTCGGACTGCAAGCAGAACTACTGCTCGTCCATCCGCTGGGTGGCCTTCTGGCAGATTGCCTTGGAAGCTCGTGATGCTCAAAGAGAAGAAGCCAAAGCCGAATGGCGCCAGCCCCTCAAGGTTGTCGCGGAAGACCGCAGCTGTTGACGAGGCGTTCGCGTAGGCCGAGATGAGACAGCGGCTGAGGTCAACACGATGGTGGCTAGCCGTGCTTGCGCCGCCTCGCACAGGAGCCGGTGAAGAGCGGATGAAATAAAGAATGACAAAGAATAAGTAAAATGGATTCCAGAAGTAGACCTTGTCTCGTTCAGGGGCTTGAAACACGTCACTGGCGACAGGGGGAAGGCGCCTCGGGGGACTGTTCTGAGCTGGAAATTCAAACAAAACGGGAAGGCTCAACCGGCCGCGGCCAGTACGAGTAAATAGGGGCAGATCAAAAAGAAGGAAGGGGGTGTGAGAATAAGAGGGCAAGAGTATGGAGAGTCTGTATGAGTCGGGGGAAGGTGCGACCCGTATTCTCACAGCCTCGTAGGCGGTATGTGAAATCTCAATGAAACTTCATGAGAAGATGTTACGAGAAGGCGGTGAGTATCAAGGCAATCCAAGTAGCCGGGCGCACCCGTGATAGAATGGCGATGAGACCTAATGACGTCGCAGGGCGATGTGGAACACGCGGCGACAAAAGTCGGCTTGGTGACGGCGTGAACGGCTGTTGACGTTGAGTCGCGGACATGCGATGCGGTTGCGAATGCGGCAGTGGTGATGTGAGGCGAAATAGGGACCCAAAAATGGAGATTACGCTTAGATGAAAGATGGGTGGACGACGAGTGATAATCAAACAGCGGTCCTCCTCCGTAGCGCCAATAGGTGCCTACGAGCATTTGGGAATTCGGTATGATATGTATCAAGGGCTGTCTTTGGTACAGATAATGTACTTTTAGCGCGTTGGCGAGTGGAACCCTTAGGGAAAACTCGTGATTATGCAGGAAAAGGTAAAGGGCTAGTCGTATATGGTCTAGCGTGGTTATATGTAAGATACTGGAATGTGCGATGATTTCCACCATCTCGCATGTATTCGTCGCAATGGTGGTATTGATGTCGTGATAGAGAACGGTTCCAACCGCAAATGTCTTCAAACAGGCCAGCTGAGTTGTTTCTCACGTCTCCGAAATTACAGCTATATGAGTAGCTACAAGAGCGGCACCGGCAGAACAAGCCGTCCAGACTTCAGACAGAAGCGAGGTATGTGCGTGCTGTTTCGGAGGCAGTACTTTGCCCCAACGGCATACTCGTAGAATCGATCACAAAGCCTGCAGCGTACGGAGGTTGTGAGGCGGGCTTGCGCAACAGTTTGACATTTTTAGTATGGTGCCGCTGCTACAAGAGATATTCGCATTGAAATCTATGATAGCGCCAATATGCAGTTGCGGTAGCGGTTCGCTACAGCGTTTCCCGGCGCATCCTGACTGGACAAGGGCAGTCACACAAGCGATCACAGCAAGACGCACCAAGACAACAGAGATGTTACACCAAAGTAACCGTGCAAGAGAGTGAAGGCAGAGACGTAAAGGATATGTAGCGTAAGAGCGTGATAAAATAGCATATATGCCGTAAAGGGGATAATTACATGCAAGTCCCCAAGACATCCTCCCGACGATTCACAAATTCTGGATATCACCTCAATACACTTTGTAATGCCGCCTTCTTTTTCCCGTTTCTCTCTCGCCCCTACACACGCTCGCCCAGACAGGCCAGCAGCAGGCGCTCGTAGTCGCCGCTGGTCTCGCCGCGGATGCGCTGGGCCAGGTTGCGGCCGTAGCGCTTCTCGTAGGCGCCGCGGACGTTGGCTAGGTTGCTGCGGTCCCAGTGGATGCGCACGACACGGCTGACGAGCAGCTTGTCGCGGGTGCCGGCGCCGACCATGGCATCCTCGAGCAGGGCGGCCTGGTGCATGTACTTGTCGGTGGCGTGGCGGAGCTGGAACAAGAGGGCCTCTTCCATGTGGCCGGAAAACTCTTTGCGGATGACATCCTCGAGGGCACGGGCGTAGCGCTGGCGGTACTCGTAGGCGACGGCGCGCAGGTGGTTGTCGTTGCGCGTGGACAAGATGCTGCAGACGCGGATCTCGTCGGTGCCCAGCTTGGCCTCGGTGGCATTGTAGAGCTCCTGGACGTCGCGGTCGACCTCGTGCTTCTGGACGGGCGCGGCGTCCTCGGCGCGCGTGGCCTGGAGGACAATCATGAAATGGCGCTCCGTCTTCATACTGAGCTCGCCACGCACGGCGTCCTCGAGCGACCGGTGGTAGGTCTGCTGGTAGAGGCCCTTGATGGCGCGCAGGTCGGCATTGGAGCGGCTCAGCAGAATGTCGTTGAGCATGGACTCTTTGGTGCCGGGTCCGCTCATGGCGTCGTGCAGCATGTGCACGTCGTTGAGCAGCGGGCCGCGGCTCAGCGCCACCAGGCCGTACTCGAACCAGCTGCTCGTCTCCGACTTGATGTCCTTGATCAGGTCGCGGTGGTGTAGACGGTGGTAGGTGTTGCGGATGGCGTCGACCTGGAGTGGGTCCTTGTCGGCCAGCACGCGGATCAGGGCCTTCTCGTCTGTGCCGAACCCCTTCATAGCCTGCCGCAGCGCGTGGGCATCGTTGCTGGCGTCCCAGTTGATGGACTGCGGGCCCGCGTAGCCGACCGACGGTGGCGTGGGCTGCACATTGGGTGCAGGCGCATAGCCGCCACCGCCATAGCCGTCACTCGGTGCTCCGTAGCCGGCCTGTGGCGAGGGGCCTTGCTGATGCTGACCATAGGGCGGCTGCTGTCCGGGTGGGGCTTGTTGTCGGCCGTATGCGGGCTGCTGGCCGTACGGTGCCTGTTGAGGAGGCTGCTGGCCGTATGGTGCCTGTTGAGGAGGCTGCTGGCCATATGGTGCCTGTTGAGGAGGCTGCTGGCCATATGGTGCCTGTTGTGGAGGCGGGTGCTGGCCGTAAGGCGCGGTGGCTGCTGGGGGTAGCCGCCGTACGGGCCGGTGGTGGTGCGCCGAACGGAGGCGGCTGTGGGGGTGGTGCGCCGTACTGCTGGTGAGGGTAGCCGCCCTGCTGCGGAGGGGGGTATTGGCCGGGGGAGGCTGCTGGTGGTATCCGCCGCCTGGCGGTGGTGGTGGCCCTTCTGCGATCAGGTTAGTACAAGATGTTCTGTCTGGTACGATGCGACGAAGAAAAGGGAGCTATTGGCGCATGAGCCTTTGCCTGGACCGGCCTGCGCATGCCGCACTCGCCGGGTTTGGCAGATAGGCAGAGGCGCATTCAGACCAGCGGCAGAGCAGAGAGGGCAGTCTCAAGTGGCAGGGACAACAGCGCATGCATCGGAGCGTCGGAGCTTCAGTAGACTTACGGCCATAAGGTGGATAGTAGGACATCGTCTAGGGCTTGTTTCGTTTGCGGTTGTCTCAAAGGGCGGCGAAGGGTAAGCTGTCGCAAGGCTGGCCGTCGTCAAGGGAGATGAGACGGAGGGAGAAAACCGGTGACGAAGTTGCCGCTTCTTTTATCTCGTCTGCTTCCTGGCTATTTAAAGAGTCTGGCGCGTTGTGTAATGGTGCGTCAGAAGGAGTTGGCAGGGCCTGGGCAACCTTGCGACAGCCAAGAAAACTAGCTGGATAGCGCAAAGAGAGGGGAAATCAGGACGGAGCAGTCCGCGTTGGAAAAGGACGGACAGGCTGCACAGTGGCAGTACGAGCAGATCCGCTGTAGCGTCAACAGGTGCGTATCCAGACAAGGTACATCAGGCAGAACGGTGGCTATTCTGACGTATTTGCGAAAAGGTGCGCTGGTGTGAGGCACTATGACCAAAAGAAGCCAGGCGGGGGCGTTGGAGGCCTGAGAAGTACAGAAGGTCGCGAGCGGTATCTGAGTGTTAACGCGGGGGATTAAGCATAAACCGGCGTCCCGGTATCGACTCGTGCAAAGACTGGTCTCTCACGTTGGGCCTAGATGCTGCACAGCGACGATGCCGTGTACTTTGTATTGGCGAAAACAATGCCAGATCAGGTGAGAATTGGCGAAGTTGACAAGCGAAAACGTCGAGATGCCCAGATGTCGAGATGTCGAAATACAGCAGACGCTCAATAGCAACTGAGCAGGCGAGGCGAACAGGCGAACAGGCGAACAGGACAGACAGGAACGTCTGCAGGCTGCCGTGACGCCATCACTTTTAGGGCCAGTCTGGTGGCATAGCGGCGCGTTGACAGGGGACAGACCGCCGAAGGACGCCGGACGACGCCGGACGACGCCAAATGACAGACGCCGCCAGCAAACGTACAAAGTACTCGTAGGCTTCGAGGGAGGGCAGTGAATGGACAAGTGTGGCTGTGTTGGTCGCGCTGCACGCCGCACTGAAAGGCCCTCTACGAAGTATGCCCGAGGTATCCAAAAATATCACCCTGGAATAGCGCGACGGCCACTACGGCGTAGCTGTGGCTGCAGAGTGGGCGCCAGCGAGGTTAGCAGTCTTGGCAAGGCACCAATGAAGGTCCCATCCCAGTCCCAGCCACGTCAATTCCGTAAACACTACAAAGTAGACCACCAAAATTACGAGTAGAGCCATTGCGTGGCGGAGCAGCTCAATCGACGTCATGGGGTTGTCGAGCAAGCAGGCAACGCTGGGAAGAGAAAACGCTGAGCCGTACAAGTCGGGGATTGGATATCGGATCGGGCGCCACTCACGATCTTTGAGTAATTGACTTAGTAAGCTGTTGGTTCTGTCTGCCTCCGTTCTGGTCTGCTGCGATGGCCGTTCGTGTGTGAAGTGTGGTGGGTGCCACACGGTAGCCTGCGAAGCCAAGAGCGAGTGTTCTGATCGCTGTATGGTTCGAGCGGAGGTTGGCGAGTTGGCGATTGTACGAGTAGTCAGAAAGCAGACTTGTCGCCTCATTGCCATTTTGTTGCAGTTGCGTCTTGTCGAAGCCCAGGAACATCCTTGCTTCTTATTGCAGGTAAAGTGAGGCGTATTATGTCGTCGCGAAAGAGGAGGACAGGCACAGACGCCCTTCCCGAGAAGGTTAACCCGACTCTCAGATGCAAGTGTAGCGACGCGACGCTGAGACGAGGCTGCGTCCCTGAAAAACAAAGAGTGTTGTTCACCTTGTTTGCTACCACCAACGTTGGGCATCATCAGCTGGTGGGATTGGCTCTTCTGATTGGCCTTTGCGAGAACTCAACTCGGGTGTGGCTTCACGACAAGGGCGCCACTCCCACGGTGCAACAAGCGCAATTGCATATGCAGCCTCTCATCGTTTGTCTTTATTTACTACCTTGCTCGTGATCAAGATCAAGGACTGTATTCACTTCCATCGTCCTTGAGGTCGCTTTTTAATACTATTTCGTAGGATCTTCTAATTTTCAGATCCTTGACAAGCAAAACACGCAAAACACGCAAAACACAGAGAATCGTTCTGCATTGCGAGTGAAGATGGAATTAACAGGCCCGGCATCCGGTCCCCATGCAAACCGACAGATGGTAAAAGAAGCGAAGAAGAGAGAACAGGATAGAGACGGCTCACAGTTGCAGTACAAAAGGAACTGCATCTCTCGAAGCTCTGCTCAGGATGGATATAGAGAGTAAAACTCATTGCATCTTCTTTCTCGGTCGTCGCCATCAGTTCTTCCGCTTTCGATATCGCAGGGATCCTTCTGCAGTCACCAGTCCCCTCCAGCAGTAGGTCACCCTTGCAGCCGCTTTGGTCTTGCATTGACTTCTTTCTAGACACTCAACTTCCACTCCACTTCAATTGCCTCGTCAAACTCTGTGAATTTAATTCAGCTACATTTCGACACAGCACAGAATGCACAGTACACATGTTGACAGTATCGTGGACAACATGACTAACACAGAAATAAGAGGCTCTTCCCGCGTGACTTGTAGAACAAAATGTCCTCCTCGAAGCAGTCTGCCACCAACTCTGTCGAGTCCGAGACGTCCAGCCCGTCCAGATCCAAGCCCTCTGCAACTGAGAACTCGGTCCGCATCTCGTCGTCTTCCTCCCCTACAAGTCGAGCTCCTCTAAATTAGACCCTCCTTCTTGAACGCCCACAAGTCATGCAGGGCTTCATCGAGCTCCAGCGGAGAGAATGGCAAATACTAGCCTGTCCCCGAGCTCAAAGCCAAATGGACGGGGAGGCGGCTGGTGCACTTTGGAGTCTGAAAGTTCGACCGACCTGCACACTGCATCCTCGCCTGAACACGAAGACGGCCGGGTCTGGCACCACGAGGCAAGAGCCTGGTTGGCCATCATGGCACTTTACAACGACGTCAACAGCATCAACAACAGCATCAACAACAGCATTAAGAGTTACAAAACCTCCACCAAACGACCTAAAAGTGGACTCTGTTTGCGGCTTGTTACTACCAGACACGACACAAGCATCAGCAACCAATACACAATTCGAAATGAAGCTTTTCGGCTCGTGGTGGACGGAAGACAGCACAGCTTCCATAAACAATATTCCGGGTACGATACACCCTAGATGTACAGATATTGTATACCCGAGTCGCGTCACTACCTGACCGCAGACGCACCGCGCGGGCCTTTTACATTGATATCTGTTTCTTCCATTATCTTCCCCTTTCTTTTTTAGCTATTCCCAGGCCAGTATTGGGCGACGCTCTCGCTGTGCGTCGTTCCGAGTTCTAAACAGAAGAGACAGAACACGGACCCTTGGTCTTTAACAGAACCAATTGAGCCAAAGGACAGTTCCCCCTTTTACTACAAACTCCTAAAGTACGAGTACGTCGTACGTCGTACGTCGCATGGCTTCCAGCTTCACCCCTTCCCCCTGCAGCCGACATATCCATGCTGTTCCTCTTTTAAGATCGCTCCATCTCAATAACAGGCTTCCGTCGATCCATTGGCTTTGCAGTCCCCTGCCAAGACCAGTAAATGTCCGGTCAAAGTCGAAGAACGTAGACGTACTCCATAGTTGACAGTTCGTGCATCGTGCATCGCACATGTACATCGTGCATCGTGCTCTTGTGCCGCGTGCAATGCGATCCGCTGTTCGAGGTCGGGTCGATTTGATGCAGAATAGCGCGAATGAAACAGAGATGGCTGGAGCGACGCGGGGCTACGGCCAGGCCTTGGTATGATGTTCAGCGCTGCGCTGCAGGGACGCGGACGACATTGCGCGCCACGGATTGCAGACGCCGCGCCGTTCTGCACCCGTTCCGGCATCGCGGCCCCTGCGCAAAAGTGTCATGGTGCATTCCGCGCAGAAGTGGAGCGCCAAATGCGCTAAGACACTGCAAGTGAAAACGGGGGCTGGTAGGCGGGCTGAGCCCCACATCGGTGCGCCTGTTCCTGAAGATCGAGCAGCTGGCAGCCAACCAAAAGCCCGCGTTCGCCCCTATTTTCCGGCTATTTCGCTCCGCCAGCCACTGTATTTATTCCCGACCAAAAGTGACCAAAAGTGTTCTATTTACATCGCCCATTCGCCACGGCGTGCAGATTCCATTCCCTTTCTTCACGGACTTCTTCACAGCTTCACTGTGCGCAGCCCGCTTCCAGCCTTCTGCATTTCTGCTACATTTCTGCTGCAGTTCTGCAGTTCTGCTGCATCTCCGCCCGCTTCTGGCCAGAGCAGGGAGAATAGCAAGATACATAAGAGCGACCAGCATCCTCCAGCTGTCTCCGGCCACCACCTCTCCATCCTCGTCTTTATTCTTCACCTCAACAACGTCCAAGGTTTGTTTGCTCCTTCAACACTTCACTCATTTATCTCACCTTGCACGACGTCCGCTTCCACTTCCCTCCACACTGCCAACATCTCAGCACTTGTCTTGTCTACGCTCTACATCAATCTCATCCTCTGCATCGCCCCATCTACATCCACATCCCTCACAACGCAGCTCACCAACCGTAAACCCATGCCATTCGAGCACATTCACATCACCTCACTAGCATCATCAGCATTGCGCTCACTCTACTCGAGTACCACCATCACCAACCCAACTCTTCCACCATTCCTCCATAACACAATTCACCATATCTGTTTCACAACTGAATCACACTTGAATCTCTCCATCTAAATCTCCATCTGATCTCTGAATCTGAATCTCACCATCAATCTGCTCACGTCAACCCAATCACTCACCTCTGATCTCTACACTCTCACCACGATGCAGTTGCATCGCCTCCCCACGTCACTCCTGACGGTGGCGGTAGCCTTCTCCACTGCAGGCTCAGCCTTGCCCTTCTCTCCAAGCACAAAGCGGCCCCCGCGCAGGCACAACGGCAACAAATACGAGACGCAGCACAGCTTGCACCGCGCGCTACCTACTCTGTCGTCAATATCGATGGCGGCAACGGCAGTGGCGGGGACGACAGCGGTGCCACAACGACGTCTACAAGGCCGGCGTCGGGTACAAAACTGCCATTGCCTTTAGCACCACCGTCGTGATCGAGACGGCTGCACCCACAGTCACCGACACGGCCACCATCGTCGTCACCTCCACGACCCGGCCGTCGATACCGTGACGGAACGCGTCACCAAGTTTTCTGTGGTGAACGTTCAGGGCCCGTCGAGCACGACGACAGAGACCTCGTCGGAAGCCCTCGTCGTGGAGACGGTGTCAGTGACCGTGGTCCCCGCCCAATCTGTTGCGCCAGACCATGTGCCGTCGAATGCATCGGCCTCGTTGCCACAGTCTATTTCGGTCTCAAACTCGTCAACACCAGCCCCATCATCCGTGCCCTCGTCGACCTCGTCGACCTCGGCTTATACAGCTTCCAAAGTTTCCACAGCTTCCACAGCTTCCGCAGCTTCTTCCTCTGCTGCCCCTCTTCATCCTCGTCCACCGCATCTTCATCTTCGTCACTCTCCTTGTCCTCTCCAGTTTCCTCTTCACCCGCCTCCTCACCCGGCACATCTTCACTCTCGTCTACCGCAACTGCACCTTTCCCCATCCCGTCCCTATCTTCCTCAAATTCGTCCTCTACGCCTGCCTTCGCATCGCCTGCCTTCGCATCCGGCACATCTTCTTCCTCCACCGCGCCTCCATCCTCCTCACTCTCGTCATCCTCTTTAAACTCCTCTACACCTGCCACCTCATCCGGCACATCTTCCACCACAGCATCACCCCAGCCTCGTCCTCCACCTCGTCTTCCCTCGTCCGTCTTCCTCTACATGGTCCTCTTCATCCTCCACAACCATCTACCACGCCCCAGCATCGACCTGGTCTGGAGGCTACGATCCTCTCTGGCCCAGCCAGTCCACGTTCTCCACGTCCACCATGCCCACTTCAATGCGCCCCGACAGCCTCTCACAGTCCCAGCCCTCGCCCTCTCGTTCGTCCTCCTCCACCACTTCCACCACCACCACCGCCTCCTTTAACGACGGCCAATGGCACCAGCCGAGCACCACTGCACCTCCCTCCACCTCTTCTCGTCCTCCGCCCTCTCCTCTTGCACCACGTCCTCCGCTTCCTCCTCGTCGAAACGCTATGACAACGGCCAATGGCACACCACATATGCGCCGTGGAACGGCACTGCACTTCACTTCCGTGGCGCGCACTAAGCGCGTCGCCCCCTGCACATCCGCGCACTACACAGCTCATCGACACGCTTGAGCCTGTACCACCATCTTCACATCTTCTCTTCTTATCTTGTTCATTCCTATATATTGCCTACAGTGCCGACTTGCACACACGACAGCAGAGTGAGACGGACCTTTTGTACACATGGGCAATCACTTTACTTTGCCACACGACCCATGCGGGATGGGAGACTTAATGATTAAGATTTAATGGTTTATAATTTATAGAATGCTTTCATGCCGCTATACAGATATAGATAGACAGACATGCAAATGCAGCCCAGCCTTTTTTACCCACAACCCCAACTCCTTTGCATGCAGACGCTTCGTACCGAGAGTGTGTGGCTCCCTACGGCTTGCCTCACACACAAAAAAAAAAAAAAAAAAAAAAAAAAGGAGGGGGGGGGGGGGGGAAGAGATAGGCAACACGGAGATACAACGAAACAAAAACGGAGAAAGATGTAACTAACGAAAATGGAACAACAACCGTCATATTTACTTTCACTGCCTACACCTAGATTTAAGCCAGCTGCTAGATCTTGAAGACCTAGCCGGGATCAAACGAATGAAAAAGTGTATCAAAAGACTGCAAGGCCAAAAGGGCCAGCCACTGATTTCCAACAACCCCAAATGGAAACGGCTGATGGAACGAGAACTGCCGGTATGCCGCTGTCCGTTCGAAGGCTAGGAGGTCCCGACGGGCGAAGTCAACAATAGCCCCAGTTGGTGACGCTATTGAAGCCTGGATAGATGTCAGCGTCTGAATATCTAGAAATCAAACACGTCCTGATTTTCTTCGTCTTCTCCCATTGCTTCACAGTGGACTCACCGTCATCTTGGAGCAGTTGGTAGACACCCTCGAGGCTTGGTCGTACAATGGACCTACATCGCCGCCCATGTCGTACGTATACGCACCGTAGGCGTCGGCGGAGGTGACTGGTGTTCCGTCGGCAGGAATGTGGGCACCGGCACCGGCACCGGCGCCGGCAGCTCCGCTCGTCGTGTAGTCCATGTAGCCGGCCGAGGAAAGAATGTAAGCGCCGCTGCCGCCCTCGCCGTCGCCCTCGCCGCCGCCCTCGCCGTCATTATCATGGCCGCTTGCCAGTGTTCATTGCGCCGGAAGCGTCGCCGCCGCCCGACGCATCATTGGATGCGGATCTGCCGCCGCTCCACTCTTTTTGCATTCACTCTTCTCGCGGCGGCGCCGGAACCGGGCCACGCTTTGGTAGGAGACGCGTTTGCCGCGCACAGTGTACTCGTTTTGCCTTTTTTGTTCGAGGAGCTTCGCGTACTCGGCGCTCTTGACGTACTTTGTCGTGAGGCCCCACTCCTTGAACTTGGTCTTGTACTGTTTGGGGCTGCGTCGTGTTAGTGGACAGATCAAAGGGCGCGTGCCATCTCGGACGCTTGACTCACGTCGCGCTGAAGAAATGCAGCGTCTTCATCTGCACAATGACTTGAGCCAATGTGTTCTCCTGGTAGAGAACCGTGATGACCTCACGAAACTCTTCCCAGTCTTCGGCCTTTCCGGGACGGAACATGCCGCATGGCTGTTTAGGCGGTTGTTAGAGTAGGCGAGGTCTGACGGATGGGTGTCTTGTGTTTGACGCTTGATACGCGAGGCTGGATGCGTCGAAGAGTCCGAGGATGATTTGCGTCTCTTGGTGACTGACCGTTTCTGAAGCAAACATGTGGATACCGAAAATGTCGACTTTCATGTCTTGTCGTCCTGGATGATGGATGGGAAAGAGGTCTCGATGTTCGTGTAGGACGCAGCTGAAACAATGGGCCGTGAAGCCAGTCTGTGCTGAACGAGGCTGCAAGGCGAAATCAAAACAATGTACCGAGACGGTGATGCAGTGTTGTCTGACCGTTGTAACGGCGGAAGTAGACCAAGTGTCAGGACGTTAATGATGCAGAACACTGGCCCAGAGAATGAGATCGTAGGAAGACAGGGAACCGTGATCAAATCGTGATGGGGATTCAAAGACGTACCGGCGCCCAAATGAGGCCAGCGACACCGTTTGACATCTCTTGTTGACTGAATGGTGATGTTTAAAGGGAGTGGCCAATGCAAGCCAGAATATGGGAGTGAGGAGACGGAGGCCAGCGAGGCTAGTCCGTAGTCCGCAAGAGTCGACGTTGTTGGGCTTCGTCTTGCTTTGCCCGTTGGCACATGGAACGAACGAGAACGACGAGGACAGGAGCGTGAGGCTCAGGAATTCAACATACATACAAGCAAGACTGGTGCAAGTGACGATAGGCGAGATGTTAGGCTGGGAGAAAGGAAATAAGGACACAGTGGACGGGAGCAGAAATCAAAACCAAACAGTAGGGCGTCTAGAGCGGTGTTTAGGGGAGTGAAGAAAGTGGGGAAGTCGAGGAAGACACGGCTAGGAATGGTAGCTGTCTCGGGTGGGAGAGCAGAGTTTTGGGCGAGTCGAAGACGAGGCAAGAGACGTAGACGTCAGCCGACAGCCGACCACGCCACGGTTGCAAAGGGCCTCAACATATTGTGGCGGACATTTTCCGTCTTCATCACCACCTGCGGCATATATTTACGGGGGTGGCAACCGAAGTGGCTCATGCCCAAGGCCCTTGCAGACTTCTACCGCTGGGTGGTATGCTTACTTTGATAGTTCACCATCAGGTGCCCGGTTGGCCGTCGTCGCAAGAGCAGCATATATACGTAGTGACCAGGACAGGTACCAGGAAGAGAGTCTGACTGGCCGGAATTCAAGGGAAGAGCACACATCAACAAATGGAAGAGGGTGGTCAGGTGAGACAGGCAGCAGCAGGACAGAGATACGTCAACGGAGAATGAGTGGTGTGTGTGTGCAGGATATGCCCCGGGCACGATACCACGCTCGGAGCTTGCGAGAGTCACACACCGGCTGGAGGGAAAACAAAAGACAAACCAGGAAGAGGGTTACGGCGAGCACATGCCGGCTGACCGGATGTCCTGTGCAATGGGCAGGTGTGCATATGCAAGAGCCGTGTCTGTCGGGTAGAATGGGCTCGACGGGAAGACTGGTGATAGAAGCGAACAGAGCTGCCCAAAGTCAGGCACCGATGGGACAGATGGGACGACTGCAGCCACAGTGCCACCGTGACATAGTACCACAATACGACGCTCTTGCACGCCCCCTTTCAGTTGGCAGCTTTGTATCTCGCCGAACACGTCGGACTGGCAGTGGTAACGGCCGGGCCATGGGGATCGATATTGTCGACAGACGCCAAGTGGGAGGACACCGAAACAGACAACAGACGGCCTGCTGCTCCGGTTGAGGGGCAGGTATGATCAGAGGCGACCGAAGCGAGACTGACTACGGCTGTGCTTGGTTTGTGAGAAAGCCGAAGAGATATCACGGCGAAAGAAGCAAGCTGTAAGCGCCTCTGCGTCAAAGAAGTGCTTGAATAACGCTTCCCAAGTGCTCATTCGAAGACGTCGGTGTTTGAGAACGCCAGCCTTTTGGGTTTTGTGTAGTAGATTGATAGAGATGTTTTCATAAAAGGCGGCAAGCAAAGGGAGAACGGGCGGCTCACGGTCAGAGGATGCAAGGTTTTTGCATGGACATGTGACCCGCCGGGCCCTAGTAGAATCACGGTGCGTGATCGTTTGACAAGTCAGGATGTACCTGTTCAGTTTCACTTCATTGTATCCGCCAGTTCGGTTTATGGGAGGTTGTCGAGCCTGCTTGTAGCCAAGATGCGGACGCTCAGGACACCCACAGACGCGTCCATAGACTCAAAAACTGTTGGCGGGTTTGGAGATGGTACAGCTGTTGACCTCGGGTGTTGTATCATACAGTTTAGGACGTGAAAAAATAGAAAACAAATAGAAAAGGATAGGAAAGACTAACGACACACCTGTGTCTGGTTCCGTTTAGCCTATGGGTGCAACGCGGATCTGGCAGATACCCGGATAGGTTTTTCTCGTGCTTGGAGACACGTTTACCAGACCCGCGCTTGTCGTTTGTCTTTCCCACCACTGACAGCAACGGGAGTAAAGCTCCGATGTCGTTTCTTGTGTCTAAAGGAAACCGTACCATCTACACAGCACCCTGCTGGCCAGAGTCTGTAGCCCTGTTAAAGGCCCCCGGTGCTGCTTTGCTCTCAGCGTCTGATACTTCCAGCGCCCCAAGCCCTCTCAAGCACTCACACCTTGATTCTCACCACAACCGACCGACGATGGTCACTATCCAGGCCAGCGGGACGAGCTTGTTTGCCTTTCGCATTCTTTATCGGGCAAAGGCCAAGTAATGAGCGGCACGGCAGCGTACACGAGGTCCTGTTGCCCCCTCTTCTTGTCCTCCCGCTTCCTGCTGCTCTCCCAGAGGCTTCTCCCCTTTTTGTTCCCCTTTGTTTCGTCCTGTACTCGAGCTGGTCGGCTTTCTTCATGCTCGGTGCCTGCAGCGGCATAGTCGTTCGCTCTCGGTTGGATACATACAGGCAGGCTTTAGGTTGCGCCACTCCTCCTTCTCGGACCTCCAATCCGGTGCCATGGTTCTCCGGTGGCCCTTAATGCGCCCAGGCAATTGGGGGAAACACGGGAAAAGACGGCAAGGGACAAGCAGTACAGTCCGCCCGTTTTGCTCCGGGCTTCCGGTATGACATCGAGAGCGGCGGTAACGGCTAATGCAAGACGTCACTTTTCGTTGGGGCTACCCTGCGTGTACAGCGAATTTGGATCGTCATGATTTGACGTCTTATGCTTCCTCCTGGTTATGCGCAAGTGTAGTATCCAGAGTATAGGATTTTTAATTCACTTATGTAATTTACCTCGTGCACAGTTTAAGATAGGAGATGCCCAAGTCGTACGACAGCATTCCTTGTCACGCATTTCCCCTCAACGTCTTAGCTATGTTGCGTGCCTTAATCCTTGACACCCCTCCTCTACGTTTGGCCTACATACGTGCAGACTGTATTCTGAGACGGCATGGGCAGAGGGAATCAAACGAAAGATCGGAGACGAGCCGACGACCATGATCGGCCGTTGCGTTGTTACCTTGACCATTTTCCTTTTCCATACCGGCGCGAAGCGAGCGAGGCATACTCGTAGGTTCTCGGTTGAACTCCAGCAGGGCAAGCCTAATTAACTACAGAAATCCGTAAACCAGACTGTGGGTGTTTACTCATATATCACGATGGTAGGCTGAAGGTAGTTGATCGTTCCGGCTATCGTGAGGCACGAGACTGACGACAAGCAGGGCTCGTTGAGGTTCTCTAAGTTTCTTCGTCGCGCTACTCTACTCGAAAGGGGTGCAACAGTATGAATAACTCGGAACAAGGTGGTGACGTGATGCTGGGACGGCCCAGAGGGGGCGAGCCAAAGTTCCAGTTTGTACTCTGTATTGCACGGGCATCATGCTCGTCGCATGGGTGATCGCCCTTGTGGGTAGCTTTCACGCGTCGATTGATCTGGTTTGATTTGAATTTGAAGAAAGACCAGTGAAGGGATCAAAGTAATAAAGGGCAAGGAAGGTGATGTCCGAGCCTGAATAGAATAGCCACAGCATCTCAGCCTGGACTTCTACCTCATGGTCAGGCAGTTCAGCTTGCAGTGAGTATTGCCACAGGGAGATTGATGACAAGCGGTTAGGAGAGAAACGGACAAACAACCCAAAACCGCCACGACTTGGATCAGATGATGCCGAAGAAGCAAAGCTGGGGGCCAAACCCATCGAGGGCCCGGCAGATGACACCATAGAGATAAAACCCGCAGGGAGTCCATGGGGCCGGGCAAGGTGGTCGTGTCTTGACTAAGAGAATCGTAGTAAAGATACAGAAGGCAAAGGAGAGGAGGTCTATGATGCCCAGACCGTGTAGATGCCATCTTGGGAAGGAGAGTCGGCCCCACAATGGCAAGTGCCTATTCGGGCCATGATGCAAGCCAAGTGCCCTAACTCCGACGCACATGGAGGCTTTTTGCCGAGTCACGTGGACGACGCCACATCCCACGTTCCGTCACGATGCTGTTTTGACTCAAGGAGGGTGGTGTATTTGATAAGCAAATATTATGTAAGCAGCGTACAGAAGAGCCCTTTAGGCTTGGTGCCTCCGGGCGGAATAAAGTTTCATTCATTCTTGTTTTGACTCATCGAGAGCATAAGCAACAAGCAGCACGCGGATATCCGTGCCTGAGAATACAACATACATCATAGGTCAACAAAGGGTTTCGTTACCTCGTCTGCTCGAACTGGACTCTTGCGATTGGGACGCCAAGGCCCAGACAGATCGGTGAGTGCTCAGGGATCCAAGGCAGCGGTTGCGGTCAAACAGCGCGAGGCCAACCACCAAGCCAGTCATATCCAAGGCCCGAATACGGGAACCGCAAACCGTGAGAAGATACAAACAGCCATATCACAGCCAACATCATGGCGGGCCCGGCTGTCGCGGAAGCAGCATCGACGGCGGTCGCAGCCGTCTCCCACGACGCAGGCAAAGACAGCGGCGAGATCCGCGCCCTTCTCCGCAGCCTACCCTCGCTCAAGGGGCCCTACGCGCCCGTCGACTGGCCAAACTTTCCGGCCACGCCCAAGACGCGTTTGTGCAGTGGCTACGCGACGCCATTGCCCAGGGCGGCCAGGCCGCTGCGGCCTCGGCGACGCCCTATGAGCCGCACGCCATGACCGTCTCGACTGTCGACGCCCAGGGCCTGCCGGACGCCCGCGTGCTCATCGTCAAGAATGTCGACAGCCGCGGCTGGCATTTCGCCGTCAAGGCCGCCAGCCCCAAGGGCCGCCAGCTCCAGGCCAACCCGGCCTGTGCTCTGACGTTCTACTGGTCGCCGCTGGGCCGGCAGGTGCGCATACGTGGAAAGGCCGTGGCGCTGCCGGCGGAAGCCTGCGCTGCCGACTTCTTGGCCCGGCCTCTGGCTTCGCGGATCAGTGCCGTAGCATCACCGCAGAGCGAGGTTATGACAGACCCAGAGGAGTCGCAAAAGGAACTGTCACAAAAGACAGCCGAGGCGCAAGCGCTATTTGACGAGGACCCAGACTACGTTTCGCCAGGCTGGCTGGTGTACGCCGTGGCGCCCACCGATGTGGAATTCTGGCAGGGAGCAACCGACCGCCAGCACCAGCGGCTGCGGTATGTGAGACAGGAGGCAGGCTCTGGATCGACCACGGCGACTTGGAGACAGGAACGGCTCTGGCCGTGAGTACAGAGACATCGGGCAGAGCGGAAAGCAAGGATGGGTACGGCGATGGGTACGACGGACAGGAGGCTGGCTAGACTGTCTGCTGCGTTGCCAAGACCCGTGAGCATGTTCCCATGAACCCGAGGACGCATACAACCCAATAAAGCAAATCGCCCCCTCTTTATCCTACGTCAATGGCAAAAAGTCGCCGGGGCCGAACAGGAAAAGACGTGCTTGAGATGTCAATGTCCTAGGTAGCGTGTAAGTGCTAAAAGTGGATCAACGGCCCGCCGTCTGCTGTTCGTCTGCTAGCCAGGTACGTACGCCTGTCGGTTGCGAGCCAGTCTCTTCCTCCTATCCTGCGCAATTATGGACAAATGGACAGCTTCTTTTTTCTTGATTGAGGGTTTGCTGCTTTCACAGCGGTACAGCCGGGCATATTCGCTGCTTCACGTCAATGACGGTGGTGGCGTTGGCTGAATGGCTGAAAGGCTGAAACTGAATGGTGTGGTGCAGCCTTGCGATTCTTGACACTAAACTGGTACAAAAGTCTCCATCACCACATCCAATGCCCAGACATCACCGCAGGACTTTGCCGTCCGCGGTTCTTTGAGCAAGTTTTGACATGTCTGGATACTTGGCCTAGTCCGAAGTGTTCATTTCAAGATTGATTTGAGTATGAAGACCCGTCCACAGGCCAAAGCATGTCTTTTCGGAGACATTTCGGACACAAAGAGCTAATAAGGTACAGAGCAAAAAGTCTCCGAGACGAGGCAGAGGCATCGTCAACTCTGTATAAATACGCTGAAGAGTGCCCGGATCACACAGCAGGCACCAAAAGAGCCAGAACAGCCAGAAAACCACCTTCTATGCAACCAGCCCCATTGCCTCACCTCATATTTGTGCTCACGCTCCTCATTCTGTGCTCTGACGCCCGTCCCGCTTGCCACCAGTACACAACCACGAGCACCAACGCACCAGCCAGCATCATGAACTTTGAGATTCCGACCAGCCCAAGAGCGGCAAGACCTGGAAGGAGGTCAACAAGGAGCACTATGAGTGGGTACTGCACCCGCTAGCCATTTTATTCGACGCACACTGACATACGTAGTAACATCCCGAAGACACGTTCAAGATCAAGTGGATTGCCGACATGCACCGCCAGATCATTGAGTACCTGACGGCCAACCGGGCGTGGATCGGCATCCCGAGAGCGCCAGCGCTGCCGACGGCACGGGCATCCGTCTGCTGGACTATGCCTGCGGCAATGGCGTCATCTCCGCGGCACTGGCGCCCTACGCAGGCCACCTTCGTGGCGTGGACATTTCGTCCACCATGGTGCAGCGCTACAACGAGACAGCCCAGGCGGCTGGTTTGGCACCCGAGCGGATGCGCGCCGTCGAGGCGGACCTAGCCACGGGCAGCGACCCTTTACTGGCCAAGACGGCCGAGGGCGACGAGTTTCGGGCTTTGACTTGGCCCTCATTTCCATGGCGCTGCACCACGTCGAGCACCCGTGGCTGTGCTGCAGGGCATGGCGAGCCGTCTGGTGCGGTGGCAAGCTGCTGGTGATTGACATGCACATTGCAGAGGGTGGGACGAGTGCGCCTGCCGGCGGATCTGGTCAGAGTCACGGCCACGATCATAAAAGCCACAGTCATGACCACAATCATGACCACAACGACCACGGCCATGATCACAGTCATGACCACAGTCATGCAGAGGCGCCGGGTGGACTGCACACAGTGGCGCACCGCGGCTTCTCGGAGAAGGACATGCTGCGTATCTTTGGCGAGGCCGGGCTTGTGAATGGCGAGGTCCGGGTCAGCCCGAACGTGTCGGAGACGCCGACGCAGATGGGCGATATCAGCGTACAGCTGTTCTGGGGTGTGGCCCAGACGCCGTCGGTGTAGCTGCATGGCGGCCACAGTCACAGTATGGCCAGGGGCGCAATAAGGTCCGAGACGAGAGTGCCGGAGGCGTCGGGTCTTTACGGCCTATATTAGCATGGCAATAAAACAGGATACAAATAGACACTCTTTGTGGTATATCAGCTTTAATCATGGCTGTGTGTTTTTTCGTCAAATTCTTCGCAAGACGAGGCAAACACAATGGAATACAGACGTAGAACACGTTGTATCGAAGCTCGTAACCGTAACAGCAAACAAAGAAAATAAAAGGCCAGGGGTGAAGACAAATATCATGCTATGTAGTAGATATAAAGGTACGCTAGAGGTGAACGTATGGCGGTCAAAGGATGTGGTATGAAAATGTGGCGCCTGGGGTTGCAATAAGGTTAAGCGGACGGGTGGTCAGCGGTGTGGACCGTTGCCGCAAATGAGTAGCGGCCGAAGCGGGCGAGGCTGTTCCAGCAGCTTCTTGGCAGAGCTTGTCACGAAACTCGACGGTCAATCAGGAAAGACTGAAAAATGTGGCGCCTTCGTGTTTAGGGGAGTCACCAGATAGTGGTATGTCCAGGCCAAAAAGACGTGTCTGGTGCTGGTCCATGCCGAGTTCCATGCCGGCTGATGGCAGCCCGTACCGACAATGGGGCCGGGCAGCGGCAAGCCAAAGGTTGGGACCCGCGCCCTCGCGGCAACGATGCTGAGGCTTGCTCGATATGGGCATCGAGTGTTTTTCTCAACAGAGAGCCTCGTCTTCTACTTGGTCTAGAGAACTGTGCATAGTATGTCGGTGGGCTGCACACACCCACGGCAGAACCCCTGAAGCAATGTTGATTGGGACGTACACACACTGCCATACCACGGCGCTCGCAGTCAGTGCCGGCTTCATCCATCGTACCAGTCACGGCAACCTAGGAAATAGATGCCGACCAACAGAGCACACCACGGACCCGGCCATCGGCGCCTGTCCCGTTCACGACCCGTACGCACCACCAACGGCAGATGGTCTGTGGCCACTGGTCTGTCCCGCCCGATGGGTGTTCTGTACCTCAAAGGGCATCACATCAGGTCTCGTGGCATATTGCGTTCCGTTCCTCTGCAGGCAAGGGCTCTTGTACTTCCTTGTACCACTACTGGCAGGTCGTCATCGCCATTGTGCTCGTTTGCTCTGTGATTTACGCCAGGTCACCCTCGGTTTGTCATCTTTGTTGCCATTGTTCCCCATGTTGGCCGCGTCTTGTTCCGTGCCCCGTGTGTGTTTCCTTTGTTTGCCACCGTGACCTCAAACTGGACGACAGCTGTGTACAGCCTCTGGCGTGTGTCATCTGATGGCCGTATCTTGTCCTGCTCTGTTTATTTGCCTTGTGTTTGCCGTCTGCGCCGGTGTTCCTGCAGCAGTGTTCTGTACCTGTGCTTGTGTATGTGTACACTGACTGTTCAGATGCACGTGTACATGTCTGTATTCCTCCGTCCTCCACCCTTCGTGCGCAAGCAGGTTGTGTGCCCCTGCCGACGGCACGGCTCACCATTGCTAAAAGAACTTGCGGGAAGCATTCATCAACAGCGGGAGGTAGCTGCACGCACCGGCGGCGTCTGCCTCCACTGTGGAGGGCACACTGCGGAGGACGCCCGGGCATACATAGCCGGGATAAAGATACACCCATTGCTCTGGCAGCCCGTTAGGTATATTACGGAGTCTGTTACTCTTACAGCCCGGGAGAGGCTCGCACGATGCGCTGCCAGAGCGTCTAGCCAGGTCGTGGGTCGAGTAATACAAGCGTCTGCGTCCGGCTCGTTGGTGCAGACCATTTTGCCCTCCCTCTCTGCCTGTTCCTCCCTTTACCTTTTTACCTCACCTCGTCCCTTTGCGTCCGCCCGATGTTACACAGAAACCAATCTACTGGGTGAGGACCACGGGGGTTGCGAGGAAAGCGAGATTTGGCTGCGAGATGGATGGCGTGTTTGCAGGGAACATATGCCGAAGGAAGTACGAGGACGGAGAAGGAAAAAAGACGATGCTGAGAACATTGAGACATGTCGATGGAAAGGCCACCACTCATGCATGTTCCAGAAGACGTAGCGAGCCCGACCGGGACCAGGGCCTGCAAGAGTCGTAAGAGCAGAGGGCAGGGTTCCGGAGCAGGGTCGGGGCCTCTTCCGCCATGCGCTTGGCTGATGTAGAGTTTGAATTATGCAGTCAAGTTGGCCCTTCGTACGAACGGGATGCGCGTCCGCATTGTGACCGCCGACCCGGCAGACGGAGAAGACGACGGTGATCTCACACCCCAATACGGGTCGTCGAATGAAAAGCAGCTTTTTTTCTTTCCTCTTTTCTTTTCTTTTCTTTTTGGGGTAGGGGGGGGGTCGTTCGATCCGCTGTCGGAAGTGGATTCCGCTACTGGCTGTGACTCTTCGCTGCAAATGCCCCTAAAACAGAAACTTTGACGCTAAGAGTGCTTGTCATGGCCTCTAGCCTGAACGAAAGTAGCGCAGGAACTGCTGGGTAGAACGAAATTCCTGTGTGGAGAAGAACGGCTGCTCTTTGCTGTGACCTTTTGTTTGTGACCTTTGTTTTACCCAAAGCGCCGCAGCGCCTCCGGTCTAGGGCCGGCCACCGACTTGACTCAAGTGGGTTCTGCACATGGATAAGGGCTTCGTGACAGTGGAAGAAGAGGAGCGAGCGGAAGAACTTGAATGACAAAAACAAGACAGGGCTCAGACGAGACATCAATAAGGTGCATGGGACACGAACAGGTCCGGTCTAGACAAGCAATAAAGCACCGACGCAACCAGAGCCGTCTCGACAAGGAAGAACAGAAGAACAAGAACAAGAGGAAAGCAAAACAAGACAAAAGAAAAGAAAAGAAAAGAAAAGAACGCAAAAACTCCGAAAGGGCGGGCATGGCTACTCGGCATCTACCTCCTCGCCCGTTCATCACGCTCCGCTCTCGACGTTGACCCGGTCTCCGTATAAAGTCGACCGTGCTCACGCCGCTTATGACGGAGTAACGTCTCGTCAACACATTTCTTCCCCCTGGATGGCCTGCATTATCAATCGACCAGCACCCTGCGACGTGTCGGCGCCCGTCAGCTAGACGACCTCCGTTTATCACCTCCACTTTAGCACCCCACCGCCTACTCGCTTCCTGGCGGCCGTGTCTCGCTCGAGACTAGGATAGCGCCGCCGTTCATCTCCGTCTGTATTGACGTCGTCCTCTTCTTGTCTTTGCCTTCTTGCCCAGTCTCTTGTCTTGTCTCTGTTGTCTGTTGTCTCGGTTATCTATAGTCTTCTTGTCACATTGTCGTGTCCATTGCCGCTTGAGCTCTTGGCTTCTTCCCATTTCAATCTCCGTCGATCCTTGGACTGCTCTCAGACTCGGGCTCGACCTAGCAGACGTTCTCATTCTTCCTCGTCACCTTTCACCTTTCACTCCCACCTTCCACCTATTCTCTCGTCCCAGCCCACAAACTACAAGTCCCATGGCCTCGGACCCAGAAAAGCCAGAAAGGCCACCGTCGCCCACCAACAGCGACAGCCACGACGACAACGACAACAACAACAACATTGTCGTCTCCAAGAACGACGACACCACACCTGTCGCCCGTCGACCGAGTCCGCCGCCCGCCGCCATGGACAAGAACACCCTCCATCTGCACACTATCCGCTCGACAGCCTCGTCGCGCCAGCGCTGCCACCCGCCAATATCCCACGACACGCCCGTCGAGTTTGACGACGGCCATGGGGACGGTGACGACGACGACGAGGACGACAACGCCATGGACGGATACGACGACACCCAGAAGCTGCCCTACTCCAAGTGGCGCTGCATCGCGCTTGTTGCAACCGTCACCGGCGCCACCTTTAGCAACACCTTGTCTGTCCAGTCTGTCGTCATCATCCTGCCCAGTGTCGGCCGCGACCTCAACATCCCCGACACCCGTCTGCAGTGGATCGTGTCCGCCTACTCGCTGACCTTTGGCTGCTTCCTCTTGCTCTGGGTCGCATCGCCGACGTCTTTGGCAAAAAGGCCATCTTCGTCGCTGGCTCCGCCTGGGTCACGGCCACCACCGTCGCCAACCCTTTATCCCAAACGAGATTGTCTTTTACATCTTCCGTGGCCTGCAAGGACTGGGCGCGGCCGCCAACGTGCCCACGGCCATTGGCATTCTGGGCACGACCTTTCCGCCGGGCAAGGCCAAGAACTACGCCTTTGCTGCGTACGGTGCTGGTGCCCCGCTGGGCTCCGTCTTTGGCAACCTCATGTCCGGCCTGATCACGTCGTATGCCAACTGGAAATGGGTCTTTGGCGCCCTGGCCATCCTGTCGGGCCTTGTCACCGTTGTCGGCTACCTCATCATCCCCTCCCAGCCTCCGCCGCAGACCGTCATGCCCGTCCGGGCCGTCACCACGGCGGCGGCCGATGGCTCTGCTTCGCCGTCGGCGACGCTGGCCACCATGCCGGTTCCTGCCACCTTCCGCAGCATCGACTGGTTCGGCGCCTTTCTCATCACGCTCGGTCTTGTGGGCCTGTTGTTTGCTCTCACCGAGGGCAACGTCGTCGGCTGGGCGACCCCCTGGGTCGGCGCCATCATTGGCATCTCTCTCCTGCTGGTGGCCGCCTTTGTTGGCTGGCAGCTGTGGCTTGAGACGCCCAACAACGTTCGCCAGCAGCTGGCCGGCCACTCCTGGCCACCGCGCCCGCTTGTGCGCATGTCCATCTTCTCGCACTCGGCTAGCGGTGGTCTCTTTGCCACGTCGCTCGTCATCATGACCTTGTTCTTTAGTTCCTTCAACGGCTATCTTGTGTACGCGACCTACGTGTATCAGGACTACCTTGGCCTCAGCGCCATCCAGACCACGCTGCGCTTTATCCCCACCGGCGTCGCCGGCATCTTGACCTGCTTCTGCGTCGCGCCGCTCCTCGGCCGCATCCCCACCTATTGGATCTTGTTGTTTGGAAACGCCTGCGTGAGCATTAGTAATCTTATCCTGGCTTCTCCCATTCCACTCGTGACCACCTCCTATTTCGCCTACGGCCTCGAGGCCATGATTCTGTCCGTCCTGGGCGCCGACACGTCCTGGCCCAGCCTGACCCTGTTTGTCTCCCACGCTCTGCCGCGCGAAGACCAGGCTCTGGGCGGCGCCCTCGTCAACATGGCCGGCCAGATTGGCCGTGCCATTGGCCTCGCCATTGCCACGGCCGTCCAGACGGCCGTCATGGCTTCGGCCCGCGGCGTGGACATTGCCAACGTCGGCGGCACGCTTGTCCACGACGAGCCCACCATCCGCGGCCTGCGCGCCGGCAGCTGGTTCAACTTTGCCCTGGGCGTGTGCTCATTCCTCGTCGTCCTCGTCGCCTTCCGCGGCTCGGGCATCATTGGCGGTGACGAGAAGCCGCCTGCCCAGCCATTGCGGGTCGAGGCGGCCAACAACACCGGGCCGTCGCCTGGGCAGACGGCCGACGTCGAAAAGGGCCAGAGCACAAGTGCCACGACGCCGCACGCCGACCGTGGCTGAAACGTGGTGTGATGGCCAGAGCCTGCAAGGATGTCACAAGACGAAGACAATGGGAGACCGATGAGAGGACAGACAGTCTGTCCGAGCACATGTCTCGGGCTGGTATCTGGGGGTGCGTCTTTGTCCATCTCCGCCCTCTGTCTGTTTGTGTTGACAATCACCGTGCCATTGCCTGTTGTCTCTTTCGTTTGCCGTTCTTCTTCCGCATCACACTGCCGTGTCTTTTCTACTGTTGTTCTGTGATACCAGCGCATTTCTTTCGTTCACAGCTTCCTTTCATCCATAATATTCTCCTTTTATTCTGCGGGCACGGTCATGGATAGGCTACATGTAATACTCGGCACTTTGATGTAGCAAGTTTACCGTTTGGCCTTTTCTCTGCACATTCTTCGTGCATCCTATTTTCGCCTCATGTTCCTCTCGAAAAAGCACACTTTACTGTTTTACTGTTTTATCGAGCACAGACCGTCCGCATCTTCACTATCTCGGCCATAGTCAAAACCTTGCTGCAAATAAAGACAAACGAGTACCGAGCAACAGTTGCAGTCAGGCCTCATTCTGGCCCTCGCTCCACGTGTAATCAAGCGCACGCGAGAATGTCTCAGCCCTACGCCCGCCCGCCGCACATCCCCAACGCAGATTATCACTTTTGGTGGCGTATTTTATTGCTGTTTGTGATCCTTGCCATATCTTCGTTCCTTACACCGTCCTGCCACATGTTTCTAGAAGAGCGGCTGGCGTCACAAGGCGCGGCCCTTTATCTCGCCATGTTCTGGCCCCGTCCTGGCCAGCTTTCACGCGAGGCTCTTCATTTATGTAGATTGGAGGTGGACAGCTTGTGTCACTGTGTCATGCATCGCGCCACCATTACCCAATGCTTGTATCTTTGGAGTTTTGCTTTGTATCCTTGAGCCGTTTCTCATTCAGGGGTATATGGCACTATCTCGGCCTGTGGTGCATCGTGTTCATCTACGTATTCGCCTCTGCAGTTTGTGCTCCTCCTGTTCCTGGTCCTGGTCCTGGCACGTCGGGCACGTCGCCGACTTGACTGCCGTCCCGGCTGACAAGACCGTCCATCCGCCCAAAGGTGCCGCTGCTCAGCCGTGAGAAGCGGTTGCTGTTGCCGCCGCCAGCACGCAGCCAGCCCGGGCCGGGTGTGCCTGTGCGGTCACTGCGGACGGTAATGGCGGGCGATGGTAGCCGTGGAAGACTCTTTGCGGTATGGCCGGTGGTCGGCACGCTCAATCCACGCTGGTGGCCGCGACGGGCGCCAAACGAGCGAGGCGCCGGACTCGGGCTCCCGGCGCTGTCCTTCTTCACCTGCAACAGTCGCCCAGTCCCGGGCGCGACCGTGAAAAGGCCTCCCAGCTGCTCTCGTGGCCGTCCGCGCTCTCCATGGCGCCAAAGGCAAAGTCGTCAGCGTCACCTCCTCGCGTCCAGCGGGACGATCGTGTGCTCGCACGGCTGAGGATGCTGCGGTCCGCCACGGTAGCAGCATCGTCGTAGTAGACGCTGGCGCCAAGACTCGCAGGCGTGTCGCGGCCTTGGCCGTCGCCACCCGCCGTGGACGGTCGCCCTCGCATGTAGCGCGACAGACGTGACATCCAGCTGAGGCGGTTGGCACGAGTGTCACTCGTCGCGCTCATGCGCCGGGCGGGAATGCCCCTGAGCTTTTGCATGCTCATATAAAGAGTCGGTGTCGTTGTCGTCCACGCCGTCTCCTGCCCGACTCTCCGGCCTGTCGGGCCCTGGTGAGCCCTCTAGCTCGGCGTAATCGGCCACAGCACGTTCTGATGTGGGAAGCTCTGCACGTGGTGTCTCTGCCCGGCCGGCGACCGCGTGTCCCACGCCCTGGTTTTGCGGGCCTGGCCATGAGGGACGTCGTCGTGCCCACGCTCCTTTGTTGTTGTCGCCCGTGAGCGAGCTCCGTCGCCGCCATGGCAAACGTGGCAGGCTGCTCCACCACACGCGTGTTTGGCGCCATGCACCGTGCCAGCGAGGCCGTCTTCGACGGACCCAGGCGCCGACGCCAACGGAGGACCAGCCGATGGATGAGCTCCCGTCGTACACAGAGGGCTCTGATTTTGGCAACACGCCCCCTTGCTCTCCTCTCTGCTGCTGTAGACGAAAGTAGCGGCGCCGTGAAAAGAGGAAAAACCCACAATGGCCGCGGCGACGACACTCAATAGCACCGCCATGGCAATGGTGGCGGCAAAGGCGCGAGTCGGCGACGTGTCTGTCGTCGCGTTGCTGGTAGTGCTGCCAGCAGAACCACCGCCGTCGGCAGAGGCAGTCGGCGCTGTCACCACCGTCGACACAAGGGCCGATCCGCGTGAGACGACCTGGAAGGTACTGGTAACCGGCGCCAGTGAGGACGACGGCAACACGGCCGTCGATTCTCCTTTGACGGTCACAAATTGGGCGGCTGTGCTGCCAGTGCTCGATGCAGATGTTGACAATGACAGCGATGATGACGATGACGATGATGATAATGATGCCGATTCTTCTAAACTGGTCGAGCCTTGGACCAGAGTGGTAGCGGCGTCAGGCGTGAGCTTGGCTGGTGGTGTGGTAGTAGGGTCTGATGTCAGCGATGCTGTCGGTGCAGCTCCCACCAGGGTCAGCCCTGGGGTCAACGGGTGCGTCGCCAGGATAGAGAGGTCGACGTCACGGAACCGAATCTGAATGGCTGGCCCGACTGTGACAGCTGCACTGGCGCCTGTTGCCGTCCGTGACACGCCCAGATGCCGCCCCGAAAGTCCGTCGTGTCCGATGTACACGTCTGTCCGCTCGGTACACACCAAGCCACTGTCTCTCCAGCGGCCACGGCGGGAAATCCTTCCTTGGTTCGCGGTGTGCCAGTCAAGATACAGTCGGCGCCAACCTCAAAGCCGGCCGGGCAGATGGCGGGCGAGTAGTACTGAAAGCCCTCGCCAGCCAGATTGCCGGCCCACGCAGGCGGGTCGCATGTTGCCACTGCGGCGGCGGCAGGGAAAGAAGGGATCTGAGAGGGCAGCTTGGTGGTCGTCACGAGCCATGAGGTCTCGCAGGGAGGAGTGAAGACGGTGGTCAGTGCCGCCAGCGGAGCGGTGCCGCCGTGCAAGACTGCTGTCATGGCGAGGGCGGGAGAGAGAGCGACGGTGCGACGTCGTTGCACGCCATGGGCATGGTGATGTTTGTCGTGGTGTTGTGCTTGCTAATTTCAATGTCTGTCGATGTCTGGAGCAGGAGAGCGAGAAGGAGGGAGAGGAGGACGAAGAGAAGATGGCAAAGCCAGAGGGGGCGGGTAGTGACAGACCCATATGAAGACCTCGGATGCGACACAGGACTGGGATATCGGGACGATAGCACCATGGATGCACGAGCAGGGAGCCGTGGGGGAGTCAAGGATCGTGTCAGAGAACCCTCCAAGCTAGCTTCGCGGTGAGTGTCTCTGTGTACAAAGTACATGCCATCCTAAATAAAGGGCAGGCATTTCAAACCGGCCGAAGATCACGACCCACATTTGGGTGAGATTCGGGCTGGCATCAAGCTGGCAGGCAGACACTTGCAGTCAGACTCTGGCACGGACCCAGAAAAAGTGCAGAGCGGCAGAGGATGTGCAAAGATGTGACGGGGGATGTACAGAAACAGACAGAGCACCGGGAAGATGCAAAGGTGCAAAGGGACGGGAAGGGAGAAGTCACACGCGATAATGACAAACGAGGAGGGCAATGTAACCTTGGGTCCGGGACAAGGGCAAGCACGTTTGTGTCTCCGCTGACAGCAGGGAAGATATGGGGAGAGCGGAAAGGCACAGGGGGGACAGATGAGCGGTAAACGCATTGATCGTGAGAACAATGAGCCTCGGATGCAGAAGGGGTCTATGGCATGGACAAGAGCATAGGAACAGTGCGCCTCGAGGCTCAAGAGAGCAACATGCCAGATTACAGCACACACAGAGTGCGAAGAATGAGCAGATGGACAACGAACAAGCTATTGCACTCGCACTACAGAGCAATGATTTCACGGACATGGAATGTGCTGTCTGTTCATTATCGTCAACTTTGTATGCTGGTGCTCGACTTGTAAGCGGCCTTTTCTTCTTTGGGAAATACGAGCGACGACACGACGTTCCGCGAAAAGGCCCAGACACCACCCATGCGTCGTAGCGAGTGCGTCACAATGAGCCCAAAAGCAGAAAAGGGGATTGCTCATGAGGAGAGGGCTCAAGAACACAAATACCGCCGAACCACACAACATGGCTCTCTCGCTTGCCCCGGCCGTCGATGAAACAGACGATGTTCCGTGCGGCGTGCTTTGCGGAGGACCAGACGGGGATACTTCGTACAGGCACCAAAGAACAGGATGTGAAGCTGTCGGCTGTGTCGGTTCCCTGTCGAACCCTTTTTTTCCCTGGCTTGCAATGCTTGCCGTTTGTCCACCCTCGCTCGTCCTACCAGGTTGCATTCTTTTCGACTTCACACCTAGCACACCGCACTGCCGTCTTTATCGCTCGTCCAGGCCGGAACCCGTTTCGGTTTCGGATCCTCCCCCTGGATCCTCAATCCTCACCACCCCTCTCTCGATCCTACGTTGCCCAGGATTCCTGACGAACTGCCACTTGACCAAAAGCAAAGAGCGTCAGGCGGTCGGGAGAATAAGCACAGAAACTGAGCACATGGCTCCACTACAGACGGACCTCGTCCAGCGCGGAGACAACCCCCAAAGGGCGCAAAACCCGAGAAGAGGAAAACAGTAACCGACAGTCGACTACGAAGCCGATATGCCACTCGTGGCGGTCCCAAACAAACTGCACACAGATATGGGTAAATCGCTATCGGCTCCTCATCCTGTGCACTTCCTCTCCTCAGTGCTCGACAAGCCGGTCAAGTCTGTGCGCGATCCTGTGCGCGATCTCCCCGAAAGAGGATACGAGGACACTACTCTGTACATGCGAGTAGTGGGACATTTTGATACGTTGGTGCCGCGGATCCCTGTTCCTCTGTGCGAGTCTCCTCGGCCATCCTTTCAACTCTCGTCCAGCCAGCAGACAGAGCGCATATGCCGTCGCGGTTCCACCGTGTCCGTGCTTCTGTTGCCGCGAACATGCTTCATCAACACAGCTACAGCCAGGTTCTGATCCTTGTGCGCCAGTCTTGCATGTCTTTAACAAGTTCCTTTGGTGTCTGTAGCCACCAGAGCCTGTGGTGCGTCTGGATCCTCTGGTGTTGCCGCCAGCTATGAAGACACGGGGATGGGCTCAGAACCAGGATGTCGTTACCGCTGGACGACCGCTCGTCCCAGGTGGATCGACAAGGGCGAATCTACCGAATGTGCATCATGTTCACCATAGCGGGTATCGTGATGCACTCTACTCCATGGGATTCACCTACCAGTTCCACAGAACAGGACGCATCATATGCTCACCCTTCTTGTCCCGCTCTCGACGCAACTCAAAACACAAGCACTGCATGCATAATATACGGAGACATTCGTGGAACGGTCGTTGCACATTTCCCGTTCGGCCGCTTCCTTATCATTCAGGCAACTGGACGTTTGTTCACTCCGTACTCTACCGAGTACTCTACTGCCTCACCAACTCACACGCCACGCCCCAGAAACGTGCTCTCGCCAAACTCCTTCTCGGCCATCTGAAAGAGCGGCAGTCCGCCAAAGTACCCTGCGTCGGGTGTGCCGATCGCCTTCCAGGAGTTGAGTGCCTCGTCGGGACCGATCGTGGTCAGCTCGTCCCGTCTGCCGCCCACAGCCGCCTCTGCAATCATCTGCACCCGGCTGCACTTTTCCAAGAGGACAAACCAGTTGACCGCCGCCTCAATCGAGGCACCCGCCGTCAGGATGCCGTGGTTGCCGAGAAAGGCAGCTTTGCGTGGACCCAGAGCACCTGCAATGCGCCGGCCTTCGTCCGTCGCCAGCACCACGCCGGAAAAGTTGGGGTAGACGACGTGGTCCTCGTAAAAGATGCAAAAGTCCTGCGTCAGCATATCGAGAGTGCGCCCCGTGGCACACATGGCCCGGCCGTACAGCGAGTGCGAGTGTGCCGCGCACAGCACGTCCGGCCGGGCGCTGTGGATCTCCGAGTGGATGGCAAACGCGGCGTAGTTGAGCATCTTGTTGGCGCCGCCCTCCAGCACCCTTCCGTCGTGGCTGACCCTCAACAGGTCGTCGTCGGTAATCAAGGCAAAGTGCGTGCCAAAGGGGTTGACCCAAAAGCTGGACGGGTCGACCGGGTCTCGCACCGTGATGTGGCCGCGATGCCCTCCATGAAGCCGTGCTTGGCAAAGATGCGGAAAGCAAGTGCGAGGCGATGTTTGAGCCAGGCACGGTACGCGATCGGATCTGTGAACGTCGGTGGGCGGCCATACTCTTCATTGACGTGGCGAGGGTCGGATCGCCAGCAATGTCGGCGGCCGAGGCCGTAGCCTCCTCGGGCCGGGCTTTGGACGGTGCGATGTCGGTCTCGACAGCAGACGGAGCCATGTTGACACTGGTTGGAGAGAATATGGAGTGTACTTTGTAGTGTAGAATCAAGACCAGAGGAAAGGAGCGCCGAAGTGAGGCCTGATGTCTCTGGTCCAGTCCGCCTCGATACTTTGTAGACAATCTCACAGTCCAATCCGGCCACTTACACTGGCCGCGGGATCCCCGCAGATAGCAGACTGACCCACAACGCCGGCCACTTCCGCCATCTCTTTATCAAAGCCCTCGGACGGGCTGCTCGGTGGTATTGTCGACGCGGAAACGAGGCACAGGTATATCACCGCAAGGCTGTACTCTGCCATGCGCCAAGAGTTCTCCATCTTGTTTGCAGTCGTCGACCAGAGCTGGTAGGTCAGAGTGTAGTCCAGAGCTCACACGAAGAAACAGAACAGCTGCGACACAACACGACCAAAAGAACCTCACTATGTGACACTTCACAGTCGGGTATAGGCCACCACCGTTCCACAGATGGCATGACGAGGCTGTCGTCGAGGGCGACATCGCCACCTCTGTGTGGCTCTCTTCACAGGCGGTTCGCAGTCTGAGGTGCCCCACTTTACTCGCGAACCCACAACAGCTTCACTGCTCTCGCGCCTTTACCAAGCTTCCACTCTGCGTGCACATGACATCACGTCCACGTCGACTCTCGCGGCGCACACCGTCTACCCATCACCACCTCACACGCAAGGACGGCCACTCGTTCTAGCAAGCAAGACGCGCCGCATCAGTCTGTCGCGTCACGCGATCACGTGCAGGACCTCAGGATGGGCGACCGCGATTCGTACCGGGTGCACTTTTTCAACCACAACTGGAAGACGGTGGGTGCACGAGCGACTGGAACTGAGATGAACTGCAGATGAACTGCAGATGAACTGCGAACGGGAGAACCACATGGACTGACTCTACCCCCTAGGGCCCGCCGTCACCCGCCGTCATAGATGGCTGCCACTGGTGCCAGCTGCGCACGTTCCCCACGCACCGCCAGTACCCCGTGACGATTGTGAACAAGATGGGCGACGGCGCCACACTGCCCCAGGACTTTCGCTTCATCACAAAGTCGGTCCTGACACAGGGCGTGCGTGCGGCCGAGGCCAGCTTCCGCAGCGGGTGCAGCTGTACGGACCCGCGGGCATGCCGCTACGACGGCTGTGAGTGCCTGTCGGACATGCTATGGGACGAGGAGGACGAGCCGCTGAGCAGTGGCGACAGCGACAGCGAGGTGGAAACAAGAGGCAGCAAGGCGAGCCGCCCCCTGAAGTCGGCCTTGGAGGGGGGGAAGAGCCGCGCCAAGTTTGCCTACCACAGCCAGGGCGACAGGGCCGGCCTGCTGCGCGGCCGCTACCTCGACAGCCGGGACCCCATCTACGAGTGCCACGAGGGCTGTGCCTGTGCCGCCGTGGGGGCGACGAGGCGAGCGCCTGCGTCAACCGGGTGGTGGAGCGCGGCCGCCGCATCCCGCTGCAAATCTTCCGCACCGAGGACCGCGGCTGGGGTGTGCGCACGCTGGTCGACCTCCAAAAGGGCCAGTTTGTTGACTGCTACTTGGGCGAGATCCTGACGGCCGCGAGGCCAACCATCGCCGCTCCTATGCCACCATGGCCCGCCGCAAGGATGTGTATCTGTTTGCGCTCGACAAGTTCTCCGACGAGGACTCGCTCGACAGCCGGCTGGCTGGTCCGCCGCTCGAGTGCGACGGCGAGTTCCGCGCGGGCCCGACGCGCTTCATCAACCACTCCTGCAGCCCCAACCTGCGCATCTTTGCACGTGTTGGCGACCACGCCGACAAGCACATACACGACCTGGCCTTCTTCGCCGTGCGGGACATTGACGCGGGCGACGAGCTGACGTTTGATTATGTCGACGGCATCGTGGACCTAGCGTCGGACGCACAGCACCGCGTCGCGGGCATGACGCCGTGCTTGTGCAAGAGCCCAACTGCCGCAAGTTCTTATGGTAGAAATGGGGAGGAGGCCAAAAGGAGCGGCATTCTCGAGAGCATGCTTCTTCGTTACGATATGTATCTTAAGCCGCGGCCCATAGCTTTTTGAATCACGAATCATGACGCTGAAAGCCGAGCAAGTCCGACAGGAACCCTACGGCATGGCATCCATGAAAATAGCAACAGACTGGAAGCCGATACGATGCCGTAGCCTCCCCTTTCGGGTTGCACAAGCCAAAGTGGTGCTGCTCCGAAAGCATGCCAACTTGAAGCAAGCCGCAGCGCCACGAGGCTGCTCATATGGGCAGATCCGTACTCCGTACTCCGTAGTCAGATACAGTGGGCTCAGTTCGCTGCAGTCGCACAGAGCGCATGTTACAGCACGCTCTGCACCCTTTTGCCCCGCCAAGCATCATGGCCGCAGCGGTATTGCAGCGGAGCTACAGCGCGCTAGTGCACCACCCCCCTCGACTCGCCAATAAAGCTTGGACCACGAGGTGACGTTTGGCCCTTTCAGGGCAAGATCACTCCACTTTGGTGCTAACAGAGGCCGGGCCAGACCCCTAAGCCTCAGGCCGCTTCTCAGCATCTACATCGTGTCTTGTCTTGACCTTCGCTGCCCCTCACGATCATCAGGTGCTATTCTCATTTCCTCCTAGCTGCACGTCGAGCATGACGGACGCATTTGGGGCCACTTCTGCCCGTCGCGTTGACTCTGTTGGCCACAAAGTCCTTGGCCAGCGATAGGGGTCAGTACTGGTCTGCTTTACTGAGTACGGAGGGCTCTCCTCCATCCGGCCCAAAGGCCGTGCTACTATCTGCGAGGCTGCGCTGCCCCCTCCGCCTCGCGCTCTTGTCGCTTTCGCTGTCTCGAGCTCCTCTCGTCACACTGTCTTCCATCACTAGATGCTTCTGTACCTTTGTTTTCCCTAATCGGCCCCCTTACATACTCTCCCCGTGCATCTCGCGAGCATCCTGTCCAGCCAGCGCTGTAGTGTGTGGTTGTACACCCGCGTCCTCGCTTTCTTCTCTGCCTGCCCCCCCCCCCCCCCCCCCCCCTCCACCCCTTTCTATCCACCGCCCACCTCCTCCGTTCATCTCTCCAGCATCGACCTTTCTTCTATTGTACGACCATGATCCTGTGCGAGCAGTAGACACATCCAATATCGGACAACAGTAACATGGTGAGCTGCCTCTTTTCCTCCCGTGTTTCGTTCCGCCTCAAACCGTACTAACACGTCCCGAGGGTTGCTGCTTCTCGCGCTCCGAGGGCCCAACTCGCCCAATCCCGGCGGCGCTCCATCTGGCTCTGGCCGTGCCATCAACGCCCCAGCTGTTGGTACCGGATTGGCCTCGTCTACTGTCGCGGCCTCTCTGGCAAGAAGCGTCGGTGGTGCGGCTGGAGCTGGCCCTGGCGCACGGACTGGCAGCGGCAACGAGGCCGAGGCCGATGCCGATGCCGATGCCGGCGGTCTCTCTTCCTCCTCCGCAACACCCCCAACCGGATCCATCCAGCAACTACAAACGGCCGCGGCCGCCTCCTCTTCTGCACATGCGCAGCCACCGCGCAGGAACTGTCCAAGCACATCAACAAGCCAATCAAGCGCCGCCGCTGGACGTCGCGCAACCGCGTCTGGACTCGGAGCGCCATCGACCGCGAACGTACCGACTTCTTTGATACCCGCGTCACCGGCCGCGCTGAGATCTGGCAGACCCTGCGGACCGCCCTCGAGATTCTGTGGGACGCCGACGCTGTCGATGCGAGGAGGGCTGCGGACGACGCCGAGGTCACACCGGCGGCAGCCGTCTCTGCAACATCGCCCACATTGCCCACGTCTGCCAAGCCCAAAGAGGTCCTGTCGGCCGAAGCCATAGAGGCCCGTGCTACCGCCCAGACCATTCTCAACGCGCCGACATCACTCTGCCCACTGGCGACATGGCCCAGGGCGCCTACGATGCCTTTGGCAACTTTTACGCCCTGCCTGCGTGGATCGTCTCCGACCCGACCAACCTGGCCGCCGATCCAGAGCACAGCTCCGACCTCGACGAGACCAAGGGCGCCGCCCTCGACGACTTGGGCAGCGAGGCCAACCTGTCGGACGATTCCGATTTTGGCGACGCAGAAGCCGAGGACGACGACGACGACGACGAATATACCCGTGGCGACGAAGCACGGCACTGCCTCACGACGACCCCAGCAACGCCCCGCCGCCGCCGGCGTCGCGAGGAAAAGGGCAAGGCCGTCGTCAACGCCGCCGCAGCCGCCCACCCGCTCACAGTGCGCGCCCGCCTCAGCGCCACCGCCCGCGACGTCGTCGTCTCGCTCGGCCGCGACGAGACGGTCCGCAGCTTGGCCCGCCGCATCGCTGAACACGCCAAGCTCCCGCACGACACGCGCATCCGCATTGCCTACCTGGGCAGAATCCTAAAGGACGGCACCTCACTCCCGGCCCAGGGCTGGAAGGAGGGCCATGTTGTCAATGCCCTCGTTTTCGGCGCGACTTGACGCCGAGTGGACGTCCGCAGTCGGCCGTGGTCTCTCTCTGTACACGCACTGCATAATCTCCTCGTTCTTTTTGTCCTTGTTTTGCATGTTTGCTACCACAATACCCCCTGTTTTTTGGTCATTGGATTTGTTGAATCTACTACGCATATCCCTTGCTGTTCGTCATATACTCGTCGACGGTGACCAAGCCGCCATGTATCGCCGCATATTGTGCGGGCGACTGATCTTTCTGCTTGTATACCATGAAATCTGGTCTACGCCTAATTGTATTTTCTTGTCTCCAAGCACCTCAACGGCGACTCCGTCCGTCTCTTTTGCAGATACCTTTGATTACCAGCCTCTATGGCACGTCTATTCAGCCCATCTTTACAAACTTGTAAACGTATGTAATGGTGGATTCGAAGAAAATGGTCTTTGTTTTGTACATTCTTAATCCTCTACCCAGGTGATTCTCGCTATTCAACTATCCCAGCATCAGAATCATCAGAAGCCTAGTCTCTCTTGCCCTCGTCCTGTCGTGTAAACATGTCCACTTTTTATTGTCCCCGACAGTGCATGTGAAAGAAACGGAGGAGAGAAAGAGGCGATAAAAGGAACATGCAGCTAAACATGTCCGTAACATAAATCGGGGCAAAAACACAAAAGGACAAAACACCCATCACCGTCAAGACAGCGTCTGTGGCAAAGTAACAACACGACTAAGAACAATCAGGTGGAGTAATTAACGAGGACGACGCGATATAAACGCATAAAAAATTAAACCCTTCATTTTTTAAGCCGCGACGCCAATCTTGCTGAGACCCTTCAGCGATCCCAGGCTGAGGGCCAGACCCTGCGATCTGCTGCGTATCCGCACAAAGCCCGTAATCGGGCCGTCCTCGCCCTCCTTTTCGATGCTCAGGTTGGCCAGAGCGTCCTCGCCTGTGGGTGTTAGTAAACGCTTTGCTCAGAATATATAGGGGATGCGACGGGACGTACCAAACACGCTACGCGCGTACAGGTTGGCGCTGAGGAACTGGCAGTCGCCCTTCATGGCGGCCTCGGGCGTCAGGCAGTTCATGTTGGTGGCCTTCATGAGGCCATCGAGGAAGGCCCGCAGCGTCGGCGCCTTGCTGTTGATATTGACCTTGTTCTCCCACTCAAACTCGGTCCACATCGACCGGAACTGTGTCTCCGTGCATGTCGCGGGCACAATGTAGTCCATAATGTCGACGTGCAGGTCGTTGAGAATGACCACGTTCGTGTCCGTCGAGTGCGCGCCGTCGTACACAACGTTGCCAAAGATGACGCCCGTGTCCGTGCTGGAGACTTTGATCGTGCACTGCACATTGTGGAAGTCGTGCGGCGCCAGGTTCTGCGTTGTCGGCCGCTCCACAACCTTGAGGTCGCCCAGCGTCGCAAACTCGACGCTCAGGTTCTGCAGCGTCTCCGTCGTCTGGTTCACGAGCAGCACGTCGAGGACAATGTCAAACTGGTGCACCTTGACGTACGCCTCGACGTACACGGGGTCCGAGAAACCCGTGAGCTGCACCACGCGCGACAGCTTGCTCGACAGGTCCTCGGCGCCGCTCGCGTCGCCGCCCGTTGCCCGGTCCAGGTCGGCCTCGACAAGGTCGGTGCTATCCAGCGTGTTCTTCTTGCCCAGCTGGCGGATCGACACCACGTCGTCGACCTGGATGGCCGTCTTGGCCTTCTCGTCGGCCAGCTTGGCAGCGCGCTTCTTCTCCTCGGCGACCACCATGTTGCGGAACGCCTTCCGTGTGTCGTCCAAAAACACAGTCTCGAGCTCCTGGTGCTCGCTGAACTCGGCAAGGCTGCGCACCGACATCATGATGCGGTCCACCGAGTCCTCGTCAATCGGCGCCTTGACGAACTGGGACTGGCCGACGCGCACAATCGAAATCATAATCAGCATGGCCTCGGCGCGCAGCGCGTTGGTGCGGGCCTTGTCCGACGAGATCTCCGAGTGGCGCATGACTAGCTTGGTCAGGGTGGCGGACAGGACCGTGGCCAGGTAGTAGTCGCCGTCGAGGATCAGCTGGCGCAATGGCGGCTTCTGGGCAGCCTTGACGGCCTCTAGGCGGGCCACAGCGGCCGAGGTCTGGCTCGTAAACGCGGTCTCGGTGGCATAGGTGCCGTCAGCCAGCACACGTCGGGAGCCAGTCGGGCAGCAGGCTTGCCGTTGACGTGGGCGTCCGTCTTCTCCTCGTCCGGCTCGCCCTGGTCCAGTAGTCTCTGTTCTGATGCGAGAATGGGGATCTCGCCAAGGCTGGCGCGAATGCGCTTCCACGCCTCGCGGATGTCGCTCTCGTCCACCGAATACTCGCCAATAATCCACAGAATACCGCGGTAGACCTTGCCGCGCGAACCTCCTTGAGCGTCTCAAAGAGCTTCTGCACAATGGTAGCGCGCAGCTTGGGGAACTTCTCAACGACCTCCTTGACAAAATTGATGACATCGACGGCAGAGGCGTTGTTAAAGTCTGCAACAAAGTCCATCAGCAGGTCCACGACGCTGGCAGCCACCTCGGAGAACTTGATGGCGCACTGGTGGATGTTGTGGATGAGAAGCTGGCGGTACTCGGCGTTCTTCTCGTAGTCCTGGTCCACGGTCTTGGACAGCTCCTTCTTCAAGAGCAGGACAACCTCCTCGACGTTCTTGCTCGAGACCATGTCCAGGCCAATCTCGAGGGCCTTCCGCCGAACATCGATATCGGGCTGGGCAGGACGCGGAGGACCTCCATGACCAGGTCGTCGAGGACGCCGGGGTTCTTTTTCCGCAGCTGGTCGACGCGGTCAAGGACAATAAGCTTGACGTTGTTGTCGGCCTCCTTGATGCTCAGCTCGATAAACTTGCCGGCGGCAGCCTTGACGGCAACGGGATTGCTGGTAAGCGCCGTTAGGGACGACGCGGCTTCGTACACGACGGTGGACGTGTTGGCTTCGAGAAGGTCGAAGATGAGTCTCAGATACTGGGCCTGCAGGGGGTTAGCATGTGCCGTATGCCCGCAGCCTTCCTCGGGTGCAGACGCAGACTACGTAATCACGGACCTTGTTGGAGGCGTTCTGGACGGCATCCTTGCGAATAAACTCAATCTCTGCGAGCTGCAGGAGCTCCTCTGCGTTCGGGACGCTGTCGAAGACGCTTGTGAGGTATGCCAGGGCGGCATCGTGGCTGATGCTGGCGAGCGAGGCAAAGCCGTTGCGCTTACAGGTGGGGTCGGTCTCGGTCTCGATGAAGGTGGCCAGGAGCTCGGCGGCGTCGGGGATCAGGGCCGGCGAGTGCTGGAAGATGGAGGCAATGGCAAAGACAGCGTTCTTGCGCACGTAGGCGTGGCGGTGCTCCAGACACGAACGCGCCGACGAAAGGAGGGGCTCGATCAGCTCGGCCTCGCGGAGCTTGCACAGGAAACGCAGCGTGTTGCCGCGAATGTACTCGTTGGGGTGCTGCAGGTCGTTGCGAATGCCGTTGCAGACCAGGATCATCTCCTGCTTGAGCTTGCCGGCGGCGTCGAGCTTGGGGCAGATCTCGTAGTAAAAGTAGAGCAGCTTCTTCAACGGCTTGGACTTGGACGGCATGACGAAACGGATAATATGCATCAGGATGCCGGGGAGCGGGTCGCCGTTGAGCATGATGACCAGGATGCGGCGCATCGTGTCCATCTTGGACTCATCGGTGCCCTTCTCGAGCTGGTTCTTGAGGTCGTTGAGGGTCGGGACGTCGGCCGCATTGTCCTGGTGGATGAGGCTGTACGCCCCATCGAGAAACGTAGACATGATGGCGGTAGGTCGGAGGCCCCGATGCGAAGGCGACGGATTGATAATGGCAGTCGATACGGAATTGGGAGGTGGGAGAGGAAGAGGCCTAAACGACGGTCGACGGCCAAGCCCGATGCGAGGTCGAGTTCAATGTGGCGGTCGAGAAGGGGTGGAGAAGAGGGGAAACGGTGCTCGCACACACACGCGTTCCTTTGGGGCTGATGGTTACGAGAATGCCGCAGCTTGGAGTGGTGTCGCGAACCAAAGGTGCGGCGTGGATGATGGAAGACGGGTGCGAACGGGGTGACGTTGCGGATTGTGTGATGTTGAGAGAGGTTCGTTGCTCGGGTCGTGTCCTTCTCCCTATTTCCCAAAGAACAGCGTGCCAAATTGACCCTTGCCAGTTGTGGCCCTGGAGCCCCCCTTTGCTGGCCTGTGCCTATTGTGGGGGCTCCAAGCTAGGGCGGTGAGCTGCGGGCCAGGTGGCAGAAACGAAATAGGCGTAGCGGGTATAAAGATATCACGTGCAATGTGGGTCGCCTCGCAAACCCGCCCCTCAATCCGCACGCTGGAGAGAGATAGCGGCCAGGCTAGGGCGTCTCCATCCACACTGTGCTTGGGGACGTCGCGAAAAGCTTCATGTCTTGGGCTTGCTACTGCTGTCGCTGCAGCTACCTCTTCCAACGCACAACGGCAGCCACGATGACGTCTGCAAACGAGCAATTCTACCTGCGGTACTAGTATGTTGATACTCTGGTATGCTCTGAATCGTCTTTGGGCCAAGCTAACAGCTTCTTTGCAGCTCCGGCCACTCGGGTCGTTTCGGCCACGAGTTCCTCGGTACGTGTGCAACTGCACCTTTGCGCATGAGTCTCGCCGGCCATTGGCTAACGGTGCCCTAGAGTTTGACTTCCGTGTTGTCGGCGATGGACGGAGTGCCATTGCTCGCTACGCCAACAACTCCAACTACCGCAACGACAGTCTGATTCGGAAAGAGAGTATGTCTGCCTCGATGTTGCTCCTTGCTACTTCAATGGCTGCAGCTGACCATTTGCCTCAGTGTATGTCAGCTCCGTCGTTATCGAGGAGATAAAGCGCATCGTCAAGCTCAGCGAGATTATGAAGTACGTCGAACCCACCCACCACGTGCCCGGCCGTCAATCTCGAGACCTAACAATCGTGTCGCAAACAGGGAGGACGACGGCAAATGGCCCCAGAAGAACAAGGACGGCCGGCAGGAGCTGGAGATGCGCATCGGCGGCGAACACATCTCGTTTGAGACAGCCAAGATCGGGTCACTGGTCGACGTGACAGAATCGGCGACCCCGAGGGCCTCCGCGTTTTCTACTACCTAGTGCAGGACCTGAAGGCGCTGGTCTTCAGTTTGATCTCCCTGCACTTCAAGATCAAGCCGATCTAAACGACGACCATTGCGGGGGTCTTTGGCGGGAAATAGGACGGATAAGGACCAGACGACGCCCGTCTAGAACAAACACGGAAAGCGATACCCGAACAACGGAGCACGGCGCAAGCGGCAACAACTCTTTATATCAGGACTGGAGATACGGGGCAGATGGGCAACAGAAGCATGCATTTAGAGGATCTTCAGCGCTCCCAAGAAGGGATCACGGCGACAAAAAAGCATCGGCCCCAGAGACGACTCTACCATTGCGCTCACGATATCTCGGCCTCCCATTTACCAAGTATGCGGCAAAAGCCGGCATAGACGATGGCAGATGGAAACGAGATGGGACCCAGCCATGGGAAGCGGCGCAAGCAATATAGAAAGATCAAGGAAATAAACGAGTTCAACATCCAGCGCCCGCAAAGGAACGTGACGCACTACTGGGTGCCGGAGCTGGCCGAACTGTCGATTCCAGCTTGACGCACGAGGCAAGAACAAAAGGAACGTGCGGCGTGGCTCTACGCCTCTGTTGTGCTCCTTCGTATAAGCCATCGTATGTGAGCAATACCGGCCCGAGCGAGAGGCGAGAGCTCCAGACATTACATTGTCACACTGAGACAGGCTGGGGGGCTGAGGGAGGCGGAGAAGGAGGCCGGTGCTCTCTGGCCTTGACGTCGACAGCGTTCACCTTGAGCGGCTGTCTTGACAGATGGCGAGGGAAACGTGAATCGAACTACGACGAGAAAGTGTCGTCTTTCTACGGATGCTTCTTTGAGACACAAGCCTCAAAGCTTCAGCAATCATGCAAGCTCCTGGACCGTCTTGGTTTTTGCCGCATTACGTAGACCTCTCTGTGATCGCATGTCCTGACCTCTGACTGTGGTAGGTCGTATCGTTCCTCGGTTTGGCCACGTCCGCCATCTTGTCTGGTCAATTCGAGCCGTCCGTCTGCTCCCATCGCGTGGGTCTTGAGTCTGGACTCTGGACCAGGCTGGGCCGCCCCGGTCATACACAGCAGCCGCTAAAACATGCCCACAAGGCCAGGCCGTCCAGGCCCAATAAGCGCTAACTACAGCTGGCTGTGAGTCTGTGGCAGCCGCATAAACGATTGGACTCTACGACATATGCGTGGTTTTGTAGAATATTTCATGTCCCTTTGGATCTATTTTCAATGTGAGTAGCTTTTTCAATACGAGTAAAGCGACACAGCATTTCTTGCAAAAGAGACGGTCAGATCAGATCCCACTTTAGCGACTATACCGCGACCGCTCTTCCTTTGGCTACTGTAGGCCTCAAATCGACGTGCTGAGCCCCTGGAACGCATCTTCAAAGTGCGCTGCTGGGGCAAATAGCCCCTCTTTTTTCCCAGTCTCCGGTCGAATGGCCTCAGTCGTCATCTTCTTCTTCCCTGCCCTGAACTGACCCATTCTAGTATGACCTGTGCCTCCTTCTTCGTTGTTTGGTTGACTCATGCATCTTTATCTCTCGTAGCTTCTCCCCTTTCTCTCCTTTATGCATCATCGCGATCCCTGTCGTCGTCCTGCACTCATGTTGTCGCATTGCTGCAAACTCGCCAGTCGCTGTCGTCTCGATCCGCTTGTCTGTTGCTTCTAGTGATCATTAGCGTCCTTCCGGCCCCGTTTCTCCCCATTTCGCCTCCTTGAACCAGACTGGCCGACCATCGCAGGCTGATTCGCTTGTCAAAAACTACCCCGGCTTTTCGTCAGTTGCGTCCTCGCCATTCCTCGCTATCTTCCTCTCCATCACGCCTTTCTCTGCCAAACGCTCCACTGCTCCGAACGACCCTATTGCACCACAGGACGGCACTCATATCTATCATTTACTCCGTACTTGCATATCCTAATGCGGCTTGATCTTCTCCGTCCTCGCTATTGCTACGTTCCTCGTCCCAGCCCGATTTCTCTAGAATCGGCTACTGCAGCCTGATATTGATCTCGTATCACGACTTCTCGCCATAGCCGTGCGCTGTCACCACTCAATCGCCTCCACCCATACCACGTCCAACGGCCGTTCGGGTTACACTCTGCCAAACCATACTTACGCCGATCTGCGCTCTCTCTGACTTTGCGAGTCTCGAGATTGGGAGTGCAGAACGTAACGTGCGACTGTCTTCTACGGCGCAGACCCGTGCACAGTTGATCTAGTCCCATCCAACCTCTCACCTGCTGTCTGCGGTCGACTTCTCTCCTTTCGGCCGTTTGGGAGAATCAACAGTCTGTCACCACATCGACGCTTTCGTTGTACGTGGTGCGGCGATTCTAAACATCGTGTTGAATCTCTTCCCGCCATCGCCGACTGGTGGTCCGGCTCTTCGTTCTCCTTTGCATTCTTCCGCGCGGCTGCCTGGCAGGACCTGCGCAACTTCAACTTCTCAGCCTCTTGCTGGTCACCGTCGCGCGTGTATCATCGAGGGCGCGTTACTAGACAAGACACCATTGACGACATCCGCCCCACGAATAGCCCACAATACCGGACTCGACGACCTAGTGCCTTTTATTTGTCCCTCCCCGATCTCGCTCCGTTCTTGTCGCGGCATCTCAATTGCGTCTATAGCCACCACCTTTTCCACCTCTGTACTCCTCGCTCTCCATCCGCAATACATTTCTCCCATTCTCGAATATGCCGACTCCGGCTTCGCGCGACGACAACGATTCCGTCAGCTTCAACTCCTCATGTCCAGATGACCAGGCGCCTCGCGCGCAATCCGGCTGGCTCCAACCAACTCAGTCCCCATTCGAAGAGAGCAGCCGATCCTCGCACCCCGACACCGGCAGCGGCAGCGGCAGCGGCAGCAGTCTTGCACGACCGCCCGCAGACGTCGACGGCGAGCTGTCCCCACAGCCACCGTTGCCCGCACAATCACCACCAACCATGTCGCCGGTCCCAACACTAACCACCGATCGACCAGCAGCCCCGGAGACCGAATCGATATACCTGAATGCTAGCGAAGGCCAAGACAGTCCAGCCGACCCGGTAGACGCGGCCGATAAGCCGTCGGACACAGACGAAGAGATGCCGGACTCGCAAACCCCTGCCACAACAACCGATAGCCACGAGTCCCACGACGACAGAAGCGACGTCAGTGACCCACATAGCCTGCGCAACATGATCTTGCGCTCCAGTCTTCCTGGCGCAGCCCGCATCAGCAACCACGAGATCGCCCGCTATTCGATTCCCGAGATGGAAGTGTGGGAGCCATATGGCATGAGCCATGCCATGCGCATGCAAGTGGAGGCGGCTCGGTCCGTTGAATCCAACAATGCGCTGTCAACGAGTGTGAGCGACGGGCAGGTCGAGGAACACGACTTGGAAGAGGACACCGAGTGGCTGGGGTCTTCTTCCCCATACGCTGGCTACGACCCCATATATGCAAGAGTACGCCTCCCCACCGTTGCTTCCTAGCAGACCACGTTACTAACAAACGCTGTTTCTTAGCTTGTCCCTGCCGCGCCTTCAAAGTTCCTCCGCCCAGGAAGCCGTTTCGTTGGCACACAGCAATCGGAGCGGCAGGTCTACGATGTACAGGTGGAGATCAAGCACGTTGACTTGCGAGAGTCGTTTCTCTGCGGTTACTTGCGGATACAAGGCCTCACGGAGGACCACCCTACTCTGACGACGTATTTTGAGGGCGAAATCATCGGTTCCAAGTACGGGTTCAACACCAAGCCCAAGTCGTGGGGCGCCAACGATCGCATCGACATGTCGCATTGGGCCAAGTTCGCTGCGTTCCGGCCATATGCGAAGCAGGCCAAGAAGGGCAACTTTATGATCAAAGACCACCTGCAAAAAGAGAACATCTTCATGCGGTGGAAGGAGCACTTTCTTGTACCTGACCACCGCGTGCGCACGATCCACGGCGCCAGCTTTGAGGGCTTCTACTACATCTGCTTCAACCAGCTGGAGGGCGTTGTCCACGGCATCTACTTCCACTCCAAGAGCGAAAAGTATGTGTATCTGCCCAGCCTTTGACCCTTTACACTTTGACCCTTTGACCATCGTGTCTGGTGAATTGTCCACCCTGCTAACAGCATATTCAGGTTCCAGCAACTCGAGCTCAAGCACGTTGAGGACAAGGGCTGCATGAGTGCCGTGGAGTTTCGATAAGGGCGAAGCGCTCATGTCGTACAACAGTTAACAAGCCTGCCTTATGCAAGGGGAAACTCCCAGCTGTGAATCGACGAACTCGATCTCTAGCAACCAACCGCGCTTGTCCGGATGCTCGTTGGCCAATGGCACTTTCAGCATCCGATGAGCCATAACATCTTCTCCAAAACTCGCTCTCGCGTTCCCATCATCCCTCAATGGGGCACCATCTCGACTCTCATAACGTCTACCAAACAGACAGTCATGGCGCAAAACTGGGAGAAGCAAACAGTGTTTCACGTTTTGCATTCGTATTGTTTTGCACTTTGCGTCCTTTCTCTGCACAGCCTCGCATCCTCTTGTCTTCTTTGCTTTTCTTCTACAACACCCCTTATGAAGCACATTCACTTTTCCCGGTTATGTATCCCTACCCATGTTAGAAGGCAGGTTCTGTTCATCATGTTTATATTCTATCTGTTTCTATGCTATACTTTGTTCGCGCCCGGGGCACACCACAAAAGATTGACGACGGGCCTTGCATTTTTCCACAAAAGATGTATGAGAGGTAGAAAAGAGAGGAACCCTCATGTTGTTTCCGTTCACCTTGGTGCTACTTTTGGAATACCCTTTATAAATCGCACGCAAAAAAATGGACAAGCAATTCAATCAAGCAGTTGTGCTTCTGTTCTTCAATTTATGTTTTACAAGTCGTCACCACAAAACTCCTGTTAGTCAGGCGCATGGGCCGGCACCGACGTCTCGGCCGGGTCCGGCCTTGCGTCTGGCCGTGGTATTGACCCGGTGATCGGTGCAGTGATGGTAGCGGGTTGAGGCGCTTCTGGTGCTGGAGGAGCCTCGGGCGTATCTGCCATCGGCTCAGGCTTGGCCCGTGTACTGTTGCCCGAATTTGACTTTGATGCCGTGCTGCCAGGCGCTTCGAACCCGCTAAAGTAGCTCTTCCGGAACGGGTTGAGGTCGTTGGCGGTCTGGCCTTTCAGGTTTGGCTTGTTCGCAGCGGCCGCCATGGCGAGTGCGAGTGCCTCGGCGTCGACCTCGGCATTGGGCAGTCTCCGAAATGTTATCAAGCGGCGGGACCCTGGAGAGTGAAACGTTAGCACGATGGGCAGAGTGTGTCCGACTCGGGTGGCGCGACGTACATTTGTTAAAGACTTGTGTGCAGACGGAAACGAGCTCCAGGCAGGGATGCGTCGGCACGGGAAGCTCTTGCGCCTCATCGTTCGCGGTGGGCATCCAGAAGCTGAGGCGGGCGTTGTCGACGAGCGTGTCGGAGGCAAAGCACATTAGATCGTGGAGGAGGGCCATGAAGCTGTACGGCTGCTTCGGCGGAATAAAGGTAGGGTCCTTGTACATCATCTTGCCTGCCTCCACGGCCCACGGCTTCTTCTCGGGGTTGCGGACCCCCAGCACGCGTGGACCTTCCCGGACACCGTAGGGTGGATCGCAGATGATGCCGTCGATCCAGCGGTGCCCGCCGCCGCGGCGCAGCGGGATGTGCGTCAAGTCCGCGGTGAAGACGTCGCCAAAGGCCGACAGCAGCCCATACTGTTCAAAGTTGCCGCGCACATCGGCCCGGCCAGTGCGGCTGCCGCCACTGCCACCAGCACCGTTGATGCCCGCGGCAGAACCACGCACGGCACGTCCATCAATGTCGCTGCCCCAGGCCGTAGCGCCCCAGTGAGCTGCTGCCAGCGGGAAGCTGCCGGTGCCAACAAAGGGGTCGTAGAAGAGCTTGCCGGGCGCAGCCAGTGCCAGATTGGCCGTCAGGAGTGACAGCTCGGCGTCCATGCTGGTCGTGGCAATGTAGCGGCGCTTCTTGAGGTCAAAGGTGAGGCTGGCGTCGCGGGCCGTGCCAGCAACAAACCGGCCCATGTAGTAGTGCTCGGGATCCGGGAGCTTCTTCTGCACCGACCCAAATGTCCAGTGCTCAAAGACGGTCAGCACCATCTCCGGGTCCTTCATGTCAATGTCGCCCTCGAGCGGCAGGACGGCGCCAAAGCTGTCGATGAGGGCGAGGCGGGCCTTGTTGCTGCGCTTGCCCTGGAACGAGTCAGACTCAAGCTTAAAGGTAGCGTTGACATGGGCCGGCCAGAGCGGGGCCGCGCGCCGACTGATGTCTGCGTAAAACGCATCCAGCGTCTCGCCACGGCCCAAAGGCTGTGGATGGACTGCGCCAGCAGGGAGCGGCGCACAAGCCGCGTGGCAGCAGCATCGTCGGCGACTTTGATGACGCAGAACGGTGACTCGGCCATGTAAGAGACAATCTCGAGCTCAACGTTCTCGAGCGTGGCCAGCGCCTGAATCTCGGCGAGCCGAAACGTCTCGTGTGACTGGCTGAAGCGCACGAGGTACTCCATGGCGGGCACTGGTGGGGGTGTTAGACGAGTGTCGTGTTGACACGGTTGCTTGTTGAGTGTCTAAAGATTGCAACATCTCGGAAAACTGACATGAAATAGACCACCCTTGTGGTTTCCTGTTCCGGAAACACTCTGCTCCTTCCTGTTGTCGTCGGGTTGACCGAGTTGACAAGTGACGTTGAAACTTTTTAGTGGGGCAACCAAAAAAATATTGCGAGGAAGTCGCAGCCTTTCACGCGCCTACGAAGGACATCCGCGACACAATCACCAAATTAGTGCAGTCTACGTCAGCTGGAAACCTCAGCCATATGTGAAGACCAGTCTTTCGTCTCACAACGGCAACTCAACTCGCCTCGCCATGCTGCCCTTTTCGCCAGAGCCATCTGTTTTTCAGACGGCCAAATGCTTCTTCTCTCACGGCGTCATGGGCCACATCGATCCGGCCCAGCCACCCGCCCTTGAGACCATTCCACCAGTACTGTCGTCGTCAAAGCCCTCGCAGCCGTCTGCGTCGTCAGGGTCAGCCGCACCGAACACGGCCAAGAAGCTCAAGAAGCCCTGGTCCAGCATCCAGGCGCTCGGCTTCATCAGCCAGCTCGAGCTGGTCGTGCCCCAGTCGTGTGCCGAGCTGGTGCAGCGCACTCTCACGGGGACACGCCCCCGGTATGCACGCGTCGTTATGACGCTTGGGCAGGTGCTTGAGGGCGCCTTTTTTACCGAGCATGTCAAGGCGGGCAACATCCTGATGCTGTCTGAGGGCCGCCTGGGCCAGGACAATGTCTTTGTCCTCAAGGGCGGCCGCCTGACAATGTACCTCGAGCGCGAGGCCTACGAGCGCGCCGGTCTCGCGGGCAAGACACACGGCGCCAAGGGTGGTCGTGGGCTGCGGCCGCGGTGGATCGTCGAGCTGGACCTCAACCCCAAGGCCATGTGGCCTGGCAAGAGCGGCTTTGATCGGCTCATCTACGCTTGCAAGAACGTCTTTACGGAGCCACGCACCTGGCTCTTTTGCAGCATGTTTGATGGTAAGTGCATGGTGTGCACGATTGTGCTATGTGCCTGTCTTGCTAACGCGCCAGCCCCCACTCCTGATCCTCTCGACGCCTATTCTCCCAGATGGGTCGCAGTCGAGCCGACCGTGACGACACATGCCAACATTGCATGTCCGCCACTGGGACGCCCGCCCAGTCTGCTCGCCGGCGGCGGTCGAGGCAGCGACGGTATGGAGACAGAAGAGGCCGTCACCGAGCTGTACGAGTGGCTGTCGCTCGTGCGTCTCGGCAGCCCGCGTGTTCAGGCCGCCGACAGCATCGACCCGTACCTCAGCCGCTACCAGGTGCCCGAGCTCGCTGTCGATGATGACACACCACGATCGGGGAACATTGTCACCCTCTGCTGGAGCGGGTTCCTCTCGCCGACGTGGGCCTGCCAGACACTGTTGGATGTGCTCATCGCCATGCAGTCTCTGTCGTCTTCGCCTTCGCCTTGGCTGTCCATGAGCGTGTCTGGGTTCTCGTCGTCCATGGGTCTTGCTGGTGACGGCGCCGAGTGTACCTTTTACCGGCCGGCCGGCGCACCGCGCGAGTTCTTGCTCTGGGATGTGCACAGCCACGAGTGATGCCATGTTGAAGCGGCCCGTTCTCTCTGTCTGCTTGTCCAACGAGGCGGCTTCCTCAGCTCTGGCGCGGGCGCACGTTGCGGTCCTCGGCCAGGTCCTGACCCAGGAGCACGTCTTGTATGAGCGTCCGCAACTCGGCCTGGCCTTGCTCGGTGTGGAAGTCGGGCCGCGCCGCCAGCTCTTCGATCCGCCGGCGGAGTTCAGGGTCCGGCAGGCTGCCCAGCGCGTCTGCAAGTGCGTTGCTGCTGCCCTCCCCGTTGCCGTTGTCCTCCTCGGCATTCTCGCCGCCTTCGGTGGCCCCTGCTGCCGGCACCGTCCCCATGGTCACGCGCATGCCCTCCGGCGGCGGCGGCAGCTCGCCTTCCTTGAGCACCTCGTTGGCCGCCGCCACCACCGCCTGTAGCCCCGCCAAATACTCGGCCACCTGCGGAACTCTGCCTCGCCCGCAATCTTCTCGGCCGCCGTCAGCCGTCGTCGCCCGTCAGCGACGGATCCAGTCCAGCTCCTCCACCAGACACTTGGCCGAGTCCACCGTCTCCACCACAAACAGTGCCGTCTCGTTGTCTTCGTCGCGCAGGTCCACCGGCACGTTGAGCTCCGTCACCAGCGTCCGCAGCAGGTCCAAATGGTTGTAGCTGGCAGCCGCGTGGATCAGCGAGTAGCCGTGCTCGTCCTGCTCACGCGCCAGCTCGGGGTTGGCGCGGAGCAGCGGCAGCAGCGCAGGGCTGTTGTCGGCCGCCATGATGTACTGGTTGGGTGCCATTTTGGGTGGTCGGGAGGTTCCTCAAAGTGGTTTCGGGTTCCGATAGGGTGTGAGGCTGTCGAGTCTGGGCGTGTTTTGACGTCAATTCGTCGTCGAGCTTTTGTTGAAGACAGAGAAAAACCTTACGGTGCGGGGCACTCGTCTGCTGGCTGTAGCGCCTGCTACGCGCTGTGGGGCGGCTTCTGTGTCTACTCGTAGTTGTAGCCTTATTTGGTAGTGCATCAACCCACCACCAAACAGACTATGAACGAAGCTGACATCACAATGCAACAGTCTCAAACCAATTGATTTTCTTGGATGTGAAACTGGGCTGTTTGAGTGTGGTCTGCTACTGGTAGCAACTCATGATTATCCTACTTCAAACATGTAGTTTGTAATTAGCTGTGATAATTTTGGATTTAATCTATCTGGTGTTTGTAAAGAAAACAATGAGGCAAATCATCGACATATTGTAGCCTTTCGTCATATTGAGCTGCCTCTTGGTATTGTATGCATTCCTCTCCTTGACCCACGAGCGAGCACAAAAGCAGTAGGGCGGGTTGCCCTTCTTCCAACGTCTTATGCGTCTGGCTGAAACATCGTCAAGGCAGCATGGCGGTACCGTACAAGCCATTCCTGGGACTGTGAATGACAACGTCCGGGTCAAACGTCACGCGGTGTCTTGAAGTGATGTTAGAAGAGAGACGAATGCGCCAAGAGTAGGACAGGGTTACGGAGAAAACACAGGGAAAGGCATGGCAACCTTGGAGAGGCGGCAACCAAGACAAGGATAGGGACTCGACGACACTGAGGGTTGTCCCAGACGAATCGGTGAGCAGCGTCGATGGAGATTGGGCGGACGCCCTCTCCATGGACTCGGGACGGGCGTAGACTGTGGCCACACCTTGCAACGTGGTATGCATCATGATTTTTGATTCTCTGAAATGGACGGAGTAGATTGTGTGGACGATGCAAGGTGCACAAGAGTGTGGCTCCTACCGTTTTGACTGTTTTCATCGGCAAACCTACAGATCCAACAGATCGGGGATACAAACATTCACCGCAGAAAGCCACAACCACGACGGGACGGTAGCCCATTGTCGGACATGCACTGTCTTCATAGTAGACCAGGCCCGTATCCCTGACTCTGCTGCTACCCGACGGGGAAGGGCATTTGGACGTGAGCAGCAGCCAGACAAAAGTACATTTGTCTCGAGATTGCAGGATCGAGTACGGGCTTTGGGAGTAGATATAGGATGTAATAGAATTTATATTGGACTCTTGAGCATCCGCAGTTTGGTCTTGGAGTTACGTTACAGTAGCAGGTCGGCGGGCTGCATGCGGCGCAAATTGCTCCTCTTGTGATTGTCAAGCTTTGTACTCCGTTCTGGGCTGTTATCGTCGTGCTTTGAAGAAGCAGCTCAACTTCTTCAAGGTTCCTGCAACTTTTTCAAGTCTTCTGCACAAAGCTTCCCACGTTGTGCCATGTGACCGTGCGCTATGTCCTGTACGCTGTATGCAAGCATCAGCCAGACAGGAACCCTTCGAGGGGCGAGCATGTCCACGCGACTCCGCTGGCCCCGTTCTCATCCACAACGACCAATGCTGTGTGGCTCGAGCCAGCCGTCGGAAACCAACCAGAACTCCGTGCTGCAGACTGCCAGCGAGAAAGAGAGTCTTGCTAGAGGCCCCGGTCTGTGCGATTCCGACTGGAAGACGTAACAACCATCTTTCCTGCTGTACGCCGATGCAGCTTAAGGGAGCAGGAGGATTGGGTGTTCATAGTCATGGCTGCAATGGGAAGAATACAGCCGGCATAGAGAGAGCAAGCTTGTGAGCGTGCTGATCTGTACGAGTACGGTTCAAAAACGAGACAAAGATAATCATAGGCTTGGTAGTGCGCTGCCAGTCTACAATGCCAAGATATTGCTATGAAACCAAAAAATGCTTGTTGTGGCTGTGGAGCACATCTATTTCTCCTATTTCCAAAAAATTGAAAAGGCCTTGCGTTGTTACAAGTCGGTCATAGCCTGGGATCACGAACAGCACGTCGCAAAGTACGAAAACAATGTAGGGCATACGATTGCAAAGGGCAAAAAAGACAAAAAATAAGAGTTCAATACGGTGCCTTGAAAAGGCGCATCAGGATTTGAGCCGATGCGGGGGTCGAACCCGCAACCTTGAGATTAAGAGTCTCACGCTCTACCGATTGAGCTAACCGGGCGTTTTGACTCTTTGTTGAGGCACTGGCTCCTTTCCGGGATCTATCAAGCTCGGTTGTTCCGTCGCAGAAGCGGGCAGCGGCTCTTCCTGTCCCGCATGTTGTTGATTTGTTTACAACAGCCTATTGTCACGAGATCGAAAGTACGAACTGTGCGGAGCGAGTTTCGGCAGCCCACGTTAACATCGTCCTACTGTGACTCCTGCAACGGATCGGCTGGTGCACCTGCAGCATGCCGGACAGGGTGCACACGCTCTCTCAAACAGCAGCACAGATTGGCACCCAGGCCACGCGCCCTCCTGCGTGTGTAACGAACCTGGACCCTTGTTGGTTGCTAATCAGACATCACGCAGATACCTTATGTCGAGTGCTCACTAACAAAGCTGTACGGCTTGCTTGCAGTTTATGACGCCCCTGCTATGTTACCAAGAGAGCATCGTTGCGTCCAATGAACTCTGAACAGCATCTCAGTCTCTTTCTTCGAGTCGCGCCGTTTCCATTACTCCTGGCACTCATTTGGACACATCGGAAGCTTACACCACCACTGCTTGATAGCCGCAGCAGTAGCGTGTACGGAACGGCGCGTAGGGTCCTGTTGATTTGTTCGTCTCGGATCTAGGCCTGTCCTTTATTGGTGATTTTGTGGTGCTCGCACTCCCTCCTCATCTCCCTGGTCGTTCTCCGCCTTCTCCACTGTTCTTGGCTTGTTGATCTTACCTTTCTCTATCGTCCTGTCTGTTCTTCCGTCCCTTCTATTCTTCTTTTCTTCTTTTCTGCATTCAAAGGTACCCGAGCCCGGTCTAGGGCTTGTCCATCTTGAGACGAAAAGACAAGACCAAGAAAGACAACACAGCCAACTGTCCTTCTGGACCAGCGAACCAGCCCCAGCTACTCTTCGCGTCTTCTATGCAGCTCCGCCCATGTCGACTCCTTTTTGTCAACTCTCAAAGTCAACAGCTGCCTGCTTTCTTTTTTGACTGTCTTCAATTTGTGAAGTTCTTCACAACTGCTTGCTTTGATAGCTATCCCGTCTCGGGCTTCGTTGCCTTCTTCATTCACCTCGCTCATACTCCAGCGCCGTCCTTTGTTGCGCGCCGCCCGCAACGCTTTGCTTAGCTGCCCAACACACGCCCGCCCTCTTTACAATTTACACCACTCGGCGACCTTCCAGTATCGGCAACGGCCTCCTACTAGCAGCTGATTATCGTAGCGAAGTTACCACCTTTCTTTGCCTCGACGAGATCTTTGAACTTTTGATCCGAAAAGGAACAGAGCAACACCTTGCAACGCAGCTCTGTTTTAGATCGGCACCTTCAGCTCTTCCACAGCGCCGCCGAAAAGGCGAGCGCCAAATTGCAAACGCGGCCAGAAAGATCGACGGCTAGCGGCCAGCCATACGAGGCAGTTCGCCGCTTTCGCCGGTGGGCTGGGTCCTTGTCGTCTTTGTCCGATCTGCCGTCCTTGCCCTTGATTATGAGACAGACAATACAACAAAACGACGCGCGTGACAAAATGGTCGCCGCCAGCTGGGACAGGCGCCCGGGCGCGGGCCCCGATAACAGTGTCTACGCCGGCCCGCTTACCGCTCTCCAGGACCTGGCCGATGCTCTGCCCGCATTGCGACCCGGCTACAGACCAAAGAGCAGCTTGATGCGCGGCAACGGACCCTCGCCCATGATGGCGGCTCCGTCGAGCTGGTTGGCATGTCTACGGAGCAAGTGCAGCTGCGTGTGACCGAGCGCGTCGGCGAGGGCACATTTTGTGTGGTGTTCCGTGGCGAGCTGCTGTCCGATGCGCCTTTCGAAAACGGGCGAGCCGTGGCTATCAAAATTGTAGGCTGCAATATGTGGTGAGGGGCTTGTGTTGTTGACTTCTTGCTAACGAAATAAAGGAATTGCGAAAAAACGAATTTACGCAGCTGCGTAACGAGTTTCGCATGTACAAGAAGCTGGACAATTGTCGTGAGTTTTATTTGCCTTGCCCTTGATGCAATCGCTAGACGGGCTCTGTATCTGTTCTTATTTAAGCTTACCTATCCACTGTCAGCTGGCATTCGAGGATATATACCTTTGGTGAGATGGACTTCCACAAGGTCCTGGTGATGGACCTTCTTGGCCCTTCACTAGAGTACTTCTTCCAAGATTGTGGTCGAAAATTCTCCATCAAGACCGTTGCCATGCTGGCCAAGCAGATGGTTTGTTTGCGGCCCTTGCCTGCTATTCAGCATATGACCTCGTGACACTAACAGCGGCTTCGTAGATCACAAGAATACAGACACTGCACCAACATGGTCTCATCTACCGCGATATCAAGCCAGAGAACTTCTTGATGGGCTTGCCAGGAACGGATGCAGCAGACTCTGTCCATCTTATCGACTACGGCATGGCCAAGTTGTATCGCGACCCGGATACGAACAAGCACATCCCCTTTGGCGAGTCCCAGTCCTTGTCCGGCACGGCTCGCTACATGAGCGTCAACGCCCACTGTCGACGTCACCAATCACGGCGAGACGATCTTGAAGCTCTTGGTCATGTTTTCTTGTACTTTGCTCGCGGAAACCTGCCATGGCAAGGCGTCAAATCTCCGCAACCCGATAACCGCCACGAGCTCATGGGCGAGAAAAAGCAGGCAACCACCGTCGACGATCTTTGCCGGGACTGCCTCCCAGTTCTCAGAATACCTCACCTACACACGCTCCATGGAGTTGAAGAAGACCCAGATTACGACTTCCTGCGTGGCCTTTCACAAAGATCTTGGAGGACGAACAGGCTGTCGACGACAGAATGTATGATTGGATCAACTTGAAGCATCGGGAAGACGGGCTGGCCATTGCCAAGAAGACGGATCCATCGGATGCTCCTAGCCCAACCGCCGTCACGACAGGCGCAGCTGTCCAAATACCATTCCCCGCAGAGCCGACCCAGAGGCCTGCAACTCCGCCGCAGGTGGTTGCCAGTAGCAGCACTGGTGCAGACGGACATTGTGCTATGCCTGCCGTGTCTCCGCCAGCATCCCCGCCAGGTACAAAGAGACGCCGTGCCGAGTTTGTCTCGGACCTCAGACCGCCATCGCGCAGCACTCGCCCCAAAAAGTCAGCATACTCGTTCTACGACAGCAAAGCACAACATGTCCTGGCGACACTCTACCGCGATGTGATGGCGAAACGCTACAGCTTCCACCGTGCCATAAAGCAGGGCAGGCCCGCTATTTCGTCGGCCGCGAGCGCTACTGCTGCTGCCACCGCCGCACTGGCAGCCCGCCGTGGAACAGCGCCCGGCGTGTTCACCCGGCCTTCGGCCCCGCCGCGTGCCACGGGCGGGGCTTCAGTCATCTCTCCTGCCTTCACCGAGATGCTGGACAAGACACTGGCAAAGGTGATTGGCGAGCTCGAGGCGGTGTCCGACAAGCTCCTGCAGGATGGCGACTGTTCCGGTGTAGCGCGTGTGCAAGACTGGCTTGGCGAAGTATGCACTGCAACAAAGGAGGAGATGACACGCCTGCGCCAAGAGCAGGACAAGGAGCAACAGAAGCAGAACGAGCAACAGCAACAACAGCAGAAACAGCCACTCGATATTGCAAAGGACAGACCGGTTACCCCGTTGGAGAGCACAACATCCACCCCTACGCCGGGTGGAGGCCCGACACCTGCTGCGGAATGCAGGGCCGATGACCTGGCACCCGTTGAAGCTCATCACACTGTGACGCGTGACCCTGTGGCCGTACCTCGGCAAGAGATGAATCGTAACCGGTTCACGGCCTTTGACCTGGCGGATCCATTGGAAGTCGACGATGGACAGGGTGGCGATGGCAATGCCGACGGGAGGCTGCCTTGGACGAGAGCAGCCTGCGGACCCAGTTCCTGATGTGGCCCGGCTCGTCCTCGTTTCCTCGGAGACTGATGACAAGTCGTAGAGTGCCTGCCGTTGAGTCGTCGTCGGCCGAGAGGCCATACTCTCGAGGCAGCCCTGCAGCAGCCGTCAGGTCGAGCATGGGTCAACTGTCTCTCGAGGCCGAGGACGATCTCATCGCTGCCGACGACGGTGACAGCAGCGACGTTATGGAACTGGTGTATAGGACGGCGTCAGGCACACGGAAGGTGGTGCGCGTAGCTGGGAGTAAAGGTGCCTAGCAGAACCCAAGTGAGAAAGGCTATTGTGGTCATGTTCATGTTTACGGCCCATTGATCTCGCTCTCATTTTTCACCACATGCAGCGTCATTGTTATCGTATAGCGGAGCCTGCCTGTTGACGTACCCTCGAATCGAACAAAGATTGTCTTGCAAAAAGTCACGGGCATGTCCTTGATGGGCGCATCGCGAGAATGTCCCGTATGCGTTTTATCGCAACCTTGTATCAATGCAGGGTAGGGTCTCTTCAGAGATGCGCCGTGCGCTACTTTTGGTATGGTGTGTCAAAAAGAATGATGCATTGCTTGTTTCCCCCTTCTACTACCCCTATAAGGCGGGCCCGGCGCCCAGCATGAGATCGCCGCAGCAGCCATTTGTACAAACGGTGAAAAAAAATAAGCCTTGACAGCGCTTCCGTAACAAGCTCCACCCACGGCCCCCTTTCTGCGAGCCGTCTCTTCCGTCTCTTCCGTCTCTTTCGCCGTCGGGTTGTATAGCCGTGATCAATCGAGGATACAGGTCGGGGACAGTGTCGTGGTGGAATCGAGCGGTGCTTAGGCGTAAAAGTTGACAGTCTGAGGAGCGAGTTAGCTGGGGACGCAAACATGGGTCGGGGGAAACGGGGGCAATACTGACATCCTTCTTCTTGGCCTGCACCTCGGCAATGGCGTCGACGTAGTGCTCGTGACTGATCTGGTTCTTGCCCATGCGCAGGGCAATCATGCCGGCCTCCACACACACGCCTTGAGCATGGCACCGCCAAACTCGTCTGTGCTGCGCGCCAGCTCGCCCCAGTTGACGTGCGAGCTGACCTTCATCTTGCGGCTGTGGATCTTGAGAATCTGCGCACGCGCCTCCTCGTTGGGCAGCGGGAACTCAATCTTGCGGTCCAAGCGACCGGACCGCAGCAGAGCAGGGTCCAGCACATCGACCCGGTTGGTGCCGCCAGCACCTTGATGCGGTCGTCGGAGGCGAAGCCGTCGAGCTGGTTGAGCAGCTCCAGCATGGTCCGCTGCACCTCACGGTCGCCCGACTTTTCCGAGTCGAAACGCTTGGTGCCGACGGCGTCGAGCTCGTCGATGAAGATGATGGCGGGGGCCTTTTCCTTTGCGAGGGCGAAGCAGTCGCGCACGAGCTTGGCGCCGTCACCAATGAACATTTGCACCAGCTGCGGGCCGGCGAGCTTCAGGAACGTAGCGTCGGTCTGCGCAGCGCAGGCACGCGCCAGCAGCGTCTTGCCGGTACCGGGCGGGCCGTACATGAGGGCGCCTACAATCGTGTCCGTTAGTCTCCAGCATGGTCATCCTGTCGCACCCAGACACGCACATGGACCTACCCTTTGGTGCCTTGATGCCAATCTTCTTGAACCGCTCGGCCTCCTTCATGGGCCAGACGATGGCCTCGACCAGCTCCTCAATCTGCTTGTCCAGACCACCGACGTCGCTGTACTTTTCCGTGGGCTTCTCGTCGACCTCCATGGCCTTGACGCGGCTGTCGTATTCGGCGGGAAGCGTATCGAGAATGAGGTACGAGTCCTTGTTGACACCAATCAGGTCGCCCGGCTTGAGCGTCTCCGGGTCCACGAGGCCGATGAGCGGCAGGAAAATGGTCTGCCGCGTCGATGTCTTAATCACTGCGGACTTGCCGACGCGGGTGGCGTCGAGGTCAATGTTGGCGCCCTCCTCTGACGACTCGGCGGTCGGGTCCAAGTCCAGCAGCTCAACCACGTTGCCAACCAGGTATGGCAGTTGTCTGGCAGTTGGCGGGTCAGCGGCATTCATCGTAGGCAGGGGTGGGAGAGGGGGCCTACCTGTTGTTAGCAATCTTCTCCTGGTTGTCCTTGATCTTCTCAACCATGGTCGCCTTCTCGTGCGACAGCCGCTGGAACTCGCTCCGCATGATGCGCGACTCGTTCTCGAGCAGCCTCCGGCGCGTGACAATCTCTTGCGTGCTTAAGCTCAGAATCTCGTCGTCAATCACGTCGTCCTCCTCGTCGGCGTCCTCCATCTCGGCGTCGCCGTCTGCGTTCTTGGCGTTCTTGTTGCTGCCACTGCCGGCACCCTCCTTGCCGTCCTTGCCGGACTGGTCATCGCCAGCGTCGTCCTTCTTCTCGTCCTTGTCTTCGCGCTCGTGGCGCTCAATGTCGTCGAGCTCTTCGAGTGTGGACATGGTGGGCGAGTTTGGGGGCGGAGAGGCAAGAGGGAAGGCGGGACACGGTGACGGTGAAGAGTTGATGGGAAATGCAACCACTAGGATTGCGTGTCGTCGCAGGTAGGCGTACCAATGTCGAAAACCGAGATGCAGGTGGATCGATTGCAAGATCGTGGGTATGAATGCGTAAAAGGTTGGATGGGGGACTAGCAATGGAGGCGGCTACGGGAAGCTTCCACCTTGTGTCCAGGCTGAGAGGTCTGGCCTTGGGGCAAGCTGCGAATGCTGCAGGCACAGGCAGGCGCCGTAGCGCGCGTCACCCACCCTGTGGCGTTGCCGCTAACATGACAAAGCAACGGGCCACCAAAGCATAGTCACGTGATGGATGATGATGTATTGATGTAGCTTCGACTTGGAGAAGCAGAGGAAAATATGATTAACTCGATTGTATTCTTCGCAGGCATGGTTTGTATAATTAAACAAGGAGGTCGCCGGCAGGACAACAGAATGGCAGAATGGCAGAAGGCAGAACGGCAGAACGGCATAATAGCAGAATGGCAGAGAAACGTAAACGTAACGTAATGCAACCTAGACGCCGGGCCTTGACAGTAGAGAGACGAGGCAAGAGCAGCTCCCAAAGAAAAGAAGGCAGAGAAAGAACAGCACAACAACGGAATCAACGAGAAGGAGCCGAAAAAAGCCAGCAATGAGATATTTGGGGTGTAGCATCGGCTGTGGGCGAGGGTATGTACAGCACGCCTTGCGGAGAAGAAAGAAACGGGTGGCACAAGGAGGCCGCAAAGTCCGTTGGTTATTCGTCGTCGACGATTCTGCTCGCAATCGGTCCGATGAATGGAATCTCGTATCTGTAGGAACAGACACGTGGTCAGCATTTGTCTAGAATGTGCAGCAGAATGTGCAGTGCATCAACCTGCTTTGAGCAGCAAGCAACTAACCTATCCAGTGTATCGGCGTCACGGTACGCGTTGAACGTCAGCCAGCCGACCAGACCCATGTCGGCGAGAAACAGGACCCAGCTGAGAAAGGACGAGCGGTGCAGGATCAGATGCAGGACAATGGCCAGCGTGAATGTGAGGCTGGCCTGCCATGCGTGGAACCGAACGTAGTCGCTCTTCCGCTCCAGAACCAGCAGCAGAATCGAGCCGAGTGGCGGCAGCAGCAGGTACGCCATGCACGCCTCGTAGTCCAGGCGCAGGCCCAGGCTCGTGTCGAACTCGTTGATGACGCCGTCGCGGCCGTTGTCGTACACAGGGTCTGGCGAGGCACCGAGGCCGCTCTCCACATTGCCGCCCTGCTGGTAGGAGAAGTAGCTCGGGCTCGGGATACTGTTGGACCAGCGGCGCTGCGGCTGGGATGCTGCAGAGGCGGCGGGCTGGCCGTGTTGGAGGTTGTGGGCTGCTGCTGCTTGGGCGAGAAGGCGCGGTGCTCGAGCGAGGCACGCGGCGACGCGGCCGGCGGCGACGTGACCCGCTCGTGCTCTGGCGGCGAGGACTGGTAAGGTGCAAAGTCCATGGCGATGATGGTCGGGGTGGAGAGGCCGAAGACGAGGTGGAAGGCGAGGTGGAAGACGAGGTCAAAGAAGAGGCAGAGAGGCGCGTGCGCAACGCGCTGCGAAAGTGTTTTGCTAGGTGAGCTCTTGCGAATCGACAGTAGCTCGTCCAGTCGTGATGGGCGTCAAAAACTGGCTGGCTTGGATATTGCGTCTCGTTCCTGGGGCCTGGTGTGTGATGTGGGATGTGGGATGCGCGACGACGACGCTGTGCAGAGAGAAAAGAAGGCTGTTATGAGCGCACGAGATGAAGCTCTTGGAGATTGGACTGTGGAGTAATGACACCCGGTTTTAGTGGACGCAATGCAGATTACGGGCGGACGCTATGCACTGATAGCGCTGGAGCTAGGCGTATGTACGAGTCACGACATAGGCTGGCACAGTATATTGACAGTGTGCAGACTACGATTCACACTGTTAGAACGTCGTCACAAAGCACCTTGCACGGGCGAGCCGTTGCTGTTGACGTCGGTCAGCCGACACCGTTGGTTGTATGTTCGCTTTTCATCTTCGACGGTCGGATATAAGATAGTATAGTACATTGTTGTGTGACATGCCCGGGACGCTTTGTCTGCGTTAAGCCTCCTTGTTGTCCTCCTTGGCGCCGTCCTCGAGCTGCGTCTTGCGGCTCTCCATGGTCAGCCACAGGCTCTTGCTGGCGCCCTCCAGCGCGCTCGTCAGGCCCATGCCTGCGCTCTGCAGCAGATGCACCAGCTGGGCCTGCAGACCGGCACGGCCGCCGTCAATGGAGCCGACCCAGCGCACGCCGTCCGTGTCAAAGGCCTTGTCCTCGATGCGGCCACCCACCAAGAGCAGCTTCTGGAGCGCGCCCTGGACAGCGGGGTCGTGGTAGCCCGGGTTCTTTCTGCGTGTGGGCGCGGGGAACTGGGGCGGGCTGGGCGACAGGATCGACAGGGCGGCCGCCAGGTGGGCGGGCGAGACGTCGGGAAACGTCAGCAGGGCGAGCGGGCCGACAAACAGCGGCTTGAGCTGGCCGTAGACCGACGATGCGGCACTGGTCAAGCCGTCGGCGTCGGCCTTCTTGATCGCGGCATAGGCAGCGTCCGACAGGTCGTGGTTGTAGACAGCGCCCTTCCTGCCGCGGCCGCGGACGACAGCAGCCGTGGTCTCGGCCGTGACGGTTGACGGGTCGTAGAACTCGGTGATGCGCATGGCCACGTCAAAGATGCGCGTGCGGATGACCTGGAGGCGGATGGTGTCCGAAAAATCAGCGGGCCACTCGTAGCCCAGCCTCGTTTGGTCCTCCGACACCTTGTTGAGGGCCAGGCTCAGCTCGCGCCGCAGGGCGCTCCACTCGGAGCCCGTCAGGTTGTTGTGCTGGAACATGAGGATGAGCGGCGTCGACCGCAGCAGCTGCGACTTGCGGATGTCGGGCTGCTTTGCGCTTGGTGGTTGTGTGGGAGGGACGTAGTCGGCGGGCAGGGCGAGCTTGACGCCCATGGGCGTGGCACCGCCAATGGCCGCACGCGTGCTTGTGGTGGTGTGGAAGCCCGCCGACGACCGTGCTGGCCTTGATCTCGGGTTCGGTGTGGGAGAGGAGAGGCGGAGAAGAGGCGACGATCAGGAAGCGGCCGTTGTTGATGCGGCACGGCAACGATGCGCTGCCGTCGGACAGACACCGCCCCAGCGAGCGCGTCAAGCGCGAGAAGTGATTCGCGCCGGCATTATGGCGGGAGGGCGAGGGACAGTCGGCGGTGGTCGGCGGTCCGAGGAGTGGTGATGCACCTGGGTGTGGTCGTACGTCGTACGTTCGGCTGCAGTGAAGCTTTCCGATGTTTCGGCCTCTAAAAATTCAGTCCAATGTCCAGCCAGTAGCACAGGCCAATGCAACGACCCACTTGACTGGGCTGCCAGAGCAGTTTTTGCCCCGAGCCACCAGGCCGCTAAATTGCCGCACCTCACCGGCCCGATGGCCCCGAGCTCCCTGTAACCTCCCCCACGTTTTGTCGCCATTGGACCCCAATCCGACCACGTTCTGCAGATTTTGGGGGGGGGGGGGGAAGCCGTACGCTGTAAGAAGCGCGACCCAAAGAGCTTTTGTGCACCACGTCGGTCGCTGTCAGCTTCTCGGCGTTTTTCTCAGTGCGACATTCGCATCGTTTTTCTTGTAACTCTCTGCTCTCGGGCGCCTGCCGAAGACGGAGTGACAGTGCTGTAATTCGGTTGAAAGCGGTGCAGAGCGGCTTGGAGGACGATAGTGTATTGGACGTTTTGCCGGTCTTGACACATCCAAGTCTGAGCACCGCTTCTACTCGTGCCACGCCCCACTATGATGGTCCACTCTACGAGCGCACCAACCATAGTTGGTGCTCATCACCCAAATGGCCAGCGCACCAATATGGCCACGACTTTTCACTTTTTCTTTACGACGTTCGAAAACAATTCTCTATTTTATTCAAAAAAATCCTCGTGAACTATGGCTACCATATCCCGACTGCAGGAGGCTATACACTTTCATCACGACAATTTCGATGTCTCTATTGCTAAAATTGCGAGAGATTTCGACGTCGTTCGGCGGACCTTGCCGAATCGCCTCTCCGGCGGCCGACCGGCGCGGGGGCTGCCAGCGACGAATACACGGCTGCCACAACCGGAGGAGACAAAACTTTGCCGGTATACTGACCGGCTAGCCTGGTTAAACCTTGCATTCTGACGAGAGTACGTCACCAGCGCTGTGAAAGCGACAAATCAGGAGAGAGACGGCCCTGCCAACTTTGTGCCGGTCGGCCCATCATCGACCTCTCGCTTCTTACGCCGGCACAAGTATAGGGTAACGCAACAAAAACGACTTGACGAGACCGACAAGCCCAAGAAGACGTAGATATTATCATTAAATACTTCAAGCTTCTACGAGACGTTATGGAGAAGGAAGGTATCGTCTCGGATGACATTTGGAATATGGACGAGACTGGCTTTCGTATCGGCGTCGGTCGAGACCAGCTTGTTGTCACAAAAAAAAGAGAGCTCAATACCTCGGTGTTTCAGAGAACAGAGAGTCAGCAACTGCTGTCGAGTGTATATCTGCTGAGGGTGCGTTTATGTCGGCGTTCTTGATTCTATCTGGACAGCGCCGTATGAGCCTCTGGTACGAGAATCAACTGCTGAGATAAGGCTGTTGTCTCTCTCTCTGACACCGGCTATACCAATTATTTCAAAGATCAACAATTCTCCATGCCTTTGAAAGAACAGGTATCTCTCCTTTCAACCCGGTGACTGTCCTAGCTAACCTAGTGTCTCGAGTTGCCGCCCGTACACCCTCCCTCCTCCAAACGATGATAGCCCTGACCTTCTCATTCGACACGCCGTTAACCCCCGACAAGTCAACAAGGTAGCATACCGGCTTAAAGAGCTGATCTAGAATACCGAGGATTTATCTGAGGAGACTATTTAGACCTCGTACCGGCTGATCAAAGGCGCCCAAACGCTGGCTGCCGAGATCCGTCAAGTCAAGAGAGACCTAGGCTGTACACAACTAGCTGAGCGTGTCAGAGTCGACAACAAGCACACAGAAACTCCCCTTTCCAAGCAGGAGGGACTCTGAAGCGTCGACGGCCACAAGTATGATAATAAATAGGGAAGAAGACGAATATTAACGGGCGTTATATTTGGTAAAAGGCAGTCGAGAAACAACAACGAGACCAGTACAAGAAGTGGGCAGAAATGACAGCCAAGAAAGGCCCGGGACGATAATTCCACCTGTATGACCCGGAGGGAGTACTCCAAGGTCTTGGAATTCCATATGATCTCTTTTACACTTTTTCTTTCCCTCAAAAACGAGTTCGCTTTCTGTTCTTTCTGTACGATTTGTATCGTGGCCATATTGGTGCGCTGGCCATTTGGGTGATGAGCACCAACTATGGTTGGTGCGCTCGTAGAGTGGACCATCATAGTGGGCGTGGCACGAGTACTGAGTACAGAGCTCCGACTCCACCCTCAACAAGGGCAATCAGGAGCCAAGCCTTCGTGATCGTCAATGGCCTCAAGCACTTCCTGGCTCTGCTCTGCCACCGCTGCAATCAACCACACCGCTTGTCATTGTCATTGCCAGCGCTCGCTACCGACATGTCGATATCAAGCCGGTTCTCGGCCGGCTCTGGCCCCTTCCGAAGACCGGAACGCCACTGGCCGCGGACATTGCCGACGCCGTGGCCCTCTTCTTCACGAATCGGGTCTCGGACGTGCAGGCCGGCTCTCTGCTGATGTGTCTGCACTTTACGGGCCTTGATCGCCAGGCCGACGTCCTGGCCGCCTGTGCCGATCGCATGCGGACAGCAGCGGCCCGTGTCGACCCGGCGCCTCTGCTGGCGATTGCCAAGGAGAAGTCGCTCAAGCGCGGCAGGTACAACGGCGGCCTGTGCGACATTGTCGGCACCGGCGGCGACTCGCACAACACCTTCAACGTCTCGACAGCCTCGTCCATTGTCGCCTCGGCCTACCTGCGCCTGGCCAAGCACGGCAACCGCGCGTCCACTAGCAAGTCTGGCTCTGCCGACCTGCTGGCCAACCTGAAGCACCCCGGCGACATTGAGAACGAGTCGACCGACCTGGTCGCCAACCTGAACTACATTGAGCCCGCCACGCTGCCCGCCATCTACTCCACGACCAACTACGCCTTTTTGTTTGCGCCCGTCTTCCACCCGGGCATGCGCTACGTTGCGCCCATCCGCAAGCAGCTGCCCTGGCGCACCATCTTCAACCTGCTGGGCCCCCTGGCCAACCCCGTCGACGTGCGCGCCACGCCCGAGAGCGAGTCGCCGCTCGAGGCGCGCATCATTGGCGTCGCCCGCCGCGAGCTGGGCCCCGTCTTTGCCGAGGCGCTGCGCATGACCGGTGCGCGCAAGGCCATGGTCGTCTGCGGCGCCGAGGAGCTCGACGAGATCTCCATTGCCGGCCCCACCTTTTGCTGGTACCTGCACGAGGACGCTGCCACAAACGACGTTGTCGTCGACCACTTCCAGCTGACCCCTGCTGATTTCGGCGTCTCCGCCTGCCCGCTCAGCGACGTGTCGCCGGGCAAGTCCCCGGCCGAGAACGCCGCCACCATGACGAGCATCCTGCAGAACCAGCGCCCGGCCGACGACCCGCTGCTCTCGTTTGTCTTTATCAACACGGCCGCGCTCATGGTTGTGGCTGGCCTGACGGAGCCCGAAGACGGCTCGGCGCCGGAGGACCCGACGTCCTTACCGAGCGGGGCCCGGCGGTCTGCGCTGGAAGGAGGGTGTGCGGCAGGCTCGTCTGGCCGTCAGCAGCGGTGAGGCGCGGCGGCAGTGGAAGCTGTTTGTGGAGGCGACCAACCAGATCAAGCCCACGTCGACGTATAGAGACACGGACGGCTGGTGCGCATCAGACGGGGAGACATGATCAACAGGTATCAAAAGTGAATGAATGCAAATAGAGTGTTTTTATCCATGTTATGCTTTTCTAGCCCTCGCGTCGTAAGTTTTTTTGAGCATCACTGCATGCTATGTATCGCTGTACAGACAGACGCGTAATGAAATCGTAAATGACATATACCGAGTGCACCACTTTCTGCTTTCCACACAACACGCCCCTACGCGACAGAACGCCACGCACGACCCCATGAAGCAGGGGCTGGCCCTCAATTACAATGTCCGTGATGCCGTTCTGCTCCGTGCTGCCCTGCTCCAGCCAGCGCGCCAGCAGTTCGTTGCTCTCCTTTGGCTTGACGCTGTCATCACGAGTGCCCACCGTGATGTGGGACACCTTGTTGACACACGCCCAGTCGTCGTCGGGGCCCCCTTCGGCGCCGACCTCGGCCTTCTTGTTGACGAGCCGCACGACCAGCGCCATCAGCCGTCGTCAAACACTACCCGCTCGAGCTGCACGTCCACCTTGCCAATCTCCGCCGGCGTTCCGTTGATGATATACGGCGGCCGCCTGCGGCAGCGGCAGCCTCGGCCGCGGCGTCTGCTTCTGCGTGCATCTTCTGGTAGCGGTCCCACAGCTGCGGGCAGTCCCTGGCGCTGGCACGGTGCATCAGCGTCACATGGAAGTCGGGCTGCACGCGCCGCGTCTGCTTGAGCTGCTGGTAGAAGCGGGACGTGGCCACCGGCTGCTTTTGAAAGGTGTTCGCCAGCTGCGCATGGACGTCCTTGGCCGTGACGTGCACGCCCATGTACTCTAGCGGCTTCTTCTTCGCCACCCTCTTGGGCGGCTGGTTCTGCTTCGACGTCTGTGCTGGACCCTTGTTCTTGCCCCGGCTGGCAATTTCGTGGCGCAGCGTCGGGCTGTAGCTACCATCGCCGCAGCAGTCGCCTCGTCCATGGCCTCTGCCGACGGCAACTCCTTGACCAGGTTCGGATACAGGTGGTGCAGCTGGCGAACCACCTTCTCCAAGTTCGCGCGGCTGCCTGCCGTCGGGGACAGGTCAATCACTGCGTCGAAGCCCTCGTCCGGTGCGCGGGACAGGTCCAGGGGCTCGAATCGCTGGATAAAGCCCTCCATGATGCCCACCACCTTGTTGGCGTCGGTGGTCGCGTGGATTGTCTGGTGGTTGTCGCCGCGCGCAAACACACGCTCATGTGTAACCGCACGGATCGCGTCCACGTCGTCGTGCACATAGTTGAGCGCAACCATGGTGGCAGACAGGTGCATGTGCTTGACGTCGTGCAGAATCTGCTTCCGCTCGTGTCGCTGGGCGTTGTTGCGGTCCGCAATGACGGCCGGGTGGGTCTGGAGCTCGTCCAGTACCATGCGCGTAAACCGTGGCGGCCGCTTCGTGCCGGTGATGTTGTCGTTCTGGATGTGACCGTAGCCGAACAGGTGACCTAGGGCAAGAGCCAGCGTCGTCTTTCCGCAGCCAATGGTAGCGATAGGCACGAGAATCACATCCTTGGTGACCTCGGTCTTACTCTCACCGCCATGCACCTCCTCGAAATTGGCAGCGTCCGTGCCGTTCAGGTGCTTGAAAGCCAGAAAGTCCTCGCGCAGCTGGATAATACCGTGGTTTTTGTTGTACAACTGGCCCAGCTTGGGCTCGGCGGCAATCCGCTTACGCGCGTACATGAGGTATTCCTGCGTGATGGCCTGGTGCTTCTTGTAGCTCGGCGTCCGGCCCATATCAGCGCCTTGGTGCATTCGCGCCACTGGCGGTACATGAGGTACGGCTCCTCGAACTTGTACTTGAAGAACCAGTCCTGGTACGGCATGGACTCGGGCTTCGGGGACATGCGGCAACCGAATCACGAAGCCCTCGACATCGCGCCCATCCGTGCGCACCCGTCTCAGCCACCGACTCGAGAAACTTGCGGACTTGGCCAATGTCGTCGATAACCTGTAGCTCCGTCTTGATGAAGCCCCACTGTGCAGCAAAGTCCTGCACAGGACGCTGGGGTATGTCCGGAACTCGGGGAGGTTGAGGTTGATGCCGTGCAGGTAGAGGCCGGCCTTGTCGGGCCGTAGGCGAGAATGTGCTCCTCGAACGAGTCGTCGCAGAGCTCGGCCACAGCAGTAATGTTGCGGTGTTACAGCTCTCGTGCCAAGTGCTGCTTGGTCTTGCCCAACCGTTCGAGCTGTGTCTGGATTTGCGCCTCGCCTGCGCTGGAATGGCTCAGCTCGACATCGCCGCGGTCGCCGGTGGAGTGCTTGCTGCACACCAGCAGCGTGTCGTCGGCCAGGCCAGACACGAAGATGATGCAGCCGTTCTCCTTGAGTGTGATCTCGTAGGGCCCTGTGTACGCTGCTCAATGTTCTCCCACGCGTGTCGTGCACCTCGTTGACGTTGAAGAACTTGTCGTAGCCGCGGACCGCAATGGAGGCTGCCCATGCTTGTCCCTTGTCGTGAACAGGCCACGTGCATATGTCGGCAGGTCGCCCCGCTTGTAGTCCCAGTCGTTCATCTTCAAGAGTCGACGTAGTAGCCGTCTTCCGAGTTGCTAACTGCAAAACGCGTCTTCTTCACGCTGAAAGCAGAGCGCTTCTTCTGCTTGACAGCCTCGTCCAGAGTCCGGATCACCTCCGCGACCTCCTGGACATCCTGGTCCTTGTACGGCGCCTGGGCAGCGCCGGGGTTTCTGCGGCCATGCCGGCGGCAGCGGCGGCCTCGGTATGTGTGCCGTGCATAATGCGGGGTGGGCCCGGTGTGTTGGCCCTCTGATCGTCCCCTGCGGTGGTGCGATTAGGTATAAAAGAGGACTGCAGTGTGAAAGCCTCGCGGTGTGTTTGGTACCAATAAGGCGCTCGCGGGTAAGCGGAAAGATCGACTCGAAGTGGAGATGGTCTGAAGCAACGCTTCTAAATGTGACGTATGTCGAATGGTCTGAAAGAAAAGAAAAGAAGCCGGCGAAAGAAGTGACGATGTCGTGTCTTATATGCGCCGGCAGCTATGTTGGCGAAACGGCGCGCGTTGTACGTGGAAATCTCGGCTTGTGGCAGTAGGATGCGGTCCAAAAGCTGCTATGTGGGACAAGGCTGCGCCCTGGATATGTTGGCCTCAATGCCCGTGCCTTTAGCTCCGCAACATTGGACGATGTGTTGAGTGAAGCTTGAGGACCAGCCTTGTGAGTCAAACAGAAAAGAAAGAGACGGGGGTCCTGGATCCCGTTCCTGGGGCAGCAACCAATCACACGACCGCGTCTTCTACTTCGTATGTTTTGAGGATCGTATTGTTTTGCTGAGGCCAATCGCTGCCATGCCGTCTTCGCCGGAAAGAGTCACAAAGGCTGAAGATCTCTGGCTGTCTGGCCCCTAGACAAGGTGAAGAAGCTAGCCTTGGGCTGTGGGAAAATTCGAGGATGGAAATTTTAGTGCAAGGCAGAATGAGGCCGGAATTGCGGGGCAAATCACTCCGTACTGAGTTTGGTCAGGGCGAGCCGCCGAATGCAAATAGACCGAGCGGCCAACGGCACCGCCAACAAATGCATCAACTCATCTACTTTACTACAATGGCCACGAACTGGCAAAGACCGAGAAGACATGCTTCAGTCGTCCGGAAGACCCCGTAGCCTCCTCCCACAGCGAGCGGAGCAGCACGTTACACATCATGGGTCATGTGACCTTGCACGTGCACGTACTCCATTATGTACCGTGACATCACATCGAGACAGAACATCCGAACTTCACACGACAGCTCAAAGCACCGTGTCGCCCATGTACTTCTCGTAGGTTGTACTTTGTAGGCTGTGAAAGGCTCTTGTTCTCATTGACCTATCACAAGCGGCTTTTATGACGCAAATGGCGTCAGTCGCAGCATACTTTGCTCTTTCTACGAGTAGAAATACCGGTGGAAATGTTGGTGACGTCATGTGGCACCCAAAACAGCAAGCAGAACCAAGCTCACTTCGATCGCCCCAAATCGGTACGCAAATCGACGTATTCCAGTGGCGCTTGTGGGAGGTGCGATGCAGCTCCTTCCCCAGATACCGGCAGCTCCTACCTAGTCTGGTCGGCTTTCAACCAGTGCACCTGTTCAGTCAGCGCGTGCGAGCCAATAGAATGGATGTACCCCGTCATGGAAAATACCAATCGATGATACAAACAACAAAGGGAGGCCGCGTAGAAAGGCCCAGAGCCAGACCAGCCAAGTGTACCTTCCTTGCGTGTGACGTGATTGATTCTTGCTTCCACTTTGTGCATTCCGTCGTTGTCCTCGCTTGATGCCCCCTAAATAAAACTGTCTCTGCCTCCCTCGCCCATCCCTCCCTCTTCACAACTTTGTTATTTCCGTCGTTTCTCGTCAGCTTGAAGACGCCAGCTTTCTGCTACTACTAAAAGCACGAATATACTCATAAACCCAGCTATACCTCCCATCCAGCAGTTCGAAGCTCTTTTGCCGAGCGTTCGACAGCCATGAGACTTCTCAAAGCTCTTCTTCCCCTCGCCCTGGTGGCGGATGTGGCCATCGCGGCGACAGCTGGCTGTACCGTGCCGGTAAGTTTGCATCTTACATTGAGGCCCAAGCGAGACGCGCCGATGCAACCAGTCTCTTACTGGGTGAAACTGCGATACTAACGCGCCGCCAAAGCCTACAACAAGTGGCACGAAACTGAGCTGGAGCAGTGGCTCTCAGATCACAACATCCGTACCCAACACCGGCAGATCGCAAGGACCTGACCGACCGTGTCCAGAAGAACTGGAACAGCTATGTTGTGACGCCCTACAACAGCTGGGACACGGACCAGCTTGCTTCTTACCTCAAGCTCAAGGGCATCGAGACGAAGAACAATGCGGAGGCGGACAAGAACAAGCTGCTTGGCCAAGTTCAGTCGGCCTGGACTGAGACCGAAGACAAGGCCCAAAATGCGTATATCGACGTGAAGGACTGGATTCTGGACTCGTGGAGCGACAGCCAGCTCAAGTCGTTCTGCGACCATTACGGCATTCCTGGTAAGCTTTCAAATGACACTGGGTTTTCCCTCTCCCACAGGCCTCAACTAACAGCAACGGCAGTTCCTCAACCCCGTGACCGCGATGTGCTCCTCAAGAACGCTCGCCAGAACCTTGACTCGATTGCCAAGAAGTCGCAGAAGACCTTTGGCTATCCCGGAAACTGGCTTTACGACACCTGGACTGGTATGATACCCAGCTCATTCATGCTGGAAGGTACAAGCGACGGATGGAACGTTTGCTAACTCGCAAATAGAGTTCCGATCTCAAGAACTGGCTCGACACCTACGGCTACCCGGCTCCTCAGCCATCCACCGTAAGTCGAAGTGTGCGATTTCCACGGTAGTACTCTGTAACGGTCTCGCGTAGCTGACCACACCTTTCACAGCGCGACAAACTTATTGCCACCGTCCGCCGCAACTCTCACCTGGCCTATCTTCAGATGCAGGACGAGTCCGACCGCCTCAAGAAGGCTGCCAAGAGTGCATACGAGAACCTGTCCGACACGATCCTGGACAACTGGAGCGACTCTGAGCTCAAGAACTTTTGCGACAAGAACGGTATTGCAGGTACGTTGTGACCAGAAACGGCAGCAACTTTAAATAGCCAGCCGTGTACCTGTACTGACATACAACCAGTCCCTCACGGTAGCAAGGCAAAGGAGATTCGTGCCATCATCCGCAAATACCGTGCCGAGGCTCTCGACGACACTGTTGCCGCTCGGTTTGGCGCTGCGACCACTAAGGCTGGTAACCAGTTCGCCAAGGCCACGGACGCCGTCTCGGAGGCCGCCAGAGCCGCATTTTCCAGCAGCGTCGATAGCTGGTCCGAAAGCCGCCTGAAGGCCTTCCTGGATGCACGCGGTGTGCCCGTCCCCCATAAGTCGAACGCTGACCAGCTCCGTGCTCTTGTTCGCAAGAACGCTCACAAAGCTTCTTCTGGCTGGACTGCTTGGACGTTTGACGACCTCTCGTACGACAACCTCCGCAACTATTTAGCTTCAACTGGGGATGATGCCGCCAAGAAGGTCTCGGAGAAATCCGATGTTGCCCGCGAGGAGCTGCTCAAGGCCGCCAAGTCTTACTATGATGCCGCATCCAAGGCCGGTGGCAAACAGTACGCTACCGCCACCAACTACCTGGCCAAGGCTACCGAGACGGCCAAGAGCAGCGTTTTTGATACGTGGAGCGAGAGCGAGATCAAGGCCTATCTTGACAGCTACGGAATTGTACGTGCCAACAATCCTATTATTTCTTGACCCAAGTTTCGCACTGCTAACAATCCCTTGCAGCCTGTCCCTCAGGGCAGCACCATCAACGAACTGCGCGCATTCGCCCGCCAGCAGGCCACGTACTTCCGCTACGGCACGACGTCGCCCACCAGCACTCTATTCGCCAAGGCCTCCGAGGGCTTCTGGAACTCCGTCGACTGGATCAAGGCTCAGATGAACATTGGCGCCAACATTGCTCAGGAGAAGACGGCGGAGTACCGCAAGAAGGCGAGCGACGAGCTGTAAATGGCTGATTGCCAAAATCTACAACTCAAAGAGGGTTCAATCCAGATCAAAAGGTTGCTGAACCGAAGGCGTGTGGGTTGCGCGCCAGTGAGAGGCTTAAAACAAAAGAGACTGCCGCCATGGGCTTCGGGTATGTCCACATGTTGATGGAGACGGTACGAACGCCAGCACATCTCGGTGCTATCTGATGTAGTCCGGTAGCAGATTCAATGCCGCCAGGGTCGTTTCCATAGATGCTTTCCATTGCTTTTTATTGTGTATTGTTGTGTTTCCTCTAGCTACAATGAATTGGCTGGCTGCCGACCCGAGCATCAGCTTATTTTCCTCCAAAGTACCTGATAAATATCATGAGCCTCTTTTCTTTTGTTGTTCCGAGCTTGACGAGGCACTCGTAGAGCGAGTAGGAGTCCGTACAGACGATTATTGGGACACGGGGCAGTCCAAGGTGTGCTGTGGCCATTTGAAGCGTTGTTCCTAGTGCGTAAGCCATATCGACGCCAGCGACCATGCCGTAGACTTCGCTTGCACGGACGCTTCGGGTAACCCGCTTGCTCTTGGTGCTGCTGAAGTGTACCAAGTTCCCACGTGAACTCATTCTCACCGGCGGCAGCAGGATCTTCGTTGGCAAGGATGATTGCGAATCCAAGCTGGGATGTGAGGTCCTTGTTGTTGGCGAATGATCCGTCCACAAACACGTACAGGTTTGCCGTAGCCAAGTCCAGTGGGACAAAGGTTAGGCCGCGATCCTGTGATTCCATCTGCCACTTGATCCGGCGGTTGAGTGCCTTTGCTTCCTCTTTGCCAGGATTCTGGTGCTGGGCGGCGGCCGAGAGGTCAAAGCAGGCTTCAGGTTGGCAGATGGAAGCGATGTATGCGCCCCGTGCTCTTTGCTCCACGTATTGTTGGTTCCTGGTCTCGGCTGGAGCATCCGTATCGACCAGAGCCAGGTTAGCTGCCTGACCTTTTTGCCGGAACGTGATGGATCGTTCGGACAGTGAGAGGATGCCACCGTTGAAGGTCAGTGGCTCGTCTGATCCTAAGACTTGCTTCGGCTTTGCCGCGAACTTTGCTCCTTGGAGAGCCTCGTCTCTCGTGTGGAAAAGGCAGTCGTGGATAGGCCGAGCGTATCGTCGGTCTGCATACCCACGCAAGCAAAATCTGGGTCTGCGGTGGCCGATATCAGCAGGCATGGGTCATAGGAACTTGTCACCATCTGTTAGCGTGACGATCCCCACCAACCTGGCCACGGACGCCTGCCTCGTGGCGGGCGAGTGTGTGCTGCAGTGGCTCTGGCGCGGTACGGGCGTGAAGCAGACATATGAGAGCTGTGTCGACTTTGTCATTGTGTCTGTCGGCCAGGTCTTGTAGATATCATTATGGGTCCTTTATCTGATTGTTGGTTTGCGTTGTATGTACTCTTTCATACCAAATTTATCACGGAGCCTTGGATCTCCAATTTTGGGGCGCAGTTACTTGGAGACTCTTGTATTTATTGTAATATATATAGCCAAAGGAAAGGGGCGGGGGGGGGGGCAGAAATGCAAACACTGAGCCAGACTCACCAATGATCTTCACCTTCAAGGCGATAATGCAAAGCAACAAAGAGCAGACAAACGAGCAAAGCAGACGCTTACGCGAAATCAAACAGGCCCTCGAGCTCTTCCAGACTCACATCGTCTCCAAAAAGCTCCGGGTGGTTGTCGCAGAGCGAGAGCACCTGCGCAAGGAAGCCCCGGGCGTGGCGGTCTGGACGGAACCAGCAGCAGTGGCCGGTGGTCCGCTTGGACCGAGCGTTCTTCTCCGCCGAGTATTCCCGCCGGTGGCAGACGGCACAGGCCTCAATGGGGCTAGAAAGAGAGGTAGAATGGGCAATGCCATCGAGAAGCATCGGTCGATAGCGGATGCAGAGACGGACCAGGAGGCGGAAGAATCGAAGACGCTCCGCTTTGGGGGCCCGCTGGCAGGTGGCCAGGTAGACGTAGAGGCGGTGGGCCGTGCCCCAGATCTCCGTCTCTGCCGAAGTGTAGCCCGGCCGTCTGTACGGGCCATGAAGGCGCCGGGGGAGAGGTTGTTCTCAACGAGAACGCTGGGCGAGAAAGTTGAGGAGGAAGAGGAAGAGGGGGGAGAGGCCAGCTCACCGTTGAAAGACATATTCAGAGACGTCTCGTGTATTTCTCAAGCTGTCTGTTGGAGAACAATCACCAAGGAGAAGAAGGAACGACAGCCAAGACGGGGAGTCAGCACTGCCTGAATCCTCTGGCTGATGTCTCTGAAATCGTCTAGGCAGTGGTGTGTTGGCCGAGCGGTGAAGATCAAATCAAAGTGTGACTGGAGAGAACAGAGGGCCTGTTTGTCAAGAGGGAAGAAAGTCGGGTCATCCTTATACCTCTTGCTACGTTGTGAAAACGCAAAGAGAACAGTGTTTCTTCATGGCACTGTTCAGGTTTTCGTGAAGAACAAAGGTTCGTATACAGGCGAACAGGGACACTCTTTGTCCAGGAACAAGGGCTGCCGAGGTGAGGACAGGACTCTTTTCTCAACTCACAGTGCGTATAATTTATTCTCATGTTGCAGGAAATAAACAGAAGCTTTCTCTTCGTGAACAGCATTTTTGTTTGATCCACCGGTGCTTATGGTAGGTGGCAGCTGTGTTTTTGAGAGTTTTGAACTCTTTCGATACCTACATAGAAGCATCAAGAAACAAAGTAGAAATAGGAAAATAAACGCAAAGAGTGCAGTAGGAAAGAGTAGTTATCCCTGCCCGAAGGATACGAAGGCTACTTCGACATTCAGAATAGACGAATGCCAAAATTGTCATCAAGGATAAATTACCCATACGTTAAGGGTCGAAACAAACTATGACATGCAGAATGTTATCAGTCGGCTTGGCCGATAGATGCGACTTACACGCAAACTCGCCTTATCGGAAAATCCGACAGTGCCTGATCGCCTAGTCGGCGCACCAAACCGACTACTCTAGACCTGAAAGCCCCTGAAAACCGTTGCACGACACTAAAAATTAGCGAACGACCCTCTCAGAGCCCCTCCTGAAACATCACCGTCGGGGAAAGCGCCGATTCTCAGTGCAACGCCGAGCTTATCGTGAGAATTTCTCTCTCCTCTCTTCTTATGAAGGTGTGCACAAGGACGGCGCCGATAGACCCGAGCTGTCGAGCTTGAAGCTGGCGTGTTTAAAAAGCTTTGCGCGTCCTGTTTCTCTTGTAGAGCCGTGTTTCCTCTCTTTTTGGTCTCCGTCGTAGTCTTCCCTCACGGACTCGTTTTCACCTCTCCCCTTCCTCGACACTTACAGCGAGCCTCACGCTCTTTGCGCCCTACACTTGACAATGGCAGACAGCACAGACTACGATTTGGTCATTACCAATGGCGTGTGCGTGACCGCGTCCGACGTCGCCGCCTACGACATTGGTATCCGCGGCGAGAAGATTGCGCTACTGGCGCCGTCTGGATCGCTGGCAAAGGCGTCGACCAAGCGGTTGATCGACGCAGAAGGTGGCTATGTCATGCCGGGCGGCGTCGACTGCCATGTGCACCTGCAGGAGCCGAGCATGTTCGGCAAGGGCTCGTCGGCCGACTCGTTCGAGTCGGGCACACGGTCGGCCATTGCCGGCGGCACGACGACGGTTGTGGCCTTTGCGCCGCAGCAGCGCAGCGAGCCCTCGCTGCTGGCAGCACTGGACGCCGCCCACTCGCTGGCCCGTGACAATTGCTATACCGACTACGGCTTCCATCTGCTCGTCGGCAATGCAGCCGACCAGGCGCTCGCCGAGATCGCGACGTTGCCGTCGCGTGGCATCACGTCGCTCAAAATCTACATGACCTATGAGGCCCTGCAGCTGCGCGACCACGAGATCCTGTCGGTGCTGGCCGAGGCGCGCGCCAACAAGGTGCTGACCATGATCCACGCCGAGAACGGCGACGTGCTGACCTGGCTGACGGAGCGGCTGGAGAAGCGCGGACTGGTGGCGCCGCGCTACCACGCCCATTCGCGCCGCAGCTGCTCGAGGCAGAGGCCACCAACCGCGCCATTGCGCTGGCCACGCTCGTCGCCCAGACGCCCATCTTGCTCGTGCACATCAGCGACACGGGCGCCACCCAGCGCATCCGCGAGGCCCAGACGCGCGGCCAGCCCGTCTTTGCCGAGACCTGCCCCCAGTATCTGTTCTTGACACGCGAGGAGCACCTGGACGCGCCGCACGGGTTCGAGGCGGCCAAGCACGTGTGCTCGCCGCCGCCGCGCGATGCTGCTGCCCAGGCCGTGATCTGGACGGGTCTGCGCAACGGCACCTTCTCCGTGCTGAGCTCCGACCACTGCCCTTCAACTATGACGACGACGTGACCGGCAAGAAGACGTGCATCTCGGAGGAGTTCCCCGTCGGCCGCTTCCGCCACATTCCCAACGGCCTGCCCGGCGTCGAGACACGACTGCCCCTGACCTTTTCGGCGACGGACCGCCGCGACAAGCTGCCGCTCACAAAACTGGTCGAGGTCACGTCGACCAACGCCGCAAAGCTGTACGGCCTCTACCCGAAAAAGGGCGCCATGATGCCCGGTCTGTCGGACGCCGACCTGGTCGTGTGGTACCCCGACGGCGCCCTCGAGGAGTTTAGCATCACCAACAGCATGCTGCACCACGACGTCGACTACACGCCGTTTGAGGGCAAGCGCCTGACCAACTGGCCGCGGTACACGGTGCTGCGCGGCCAGGTGGTGTGGGACCGCGACGGCGCCGGCATTGTCGGCAGCAAGGGCTATGGCCGCTTTATCGAGCGAGAGGCCAGCGTGCTCAACGACATCTGGCAGCGGGTCGAGGAGGACGGGCCGTTTGACGAGGAGAAGCTGTAGACGGCGACGTATGAAGTATGATGAGAGAACGTAATGAGAAATAAACCAACATGAAACACGCCGAGTCCGAATGCGATTATTTTGCCCAGAAGGAAAATCGGCGTCTTCTGTCGCTTGCTGGCAGACTGCACGCTTTGACAGAGAAACGCGTTGATACGACTTCAAGTGCTGACAGACTCGGAACGAGATCGTTCTTGGCTTCTTGACAGGGAGAAGGCGGGATGTAGTTTGCACACGAGACAGCATAAACGTACGCCGGATTTCTATGTCTTCTTTTGCATGCATCGACTCTGCCAATCCGACTAGTTCAAGCACCCATACTTGGCTGTGATGCGATACTATCAGACGGCACGAGGGTCGACACCAGACCAGATACTTTAAAAGGGTAGATGAAAGCAGTATCACCGACACACGTCCACACCCGCTGCTGCACACTGACTCCAAAGTCGCTCCATCACCGACAGGGCAGGGCAGCAGTTCCATTTGCTGGAGCCAACGCAACGCCAGTGTTGCCAAGCGAGACGAGCCGATGTCGCGTGGCTGCAGTCTGCACGCCGCTACAAGCTCGCCGAGGATGTGTATCGCCCCGGCCCTGACCAGATGGACGGTATCGACGAGATTGTTGGCGTCGTCTGGCCTTCCTATGACGACCATGTCTACAGTCTCGCTCAGCCAGATGGAACGGATGTGACAGGCACACTCCCACCCATCACCCCAGTCTCGCCAACAAACGCCAACTTGTCTACTGAAGCAACGCTTTAGGATCTCCAACGAGAAAGTGACCCACGCCAGTGACTGCGATCACGTGCAGTCTGCGCACTTTTCTCCGCTGTCCAGTGCTCTTCCTACTTGGTGCCTAGAAAAGGTCGCGATCCATTCCCTGACGCGACAGGTCCATTAGTCTAGTGGTTAGGACACTGGATTTTGACTGCCAACGTTTGTCATTCCAGGAACGCCGGTTCGATCCGGCATGGACCTTCTAATATGTACCTGTCTCGATGTATTTTTATTATTTTTATTATTTTTGCTTTTTTTTCGCTTTTTTGCCCTCCGCTTTCTTTGAGCTTTTCCGTCTCTGTGCCTTTTTCTGCATTCATTGTTTTTCATCCACGGCCCCTACAACGCGACGCGATACCCCTCTCTGAACACCGGCGCGCTGTCCCCGCTGCTCGGCGATGTTGACGAGACGAGAGGTTCTGGCGGCTGTGCTCGCCTTTTGGCATCGCGACGACCTCGGTGGCGTATCTGCGGCCAGGTGCACGCCTGTACTCGTATTCCCGTCAAGGAGCCCAGGGCGATGCGAGAGCACCCGCGACCCGGCTGCGCCGCTGCAGTTCCGCAGCGATGGATCGTTCCAGCTATCCATCTTTGAAGACTCCACTTTGGAGAGAGTGAGTCCTCCGGCGACGGGCATGGACTTCGAAGACGGGAGCACGGGACAACCGGGATGCCTGCTGACTGGCTGGAAGATGCCTGGACGCACTGGGGTCCCAGCAGACCTGAACACGGTCCGGGTCATGGAGGCGGTGCTCGATGCCGAGCGCCTGATTTTGTGGTCCTGAACGGCGACCTCATCACCGCGAGAATGCGTTTCGCGAAAACAGCACCGTCTACGTCGACCAGATCGTCGCGCCCATGATCCGCCGCGCCGTGCCCTGGGCCTCCACCTACGGCAACCACGACAGCGACTTTGATCTGTCGCGGACGGAGCTGCTGGCACGAGAGCAGCGCCAGCAGCCAAGCGGGCTGGCGCGTACGGTCAACATGCTGCCCACCCGGCCGGGGCACACGGAGACGAGCGGCGCGCCGGTGTGACCAACTACTATCTCCCGTGTACGGATCCGGCTGCGTGCGCGGCACCAGCAAGGCCATGGCCGACCGATGTGTGCCGCGGCTCATCCTGTGGTTCTTGACAGCCGCGGCGGGTTCCGTTACCGGCAAAGGACGCGACGACGGGCAGGCGCGTCGGCCAGGAGAACTGGGTGGACGGCAGTGTGGTCGCCTGGTTCGAGCAGACCCAGGCAGACCTGCGGGCCAGTACGCGGTCGCGATCCCCGCCTCGCCTTTGTGCACATCCCGCCCAACGTCGCGCGGGCCTTGCAGATGGACGCGTCGTCCGACATGGACCCACGCCGCCAGCCGGGCATCAACGACGACAGGCCGCTGGCTCAACAGGCCGAGGGCTGGTGCCCAGACGCCTCGAGGCCGGGTGTGCCTATGGTGGGCAGGACGCGCCGTTTATGCGCGCCGTGGCCGCTGCGGGCAACAACGGCACGGGCGTGGTGGCACTGTTTGTCGGCCACGACCACGGCGACACGTGGTGCCACACGTGGGCGGCGGCCGCGCGCTGCCTGGCGTCGACATGCCGGCACTGGTGTGCACATTTGCTTTGGTCAGCACACGGGCTATGGCGGCTACGGCAGCTGACGCGCGGCGGCCGTCAAGTCCGCGTCACGGAAGACGAGCTGGAGGCGGCTGCCGCGTCGTCGACGGCCCGTCGGCCCGATATCGACACGTGGATCCGCCTGGAGACGGGCCAGGTTGTCGGCAATGTGTCTCTCAACGCCACGTACGGGCACGATGTGTATCCGGAGACGCCCAAGACGCACACACACGGCCCGACGTGGGACACTGCTGGACGGTCTGATCTACCACCACCGAAGCTGCAGGTGCAGCAGGCAATATACCCGGGACCAGCAGCCGTCCTTGCCGCTGTGCCAGTCCATCGGCCAGGCGGGTCGCCCAGATAGGCAACCAACCGCCATGGCCAGATCTCTGTGGCACCGCGACCATCCCGGCGTCCTGGAGTCCCCCCCTTTGAGCAGCGCCACGGTGTGGTCGTCGGTGGCCCAGCGTGGCGCCATGCAGGAACATGGGACCGCCTTTCGCAATCTCCATGTGCAACCTGGTAGAACGACCGAGGGCCGTGTGGACGTTTAGGGCCCCTTGCATGCAATGGCGTGAGAGCCGGCGATGCTTATTTGTGCGGCGCATCGGATGTGCTGCACTCTGCCAGAAGAGAAGTCTCATCGGTCTTCCGTCGGTCGGACCAACCTGCGTATACTCGTAGAGCACGGTCGATCGTACTCTGGCCATGTGCAGACTGTGGCCCAGGAGGAAGGATCCTTTGCGAAGCAAAAAGACCAAAGCACTCTGGACAATGCAACACTACGCGTCCTGCCGCCCTCACTGCGCCGCCCTCACTTGCAGACGTTAGACTACGACTTTGTACAGAGTACGGGGAATACTCGTCATAACGTGCCTCCCTACCGGACGAGAAGCACGATCGGTGGAGAAGAGACGGGGATGCTCGCAAAGTATCGTGTTGAACTGGGGCCCGGACGATGTGTTGTCGCCATGAGCCTCCAGGTCGCTTGAGCGTGCGCCTCCGGGCGATTTGTTTCGAGCAGTTGCAGCCGCAGTCTCTTTTCCTTTTTGCACGCTCGCCGGTCTCAAATGTTATTGTACTCACCTACAAAGTATTATTTTAGTTTTATGCCTATATTCAGGATAGTGCTAGGCACATCTTCGGGAGTTCGCGTACTAAGAGCCCTTGCAATGTAAGGGGTAAACCATTACGCGCGCGTCCTCGAGTGGAGCAGCTGCTTATCTTGGGGGCCAACGGTGGTTCTCAGCCGTTGATGGGAACATGTAATGGGATTGGGGAATGAGAAGCCAGCGCTCTGTCGAGATGCCACTGGGAACGGCGCATGGGGTGGTCGAAGAGCAGACAGGGCCCCTCCAGGAACCACAGGATAACCGCTATCAGAGGCATGGACGCATGGCTGGGTCCGAAGCATCTGTGTGGACGAGGGAGCCTGTCGCTCCTGGCGCTCTTGCGTTGTGAGGCTTGCATGGTGTGGTGTGTGTGGAGGAGGAGATTGGACTCGTTCGACTGGGAGGGCCCAGGTAGGATGCCGGAATGGTCAACAGCCGAGGGCAAGCCGCTACGAGGTGTCTGCATAGAGGCCATCGTCCGAGACAGACAGGGACACGGACGCCCCGTATTCCTCCACCGTGCTCTTCTCCATGGGCAAACGCAGCCGTCGTCGTGGATCCTGTTGCGATTCGTAAACGCTGGTGGATACCAGCCTGTCTGATGTGTAAATTCATGTACGAAGCATCTTACGTTATCGTGGGGAAAGGACGGGTCGCGATAACGCAAGGAGGGCGGCGACAGGCCGTTCATCGTACTTGTTACATACTTTGTGTGCATATGGGCAGCAGGGCAGCAGGGCAGCTTCACTACTAGTACAAACGTGAGCTACGGCACTGCACGATGCAGCCGCTGTGCAGCAACGCCCACCCTTGAGCCCTTCCTTGCGTGCAACAGGACAAGCCGGCTGCCCCGAAGCCATTACGTTTACTGATAGAAGCATTCTAGAAAACGATATCAGGAACTAGTACGAACAGACACAATGAGCCTCATGGGACCATGTACAAGGTATGCACGTCGTACGGAATGCTACGACGACAAGACTGCGATTCGAGTATGCACTGCCGTGCTGGCTTGGGATGGGGGGGGGGGGGGGGTATCGTCTGTGGGTCGTAGGCTCGGATGGCAGCGGAGCAAGAAGAGGCAAGGTGCTTTGTTGGGGACGTCTTATTGGAAGTCTTTTTGGAAGGGCTGTTGCTTCTTGTGGTTTACCTCGTACCTCGAAGCGTTCGCGAGCCCTCTTCACGCAGTGCCTTGAGCCGTCCCGTGCTAGGGTAGGGATAAGCGTATTTCGCAACGACGCCATGCCCATGGCGGAGAGACATTATGGTCGACTGCGATCACGGAGCGTCCGAGCAACATTGATCGTTATCAAGGTGCTGGCATCCATGCTCTTATCTCTGTTCTGTGCGTCTTCCATGCATGGAAGGGCTGCTGTCGGTGAGCTACTTTGTACTGGGGATGGGGACGCGGCTGACTAGATGGCTTTGTGCTGCTATCGTGTTTCTGGTGTCCTCCGTACGAGGTAGGGTGTCGATTGGGAGTACAAGTACTCTACGGAGCCCCGGTGTCTCATTCGAGCGCTAGGTCCATCCTGGAGGAGCAGCACTGCAGCCGTGTGGGTCTATTGCCTTGCGTTTTCCATTTCTCGGTCTGCCGGGTATTCTTCTAGAAGACCAGAAGAACAAAGGCAAAGCACAGGTGGAGGACGGGGGCAGGGCCAAAGAGCGCGGCAGACTGAGCTACGAGTATGTTCTACGTTAGTGAGATGCACAAGTATCTGTACTCGCAGGTTCCAAAGGCGAGATACCGTGCCGGATGCAAGGCCAGCGTGTCCCACGGCCCAGCAGAAGAAAAGAAGATACTACGAGTTCAAAGTACTCGTTGGACGGATGGCGCCATGCGGCGTGCCAGTCAAAGGCTTCTGGAAGCCGATAGAAGACAGAAAAAGCCTCGTGCCAGGGGAGGGAGGCGTGCAAACAATCCCGCAAAGAAGAAAAAATCCAAGATCGCCACTCGAAGAAAAAATTGCAACGCCCTGTCGTGCCGCGATCAGCCTGGCCTGTTCTGCAGAGCACGGAGCGCGGGAAGCCCAGAGAGCCGCGCAAAGGGAGAGGGAGTTACTTCGCCCTCGTACGTCGCACGTCGTACGTCGCACGTCGACAAGAAGCAGATGCTCGTGTCCATTTGCAGAAACTGGATGCGTCGCCTGGGGCACGACTCTGGTTTGGGAAATGCTGCACACGAGCCATTTTTGAGTTGCCCTTTGCCTTGCGCTGCCACGTCTCAGCCAGGGTAGATGTGCAGGGTGCCGCTTCAGCCTCGAGCAACGAGGCCCGTACGACGTCCTTGAGTCTACAAAGTCCTGAGACTGGCAATATTGTCACCAGGCTCTGATGGGTCCAGACCTTTTTCATCTTTTGAGGCTTACCCTATTACATTTGTCTCGCTGATATTCCATTCTTTCTCTCTTGTTCTAGTCGTTCTCCACTTTCTCTTTCTATGTTCTTGTCTCTCCCTTCTCTCTTGAGTACTAGCTTCAGGCACTGAACTCATCCCGTTTGCAATGGTCTCGAATGCTGTCGACGCGTCTTTGTTGCATCGACTCTTCACTACTTTGTACTCTTTAAACACTTACACTACTGTCTACAAAGTAGATTGGTGTCCCGAAATAGAAGGTACAAGCTGTGGGCCTACAAGGTAGATCGTGGAGAGTAGAACTACAAAAACAGCCTAAGCGAGGGCCTTCATCGAGCGCCCAGAGGACCAGAAGACGCTCAACCAAAGCAGAGAGCAGGAGACGCAAGAGCAAGAAAGAAAGGCGCAAGATATGATGCAAGGCAGACGAACACTCGTAGATGCAAGTTGGAGTGAATAGGGGAGAAGGCCAGACCAGCTTCCTCTTTGGGGTAGCTCCGTGGCCAGAGATAAGGCGCAAGTTGCAAGGGTGTCTCTCCTCTCCCAAACAGATCCGTGCGGCCTTGTGGCCTGTGCCTCTGTGGCGACTGCAGAGAAGGGCAGACAAGCACCAGTACCAAGTACGAGTACTCGTACATGTACTCTCACTTCGTAGAGCGTCCGTGGCTGTATCGTGAGTCTCATAGGGCCCGTCTCCACTCGACGGTCTTCCCAAGCAAGCAACGGGACATGGAGCAGCACCGTCCTACCCACTGCTAGCTTCAGTCTGGCATGATTCATTCATGGGACAGGGACACAATGTGCCTTGTTCCTCGACTTGCTCGACGCGCTTCCTCCAGCGGCCAGCCACTATGCCCGTCCTAGCGAACGCGTGGATCCCCAAGCCGAGGATCGCAGGCTAGCAGTGTAAGAGAGACAAAGTGGTGGCCGAGCGACAGAATCGCATCTGCTGACCTCCTTTGCATCTAAGCAGCGCCGCGCGACTCTTACACTTTTGTTGCTGGCTCCTATCAGCGGAGATGCAGACGAGACACCTACGGCGTACTTTACTCAGTATATTTTGGATAATGGACTGCACAGGCACATGACTCTGTACTCGCAGCAGCTCCAGACGGGGCATACTGTGAAGCGAGGATGGACAAAGTTTTTGCGCTGTTTCTCCCCGGCAACGAGGGAAAGCACACGGGTGAGATTGCGTACAGCGTGTGAAATGCACGTCTCGTCACAATGATCAGAGGTTCTTTGTGCTGGTCCGTGAAAGGCTTGCATCTTTGTACTCGTCTACACAGGCCGCTCGTTTGCGTCGCCTCCATCGTCATCAGACTCCTTGGCTCAACGATTCACGACAACGACGTACGAAGCTCGTACGAAGCTCGTACTCCGTACGGGGCATTTTAATTCTCCTATCCTTTCCCCATATCTTCAGGCTCCATGCCAATCATCCGCGCCGTCCTGACTTGCACCATCGATCACGGCATCTACTCAGTAGGAGCCTTCTTGGACCAGAGTGTGGATAGCGGCCTCAACGACCTTCCTTGTTGAGACTGGCCCCAACAGCTGTCTGTCCCAAGATGGTCGGGTGGCTCCAGGTCTCTTTGGGCCCCATGCCTCTGAGCTGTATCTTACAAAGTACTCGTACTTTGTTCTCCATAAGTACACTTCCACGCTCCTTTGGCGTTGCAACGCCTCCATTTCGGTGCATAGCGCTAGTTGGGACGTTTCGCCCGAAAGACGACAGCAGTGATTGGCGAAGAACCATATTGCCCACGAAAGGCCACTCGACTACTTTGTACAAGGTTTGGCGCTTTATTGTCTGTTGTTGTTTGCAAGGGCTCCTCTGCGCAGTCGAGAGGATGGACAGAAACGTACAAAGTACTCGTAGATGTAGGCGTCCTTGCAAAGCGCAGAGGTCCCAGCATGGGCCACGGTGGTCAAAGAGGCCTTTGATACCTGAACGTGAAGGCTCGGCCAGGTCCTCTTCCAAGACAACGAGCTTGTCTCTCTTTTCCCTCATTCTCCAGCGAGGCGCGCTTCAGGGCGGTGGGAATGCGCAACACGGCTCGTGGTCGTAGGTGGGTGGTGCTGATCATGTGGGCCCTCGGGACGGTCATCTCGTTCTCTTGTCTCTGGCTCTGGCTCTTGGTCTCTGGCTCTTGATCTGTTGTTCTCTTGGTTTCTGGCTCTGGCTCTGGCTCTGGCTCTTGGTCTCTGGCTCTGGCTCTCTGTTCTCTGTTCTCTCGTTCTCCTGTTTCTCGTTCTCTCGTTGGCTGTGGGGAAGTACTTATCTCCAGACGCAGGGCTCCCAATCCTAGCGCCTCGAGGCCCATAGGTGTCAGTTTCTAGGGCCTAGTCCCAAGGAGCGGCCCACTGTCTGCCGCTGGAGCTTCCCACGGGAGATAGCGGATAGTTGCCATCGCGCAAACGATCTTACAGTGCACTTCATACCGTGAAAGACCACCGCCAAGGGTGCTACTGAATCATGCGCTCCTGTCCGCGTCCAGTCGACCACCAGATGGATACAATGCCAAGCGAGCTGCCAACGACAAACGAAATTACTGACGACATTGAGGACACGGAGACGGTGCGGTGCGTCTTGGGTTTGAGAAAGCGCCCCTACGATACAGCCTCAGATTCGTTCTACCCCTTGCTTGCCGATTTGATATCTCTCGTCCGTGATGATGCGTCTCCACCTTGGCAAGGACGCCACAGTGTATTATCAGTGCTTTTGCGGTCTATCAAGCGTAAATCACTACTCTAACCGGTCGTGGTCTAGGACACGGCGACCATACGCGGCACCGACTAGCAGATAAGGGGAAATACATATTACAGATGCGATAAAAAAGGGGCACTGGCAAACAAGCTTTCGACGGACAAAACACTTCCCCTATCTGAGCGTACACCAGGATACGTCAGCTACCAGTAAGAGAGTCCGTCCGTACGATCATACTCCTATCGTACAGGGGACGAATCAGACGCGCTAGATAGCCTCGAGCACCCTGGAGACAGATAGGCGCAACTTCTTGGGCGCGGTGGCCGGTGGGCGATGTACAAAGTATCTTACGCAGGAGCAGAGGAGCAGAGGAGCCTCCCAGAGTGGCGTCCAGGCCTTGGCAATGGGCTGATGGACGGACGTGAGTACGAAGTCGACAGACTCGACGACCCGGTCGAGTGCGCCCGTCCCTCGAGCAGCTGTCCTGTTCCCTCCTCAACGCACTGACGCCACAAGCAACAAGCAGCAACAAGCAGCAACAGCCGCCTCTTCTCCCTCCTCCACAGCCTGCCTGCTTTTTCCCTTTGCCATCTGGCACGACACCTCGGTGCCGCCGAAGATGGCTTCCCGTCCCTCGGCCAAATACACCGAAACGCGGCACGTTCCATCGCAGACGACAGATGGTGAGGCTCCAGTCGGGGTGCATCGTATGTGCAGCTCTCTGTCAGCCTTCTTCCTCCAAGGTGGCCCCATGGCAAAGCCCATTGTGTCGACCCTGGCCCCGTCTCCGCTGGACCTGGCACCATCTCTACCGGTGTGCACATTGTACTTTGTATGTGTGTCATTGTGTTCGTCTCTAAACTCGTGCTCATCGTGGCATGCTCTTGCATTCTGTGCAGCGTTGACACGCCTACCTTGGCCTTTTTGTGCCTGTGCTTTGTGGTATTGTACTCCTGTGCTTTGTGGTATTGTACTTTTGTGCTTTGTGCATGCACGTCTTTGCCACGGCCGTCCCCTCGGCACAAATCATGCGAGACAATGGGCAGACTGTGGCTGTATGAGCTGGTATGGGCACGTATCGCATCCCAGCAGCAGACAAAGACAGCACACCGACCGCTCCACCCGCTCACTTTCGCTCCAGGCTGTCAATATTGCTTCTTTGGGAAACCTGGCCGACAGCACGCAGCCAAGTCGCCATTCTGGACGCCTGATTTTCTTACGAAAACAGATGACTACTTTCGCCCGACGATCGACCGTCCGGGGCGTTTACTGTGTGCAAGGCTTCGTGGTACGCGGCCCGGGGCATCGGTTCTCCATGACTAACGAGAACAACATCACAAACTCGAGGCTACCACTGTCCCTTGTCTGGTTCTGCCCTCTATCTCGTGGTCCCATTGTGAACGCATCGCCACTATCAGCGCTGGACGCAACGCGGGTCCAGACGAGTGGGTTGCAGGGCACATCACCATCCTTCGGCGTCCGAGATCCCCACGAAGAAGACCTGAAGAAGCTTCGACACGAATTGAGGTATCAAGATGGGACCGGGGACGAGAACAGACTACGGAGTAAGGCTCTTCCTGGAAACGAGGGCGAAGAGTGCGCCAGGGCGGTGATCCCGAAACACACCCTCTCTCGATCCTTCGGCAGCAACGGTGCATGTGCATGCACCCAGGACAAGGAAGAAACCAAACCGAAATAGAAGAAGCAAGCATGAACCCAAAGAAGCCGAAGAAGAAACAACGCGCAAAAACAAGAGGGCTGGATTTGCCTGCCTGCAGGGCCGGCAGCACACGGCCCGTTTCCGAATTGAGCATTGGTAAGGAGGGTGACTATGAGGTGCAGCCAGACAGCCTCTGGGGGGGGAGGGGGGGGGGGGCGCGAGCAACACTGGTGCGGGTGCGTGTGAGGCCAGACGAGTAAGAAGATGAGCAGGCCAAGACGGGCGGCGATTCTGGGCAAGTCATGGCAAAAGCTTTGGCTATCGCTCGACGCGCCGAGAAAGGGACCAAAAGCTTCTCTTTCTTCCTTTGTTCTTCTGATCTTCAGAGCAACGGGTGGCAGTGACCAACACACCACTTACTTTGTACATACTTTGTAGAAAGGAGTCCAGGTCACACCAAAGCTGCCGATCTTGTCTCCATTCTACGAGGCTCACCATCAGGCGGCATGGAAGGAAGCCAAACAGACCAGCTCGCGGGCGGGCTGTATCGAAAATAAACATAGGCCGTCAAACCAGCCACGCTCTCTAGACGGGAACACAATCACAATCTTACAATCTCACAATCTCCAGTCCCACCGTCCCACACCTGCCGCAGTTGGTGTCACCTGCGCACCCCCGGTGGGCAGACAGAACGAGGGAGACATGGTGCAGCCGCAGAAGAGGAAAAAGGGACGAGGACGAGGGACGAGGACGAGGGACGAGGGACGAGGAACGAGAAACGAAGGCGCAGAAGACTGAGAGACATATTCCATATGCACGAGAGCAGACAGCACGCACCCCCATACACCCCAAGCAGCAAAGCGCACCCACTCCCCATGTACACTCTTCTCTCAAACGGGACCCCCCATCCCCCATATCGTCTCTTTGGATGGCCACCACTGACACCCTACTCGTACACCCTGTTCCTTGCAACACACCCCTCGCCCCTCGGTCCCCTGCACACGCCCTGCTTGCCCATGATTTGGCCTTGCATCTCGCCCGTTCCTATCCTTGTCACCCGTCTTCATCTGCTTCCCTGGCTCTGACCTGCTCTTGCTATCCATGGCGCCCCCTCCCTCTCGTAATCTATTTAACCCTTCCCGCGCGCCCATACCACAGATGTCTTGAGCTTCCTTGTTTCGTTGGTTCTCAGCATCATCCCCTCCTTCTTTTGTTTCTCTTCTTCTCTTCTTTGACCTCGACAGGGTGTTTTGTGTTGCGTTCCTGACCCAACAGCCCATTTACCGCCTCACCTGCTCGCCATGGCGAAAGAAGACGTGGAGGTCCAGGCCCAGGGCCTGCCTCCCTACATGGGCGACAACGATGAAAAGCAACAGGACAAGGCTGCCGAGGGCGGCGCTGCCCTCGGCAGCATTGAGCGTGTCGATGAATACGGCTACGTTACGCGCGGGTACGTTTTGGACACGCATCGGACGGAGGCGGACGCGTCCGGCGGAACGCCTGCCGGGTTGCGTCTCGGCCTGCCCTGCGCACATCTCACTAACACTCCACAGCCTCAAGTCGCGTCACATTCAGTTCATTGCCCTTGGTGGTACCATTGGTACAGGTCTCTTCCTCGGTATCGGCTCGGCCTTTACGCGCGCCGGTCCTCTGTCCGTCCTGCTCGGCTACTCGTTGACGGGCTGTGCCATCTTTGCCATGATGCAGTGCCTTGGTGAGATGGCCACCTGGCTGCCGCTGCCGGGTGCGATTCCCCAGTTCTGTGCTCGCTACGTCGACGACGCCCTTGGATTTGCTGTCGGCTGGAACAACTGGTACTCGTCGGCCATTACCATTTGCGCCGAGATCTCGGCGGCCTCGGTCGTCATCGGCTACTGGCACGGCGCCGACGACATCAACGTGTCGGCCTGGATCTCCATGATTCTCGTTCTCGTCATTCTGCTCAACATCATTGCCGTGTCCGTCTACGGCGAGGCCGAGTTTGTGTTCGCCTCGGTCAAGATCATCACCATTATCGGCCTGCTGATTATGGCCTTTATTGTCATGCTGGGCGGCAACCCCAAGCACCAGCGCCTGGGCTTCTACTACTGGCAGCACCCCGGCGCCATGCTCGAGTACGACGGCGTCGGCAACACGGGCCGCTTCCTGGGCCTGTTCTCGACCCTCGTCAATGCCGCCTTCTCGTACGGCGGTGTGGAGCTGGTGGCCGTCGCCGCTGGTGAGGCCGAGAACCCGCGCAAGAACATCCCCAAGGCGGTCAACCGTGTGTTTTGGCGTATCCTGTTCTTCTACATCCTGGGCTCTCTGGCCATCAGCTGGCTCGTGGCCGCTGACGATCCGCGCCTGCTGTCTGCCCAGGCCGACGGTGCGCCCGGTGCTGCTGCTTCGCCGTGGGTCATTGGTATCCAGAACGTCGGCATCAAGGTCCTGCCTTCCATCATCAACGCCGTCATCCTGACCTCGGCCTCGTCGTCGGCCAACGCGTTCCTCTACACGGGCTCGCGCTACCTGTACGCTCTGGCGCAGAACCGCCAGGCCCCCGCCATCTTCCTGACCTGCTCCAAGCGCGGTGTTCCCTACTACGCCGTGGCTGCCACGGCCACCATCGGTCTGCTGACGTACCTGTCGGCCGGCTCGGGCGGTGCGGCGACGGCCTTTAACTGGTTCCAGAACCTGACCACGATTGCCGGTCTGTTCACCTGGAGCTCCATCTGCGTGTGCTACATCCGCTTCTACAAGGCGCTGAAGGCCCAGGGCATCGACCGCAACACGCTCGTGTTCAAGAGCCCTTCCAGCCCTACCTGGCCTATATCTCGCTTGGCTACTTTATCGTCATCATCCTCTTCAACGGCTTCAACGTGTTTGTCCACGGCAACTGGGATGTCAGCGGTATGTATCTCCTCCTCCCCTCCTTGTGCCGGTTTCCCCGCTGCCCGTGCCTGTCCGCCGTCCTCGAATACACACTAACACGCGACAGACTTCCTCGCCGCATACATTGGTATCCCATCTTCTTCGGCCTCTTCACCGCCTGGAAGCTCATCAAGAAGACGCGCTTTGTCAAGCCGGAGGAGGCCGACCTGCACACGGGCAAGGCCGAGCTGGACGCCGAGGATGCGCACTGGCCCGAGCTCAAGCCGCGCAACTGGCTCGAGCGCTTCTGGTTCTGGCTGGCCTAGACAAGCAGCGACGAAGCGGCAAAAGGGGGCAGCAGAAGCCGCCTTTGTGTGTCTCGCGCTTGCTCGCTGCCGTGTCGATGTTGTCAAAAGCCGGTCGGGCTGTGCCCGGGGCGCCTTGCCAGCTTTGCGCAACGGTTTCTCGGCATCTCTGGCCGCCAACACTGGTCCTATATATCCCATTGTCATTTTCTTTGTTCTTTGCCCTTTTGCACATTGAGTTCCGCTGCAAAACGCATCTCCGTTCATTGATAGTCTCGCTCCACTGCGCTGTTTTCCGCTTCCACGTAGTAAATACTACACGAGTCGAATCCACTCGCCGTTGGCTTCATGCTCCGTCTCCCTTGTGACTGCTTGCTTGTTCTCCCTGTCTTTTGGTCACCTGCTGCCATTGGCACTCCAACGTGCGTCGTGCCGAGTCGACGTTTATAGTCGGCACACAGTTTGTTCGTTTGGTGACTAGTTGTCGACATCCACTTTTCCCCGGTGCACGATCCGGTCTCCACCTTGGCCGTCGGGGCCTGCTTCCTGGCCGTCTGCGGTGCCCCTAGGCCTAGCACGGTCTACTCCTAGACGCTCATGCTCGGTGAGGCATCAGGACGATACCTGGGCCTTGTCGCGGGAGGTGCCGAGACGGAGAGACCAAGGTAACGAAACAATGCAGTCATGCTCTGGGAGCAGGCATGCTTTGAGAGCATTTCCCGAGAACCAGTCTCGGCTGGCCTGGGGCTGCGGCCGGTGATCGTTGCTCGTCTCTCGACACGGAGCAAGAGCGTTCAGCAGAGAAACGATCTGGTGTCTTGCGGCGTACGGAGAAAGCCATCTGGGGTCACGCCGGGGGGCAGAGACAAGATCAGTCAGTGTTCGGCAGAGAGCGCGCCAATGCGTCGTAGGCGTCTGCCATGTTGTCCGACGGGCCTGTCCTCTTGGTGCAACGTGTGTAGACACCTACGTGCAACAGGACACGGCTCGAGACGGTGACATGGCCTGCCACATGGCCCAACAGTGGACGGTGGACGGTGGTGAACGAAAGCGGACACGTGAGAGGCGGATACATGAAGAGCTGCACTACGAGTACATAACACGAGCAAAGGCACAATGGACGACAAGCAACAAAGGGCCGGCACAGGCGATGATCTGGGGCGACGTGTCGGTGCTGTATATGTGTAAAGAAAATAAAGAAAATAAAGAAAATAAAAGAAAAATAAAAGAGAGAAGAATCAAGGGGGTACAGCAAGCACGCGATCCTCAAAAAGCACTGTAGCCAGGTTGGTTGAGTCGCCGTCAGTCTTCTCCAGTTGCTCTTGTTCGCCATTCTGCCCTGCTGTATGCGTTCACCCGGGAGCTTCGACTATGGCTTGTATTTCGTGCCATGCGTGGCCAGCTTCGACAGGAGGATGTGCAAACCGGAAGACGAAGTCAAGCATCCAAAATCCAAACATCGCCAGTCGTCAATCTTCCGCCGTCAGCGACGCCTTTAGGTTTAGCCTCGCTAAGATGGAAATGCCGGCGGTGCTACGTCGTACACGGAGCCTAAAGGCGTGGCGGCACGAATGGCCCTAAGCCCAACCCGTTTAAGGGGCACACGGCTGTAGCTCTATCTTGGTTCAGTGGGTTGCAGTGCAAAGACTCGGCATTGGCACGTCTCGGCAGGGGTGGTCCTCGGCATCTCTAGGCATCTCTGGGCATCTCTAGGCATCCTTAAGCACTCTGGACATCTTTAGGCCTCTTTAAACACTCTAGGCACTCTAGACTCTGGCACTCTAGCGGTTGCAACGAGACGAAAACTGCGGGCAGGGTGGAGTCTTGTCCACACTGGCGCCTGGGCAGGCACAGTTTCTGCTTTTTGCCCTCGCATCTGCCCTCATTGGTGCTGTACGGAGACGCCACCGTCACGATCCAGTCGACTCTCCTCCGTCTCAAAGGGGCTATGGTTTAGTGGCTAGAATACTTCGTTGTGGCCGAAGAGACCCGTGTTCGATTCACGGTAGCCCCAAGGGTTATGATCTCGGGACAAGAGGAGTCGAGTGGCATCACTTTTTGCTGCTTTTTAGTTGATGGTCGTATCGCCATGGGCGTGACCGTCACTTTTTGGTCCGTTATTCCGTTGTAGGGGGGGAGAGGCAGATCTACTCGCCAACTATTACGACGTGCTCCGTACAATATGCCAACCCGAAATCACAAAACGATGTTACCAGACCCTCAAAAACGATAAAACGAACTGGTAAAAATTGATGACTGTACTTTGTAAAGCTCAAAGCAACTCCAGATGATGTTGCATGGCAAAAAGTGCAAAAAAAATATTGAGCAGTGGCACTCAACTTGAAATCTACTGGGATTACCGTGAATCGAACACGGGTCTCCTCGGCCACAACGAGGTATTCTAGCCACTAAACTATAACCCCGTTTCTAGAGCAGATCTCATTGTTGGGGGCTGCCGCATTAATCCTGCATATAAGCAAGGTAGCCTCTATTGCGTATGAACCGCACCGCGTCTCCAGCAGCCGCTCAGATGACTCATCCTTCCAAAATTCCCAACGTCGACCGTTTCTCCCCTTCTTCCAACGGCCACCTGCCCCTATGAAACATCGCGATGTGCTTCACATGTGGTCAACATCGTCCGATAGACTACATATGGGGAAGCGAGTCTCCAAGAACATGGTGTACAACCCAGTCAATCACCCTTGTATAGCAGACAACTCTACACGATAGACCTCGGACTCGGCAAGCTTTCCGGGCGGTAGTCGTCAATCCGGTTCGACGATGCCTCCCAGTCATTCTCGTTGTGTGCAACGAGACCACCAATGATGCCCTTCATTTGATGCTTCATCCTTTCAGCATTTCTCGACAAGTCTACCCTCCAAGATCGGTCATGCATGCGTGTCTTGGGGATGCGCCAGTTTAGGTAGATGCGGCGGTGTTCCTGCGAGGTCTTGAACTTGCCATATGTCTTCAGAAACAGGTCGCAGAAAAGGCAAGCAGACTGGCTGCAGCCGATGGAGCGAGGTATTGGCGTCCCCCTGTGGCAGTCTTGGAGGGCAAAACGACTCGCATACTGCGCCTCCTGCTCGAGGTACAACACGTGCCAGAGCTCCGCGTGCACGCCGCGCATGCACCGTGTGTCTCGGCATACTTTTTCTTCCACTGCGCATTGACGCTGAGGACACTGTTCGGGCCAGTCGAAAACAGACTGCGGTTCTCGCGGGCCACCCTGGCCAGCGTCATACAGCCCATCTTGTACCTGGCCAGCCGGAGGATGTGTTGAATGACCTTTTGGAGCTTGCTGTGGGAGATGCCCAGGTATCCGAAATCACCCCCCGCGACAGCCTCGTACAACTCCAGGATAAGAAACGTGTTTGTCGTTTGCTTCGTTGGGTCGGCGCAGAGCGTCATCTTGGCACACACGGAGACAATGGCTTGCAGTCGTGCGAGGCCAAAGCCTCCGGAACTCGAATGCAAGAGGCTCGCCAGCGTCCTCGCATGGTTGTCGAGTTCGAGAAAGCGGGGCTCCATCATGCTAAAGTTGCACCGCCCAAAGGTCAAGCCGATGTCATGAGCAAGGCCGGGGACGGTTGCGATTGGAGAGTTTTCAAAGATGCGGGCTAGGATCCGCCCGTAGCAGTGACCGACGACCTTTGGCAGCATCTGGTCGACGACCTCATCAAACTCCTTGTCGGGCTTGAAATCGCCCGCTGTAGTGCATGTCAGGAAACAGATATCTCGACTAGGGATGGGCTGCACATGTATGCTGGTGAAGGAAAAAGGAGAAGAAGTAGGGAAAAGAGAAGGGAAATAAAGAAGAAGAAAAGAAGGAAACAAAAGACGTACAACAGGTTCTGGCGTATCCTTCCATGTCCTCCAGTAGGGACTCGAGAAACCAAATTGTCTCCTGAGAGGGCGCCTTGTTTCCTGAGACAAGAATGTCAATCGTGGACGACTGTCCCTCCAGGCTGTGTCGCTCCTGAAGTGTCACGGCCATGGAATCTGATCTGCCCTTGTTGCGTGCCGAAAAGTAGGCCAGCGTTCCGGCCATCCACCGTTCGTCCCATTCATTGAGAACGTACTTGGCTGCACCGACTTCACAGTTTTCTCCAACACCTCGGCGGCGGCCACGCGAAGGCTCCCGACAAATGCTGCAAACATGGCGAGCAGTGTCTCTCAGTCCCGTGAAAAGAGCGCCTGGGTGCACTATAGCAGCTACTGGCATAGCGGCCCCCGCGGAGAGTAGCGAGAAGAGATGGAAGAAAAGCTGGAAAACAACTGGTGTCTGGTGCGTCAATTCACAAAGAATGATTCAATGTGCGTTCGCGTTGACACAGCATACAGGTTCGAAAACAGGAGTGATGGACTCATTATCAATGCCATCAACATCATGATCTAGGCTGTACAATTCCAGGTCGTTCTCAACGGCTTCCGCTACCATCGGGACTCACGCTGTAATAGCGCACCGACCTGAGGCAAAGAAAGTGTGCAGCCGCCTCCTTGTGATGAGTAGCGGTGGCTCCCTGACCGTATTTCTGCCGAAACGTTCTCTGAGCTGCGACTGCAAGCCTACAAGTCCGCACATCGTATTATGATATACGACAGAGTCGCTCAGCACTGATATGCCACATGTCCCATCTCCCGCACGGTAAAGAGGAAGAAAGTAGCAATTAGGACAGATCATTGACGAAAATCAGAACGAATTACGACAGATGGTATTTCCTGCAGTCGACAGCCGCAGCTGTGGTCTGCAACCCCTGGCCCAAGGGTCTTTACAGCCTCTCAAATGCTGCAATGGACGATTTAAAGGGAGACGAAGGTAGACCACGGATAATTTGCCAATGTATCCGCGATTGCCTCCCCATGATGAAGTCTCAATCAATAGACCTAGGCGAAGGTCTTCATAATCTCACAAAGGTAACAAGCACACGAACTGAAAAGTCTCGCCAGATCAACGAAGCTTGCAGCAAAGCAACATGGAGTCCTCTTACCCAACTACATTGATACTTCGTGCCAGCTTGACTCTTATGGCGGTGCCCAGCCTCCGTCCGCTGCCGGCTTTTGACGGTCAACGTCACGATGATGAAGCCGAGCAGTAGTGGCCTGTCGTAACCGAGTAAAGGATCTGTATCCAGCTCCATATCCATCTTCAGCTACGTCGCAATAAATACGAAACGAAAAGCGCCACGCAGAAGTAGGTACTTCGTGACCTTGTCAAGTCTTATCCCGGCAGGGGCACGTATCAGGGGCCACCTCCGCGTCGCCAACTATGCCGGCCAGCTGCGACATTGTAGCCTCATCCGTGAAATCAGAAAAGTAGCACATCAAGACAACACGACGTGTTCCTTGGCATCCAGGCCGGCCCGCATTGTGCACCATACAGCTCTCCAGAATCAAGGTGAAATGCTTCACCATCTCACACCGACCGACGATGCAGCCCGCCACATCGGCACTCCCGCCGATTCTATCACAACTCACTTTCCACACCAGTGCGCAGTACATGGCCATGATTCGTATTGTACCTCCTTGCAGCGTTCAGAATCTGGCAAAACAAATTTAGCTGGAAATCTGCTCAGGAAAAGTTGCGGCGGTGAAGTGTCCCATTTTCACATGCAATTAGGCGCGCACCTACCACCGCGACAGGAAAGGAAGGAACCGCCAATCCAGGCAGTCACTCCTTCCTTGGTGAGACCAACTGCACCGGTAAAAGTTCCTCGATACATGAATTCGCTCTTCTGTGTGAATCAGACATAGAAAATGGGGTGGGCTTTCACCGTTTTATTTTCCCGCCAAACGTCGCACCGACTGGTATGGTTTATCGGCTTCGCACTTGCTAACCCATAGACCATCCATCGATCCGTTCTATTGCGTCTCTCCTCGCCCACTATGCATCTCAACGCTGCTGCCGCTGCCGCCATTCTGGCCGCTGTGCCGGCTTCACTCGGCCATATGGCCGACAGCATCGCGACTCACAATCAGGCCACCGCGGGATCGTCCAGCACCACCGGCTATGGGCGCACCCTCACTCTGACCTCTCCTTCTGCCTCGAGCACCACGGCCAGCTCGTCCAGCTCGTCCAGCCCGTCCGCCGAGTCGGGCACGTCTACCGTCTTTAGCACGACCACCGTGCTCACCATGGAAACCGTAATCAGCCTTTTCACCCCGTCCACTTTGTCCACTGCGTCGAGCAGGTTGTCGACCACGGCTTGGACCACGCCGGCCGTCACCAGCTTCACCGGCGGCTATGGCCCTACCGTCAGCTACGACATGAACGAGAGCACCGCCGCGTGCCCCGTGGCCACCAACCTGCCGTCCTGTGCTGTCTGTGCCCTCTCCCGTCTCCTATTCCGCCGACGTTGACTGACGTTGACTGACTCTTTGGTGTTTCTGTGCCTCTCCAGCTCAACTGCATCCACGCGGCCGCCATATCCATTGGCTGTGCCCGGCATCGATTTACGCACCGCTGCCAGTGTGTGCACTTTGACAAGCTCAGCGACATGGCCGCCCGTGCGTCATTGGCGCCTGCGGTGTGGACAAGGCCCTCGAGGCCAGGTCGGTCGGCATGGCCATCTGCTCGACCTGCGAGGCATCGACATGTGAGGAGGCAGAGGCAGGAGGCAGAGGCAGGAGGCAGAGGCAGGAGGCAGGAGGCGGGTGGAAAACGGGCATCGGACAGAAAAACGAGAAAGGAGGATGGGTAGGGGTGGAAAGGAGAAAGGCGGACAGAGGAAGCGGTTGGAGGATGATGGTGCCCTGCCCTCCAAAACTCCGTTTTGCAGTCGTCCGTTTCTGCCGTCGTTTGACCTTGTTTGCCATGAGGCCACCTGTGGTGCTATGCCCACAAGGTATAGCAAGAATAAAGGATGCCTGTATACGAGTATGTTTGTTGATTTGACGACCCTTCACTTTATTAGCAACATCTACTGTGAACCAATCCAACATCGTGGGGCTGGAGGTTGCAAGGTCGATCATTTTATTGAAGTTGTTCATGGACATTTCGATCAGAGAACGGAGCCTAGTATATAAAAACAGTGCGCAATAGAAACGGCGCGACATGCGCATGTATGGGGTGGTACATGCAATGCACTTTGCGCCATAGTTCACGTACCAGCGCCAACCAGATGGTGAAGATGGTGAAGATGGTGAAAAGGTGAAAAAAACTTTTCTGGGCCCCTCTCGATCTGCCTACAAAAAGAGCAGGACAACCTAGCAACAAAACAAGAAAGAGTAAAAGTAAAACAAACATGGAAGTAGACTCATTCGGACAAAAGAGATATAAAATACAGGCAACAAGAAGTGTAGTAATAGACAATGGAGTGAGAGTCGAAAAGAGCTCATAAACACGGTCTCGACAACAAGGCAGAACAAGAACATGTGAAACGCCTCAAGTTGCCTGCCATGTGGTCCTCGGCAACGGGACGTCTGTGGGGTCCAGTCAAGGAGGCACATTCACAGACGGGCCACGGCTGCACAGACAGATTGCACAGCAAAATGCAAAGCAAAAGAAATCACGAGAGAAAAGCAAAACCATTGCTCATTACATCGTGGTGTCTCGCCAGCCTCGTTGGCATCCGGAAGCCACTGCAGTAGTTGTGTACCGAAATCGACCGGACCGAATGTGTATAGACATATTCTCCGTGCCCCTTTCAAAGGGTTGCAGTCGGGTTCGTCGGTAGATGACAGTCTCCTTGTCGCTAGTTTCTATCCAGCTAGAAAAGAGGACAGGGGGTGAAGAGATTCGGGAGAAGGGGCATGCTCGTGTCACTAATCCGATGAAGAGGGCGGAGGAGGCGTCCATCATGCTCGTCGTCGTCAAGAGGGGACGGCAAAGGGGGAGGGGGGGTAAAAGCAAGTACTGGCAAGCGGAAATTCGTATCGTGAGATGAAAGGAATCGATGTGGCATCCAAGTTGTCGTTGTTCTAATCGGTTCCGGGTATTGAGTCGTAGAGATTGCATAGTAAAAACATATATCGATAGGAAGACGTTGCGCGCCGTCGGCATCTACAACAAAGGGTTCTCTCTGTCCGACAAAATGACATTGTTGATGTCGGAGATACTGCGTTGACGCTTGTGAGCAGCAACGTCGCCCATAGCGCTCGAGGCCTTGCGCTTCTGTGGCGACACCACCTGCGGATTCTGGACGCTGAAATCGGCATTGAAGCCACCCGTGCTCAGGCGCTGCTTGTGTCGGCGCGGTGGCGTGATGGGGTCGTGACGGCCTCAAGGCTGCCGTTGCGGATGCCGCGCAGAGTGCCCATGGTATAAGGGGTTGCAAAAGCCAACGAATCCGCCGTCGCCTTGTTGCTGTAAATGAGCTGCTGGTTGATCTGGTTGCGGCGAAAGGCGCTCACCGTGTCCGTGTTCTTGCCAAAATGCGCCAGCAAAGAGGCATTGCGTTGTCGGCTTCACCGTCGTTGTCCTCCAGCTCGTCGTCAGCACCAATCGAGCTGCTGGCAGCAAAGGACGGGCGGCGAAGGGGCGGCGGACCCATGGGTGTTGCCAATGGCGTCAAGACGTCGTCCTCGTCCACAAAGCCGGCGTCCAGGTCGAGAAACAGGTCGTCGCTGGCAGTGGGCCGGAACCGACAGGTCAAACAACTCGTCGACGGGGTCAACACCTTCCTCTCCGCCACCTTCGCCCGAGTTACGGTCGAATTGGATAAAGTCTTCGATCCGAAGGTTGGACTCGCCCTCGTCCTCAATAAACTCGCCAGAGAAGTCGCTATCTTCGCCCCCAAACATATCGGAACTCAGGGTCGGGAAGAAGGCCTCGACGGGGCCAATGTTGTGCGTCTGCAGGTAGTCGCTCATGGAGTTGGTGGACATCATGGCACCCATCATAACCGACGACGAGTTGCTCATGAGTGGGGAGGACTGGGTCACGTCGGTTTCAGGAGGAAGAAGAAGTGGGTGGTTGAAGTCGAAGAGGGAATCGGACATGATGTCCAGCTGCTGTTGCTGGGGAGGGGCTCTCTGGGGGTGTAGATGACCATCTTGCCAGTGTGCGGGTGGATGAATGCCACAGGCCGTTTGCCACGTCGTGGTGTCAAGACGTACCGCCTGGCACGAGGCTGGCCCTGGCGCTGAAGAGGAACCTCGGCATCCGAGTCCGAGTCCGAAAATTCCTCATCACTATCGATGAGCTGGATACGACGGGCCAGCTTTTTCCGGATCGGAATGAGTTCTGGCTCTTCTTCCTCCGTGGTGTCACCGTCCGCTGAGACGGGAGCATTAGCAACAAACAAAGTACAAACGAGAACATCAACCAAACTGGCCGCAACTCACTTTCATAGCCGTCGAGCTCGGCGACCTCCTCCTCCTCTTTGACCTCGCCAACCATGTCCGCCTGATTCGCATCATCCTCGGCGAGCGCTTGGGGAAAGACATCTGCATTAGGATCCGGCAGCTCGGCGGCCAGCAGATCAGCGTCCGAGAAGTGGATGATTGGCTCCTGGTCGAGCCCAAAGCCCGAGCTGTAATCCCAAAAAGACGAGCTCACAGACGAATCTGAATCGTGCTCAATCTCGCGGCGAAAGCCGGGATCGAGCGAGCCCTGTTCGACAAAGATATCGGGGAAAAACTGGCTATCACGGAGAGACACCTCGCTCGTGGTGGAATCGCTATCGCTATCGGGAACTCCGGCAAAGCGTACCTGGCGCTTTGCCGGGGTCGCCTGGGCAGCACCTTGATTTACGTCAGATTCCGAGATGCCGTTCCAGCTAGCACCGTCGTCGGCCAGCGCCCGGCCAGGCAGCGTGACGTCGCCATCGCCGTTGTTGGCATCGCCCTGGTTGGCGAACCCGGAGAATTCGACGTCTTCCAGCTCTTCGAGTTCCTCTTCGTCGTCGTCGTCGTCGCTGCCGGCGTCATCTGCCTCCTCTTCATCGGCATCTTCTTCTTCATTCTGGATAGGGGTGGCCGGGGAGAAGGTGCGTGACGAGCGTTGGTCACGGCCTGAATGATGTGCTCCTCCTCGGCCGCGTACACATCCGCCTCGTCGTCGTCTTCGGAGTCGCTAAGCTCGCCGAGAGCGGAGTAACCGCCGTCGGAGGAAAGGTCAAGAGAGGAGGAGACGTCCGAGTCCCGCCGACGCTTGGACTTGGCTGTCGCAGCCTTGCGCCGAATGTTTCGAGGCATGGTTTGCAGGGATATATTGTTTATGAGGGGAGAACGGAATACTCTGCAGGGGTAGTGCCGCACAAAAAAAAGGCGGTGAATGGGTTGAAAACGGTGCTTCCTGTCAGTTGGCAAGACACGACCGTTTGATGGACTTCCAACGGGGAAAAGGGCAGAGAAGACGGTCAAAGAGGCCGATATCAAGTTGTGAAAGGTGGCTCGTAGAGTATTCCGGGGACTGAAGACTTCAGGACGTGGGGCGGTCAAGAATCTCGAGAGGGGGTAGGATAGGAAGGATAGAGATATAAATAAGGTTCTGAACGTGTGAATACTGATCTATAAAGACAAAGGAAAAAAGGGTACGTCCGAGGGTTAAAAAGCGGTCTTGTCGAAGCACGTTGGTTGTATCAGAGTCGAGGCGTTTGTCGCGAGGGAGGCGGAACTTTATTGTCCAGGAGTGCCACGAAAGGTACAAGGTCGAGGCCGATCGTGGTCCCAGGGCAGCGGCAAGGCCTGGAAGGGGTAACTCTAGTCGAGAATGGGAATTGGCAAAGATTGTGATTTGAAGACGGTCGTTGAAACTGCGGGACTGTAGAACGCTGCCCTCCCCTCGGTCACATTCGTCGACGGAATGGAAGAGAAGGAAGGCAGCGTCCCACAGTGGGCATTTACAGCTCAGCGACGGCGGTGTACATCTTGGGAAATTCTCGACAAAGTTTATTGTATGTTGTCTGGTGCTCTGTGCAGTAGGTCGACTTCGTTGTCTGGTGGGATCGTTGGTGATTGTGAAGATGAGGAGGGACAGAGAGGACGAAGAAAGTTGGTGAGAAGAGGCGGCGGTGGGAAAGATATTTCTTTCGGGTGCTCCACTTTTCCCGACTCTCTAACTTTTTGGACAACTTTTTTTTCGACCAGCCGCATCAGCGCATAGACTATGGGCGGCATTCATCGTTAGCGGGCGTTTGGTGACAGAGGCCACAGAGATCCACGAGACACCGCTGTTTCTTGTTTTTACAGGTCAGTAGAGCACTGGGCTAATGCAAGGTCGTGCGAGTCAGCGAGTCGACGAGTCGGCGAGTCATACACACTCACAATGAAGGACTTGGGACATATCATGTTTGGCTAGGCCAGAGCTGCACGGCGAACCAGCCTTTCGAGAACCAATTGATGGTGCCTCTCGACACGGAGGCAACGGTCGATACGGCAGTGTACACTCTACGAAGTTATTACAGCAGGCCCTCGCCAGAAACGGCGAACCGCTTGAGAACCGGAACCAACAGTGTGCAAATGTTGGCTGCAGGCATAGGGCGTCGCTCTGCTTCTTCCACAAAGCAAGAAAAGGATGGACAACCGGGCAAACCCCGGTCGTCAATTGGCTGCCCCATCCTAATGGCACGGCTACTTTTGCCATGCTGCAACAGCGGATCCTGTCCACAATTGAGACGGGCGCCGGAGACGGGGATGCAGGAGAGAGAAACCAAGGTACACCGCCATTTCAACCGCAAAGATGCATCAACGCCGCGACAACGTCGTCAAGTCAGCTATCCGCATGAGAGCATCCAAAGGGAAGCATGTGAGGCTTCGAAACACACAGAGCGGCGGGGAACGCGATGCCAAAGACAGTACCGTGTACTTCGTACTGGTAAGGTTCTTCATGTCCTCGTAGTGCGGCGTACGCAAAGTATCAAAACTGGAGGAGCCCCGTTAGTGCAGCCATTGACGCCAATGAGGGAAATGGTCTGAGCAGTCGAGGCCTCTGCCCCATTACTCAGTACAGTGACCGTCTGCCGCGTCTGTTCTCCGCTACGTTTCATGTGCAGACGAAGGCCAACCCGCATACCCCCGGCCTATGAAAAGAGGGCGCATTGCAGCATTCAAAGCAACCGATTCTCAGCACCTCACTGATTCTCAGTTGCAACAAAGTGGACCAGCAACGTGTTGCATGTTTACATGCACCAACGGAGCAGCCAAACCAGCTCCCAGCCTGCGCTCTCTGCATCGTACACCCAAGGGACAGTTCGGGCGACCTCTGATCAGCAGATTTCGAAGAGTTTGCTGCTCCACTAAACAAAGGCGCAGCGACCGCCAACGATGATGCACTCCAGGCGCCAGTGGTGTCGCCGGTCTCCACCTGGAGTTGGCCGCGGAAATTGCTAGCGGCTCGCGCCACCACTCGCGCCGTCCAAGATGGCCTCGGTCAGTGAGTTTGACTGCTGTAAGGTTCTCGATGGATGGTTCTTACAGAGTAAGTACTCGCAGACATTTCTGGGTAGGGATGCCAATGCTGTCGTCATTCGGATTTGCCGTAAGTGATGCCCCAAGTTCGTGCAATTGGAAGAAAACGACCAGGCTCCAGCAAGGCAGCCAATCCGGTGCAGGCATTTAGACACCTCCATCTCCCGCCGCCATACTCCGTAGAGAAGAAAGAGCCGCCGAACGCTATGAGTCAGCTGGCCACTGGTGACGAGAGCGATACAAACGTTTCAAAAGGCATTGTTCTTACTGGAGGCAGCGGCCACAGTGTTGGTGTGATGCACGATGTATCTGCTAGGTGCATCAAATCCCATTGTATGACATGGCAAGACTCTATCTGCTATGTCGGCACATGCACACACCAGGCCGAGAAGAATAGCACAGGTTTTCTCCTTGTCTTTCACCCTGCTCCCTCACCGTGCCATCGCCATTCTGACGAGACCCTCAAGTCCCTACAGAATACTTCGTAGCAAAATGCAGCCAATGCGGGGTCAGCGCCCAACGCTTAGCGTGAGATTCAAATTTTGGACTCCAGGACAGAATCTTTTTAATGGGTCCGATCTCTTATCTTATCGCAACGTGCTGCGCGTTGCCCGGTGAGCTATGCATTCCAGATTGGGAAAGAGTAAATACGGGTCCGGGTCCGGGCTCGGCGGTTGTGCATCTTCATGTGCTGTTTTGATCCACCAAGATACAAAGTGCTCGTACAGTAAACTGCTGTCCGGCACCTATGCATCACGGTCTTCTGTCCCCTCTCGCATACGCCTTTATCGATTCCCATCATTTCTTCCTCGAGATTCGTCAACTCCAATACAGTCTTGTCAGAGACTTGCATCTATTGACGCCTCGCCAGTGCCTCTTCTTTCACAGCCGTTTCCATCATCGCAATGGACTCGCTTCCATCAGTGTCGAAATCACACAGCCTGTTCCAGGTCTATCTCCGGCTGCGACCACCACAGGCCGGTGCCACCACGACAGATCGCTTCCTCGATGTTGAGCCGCCAGCAACGGATGCCCCGTCAACAGCGCCGACGCACATTCGCCTCAATCCACCAAACGACCGGCGGCGGGCGATTGAGAAGTTCTGCTTCACACAGGTGTTTGAGGAAGACGCCAGCCAGCTCGATGTCTTCCACTGCACCAATGTTTTGCCGCTTGTCGAGGGGGTCCTCGCACCTCACGGAGGCGAGGGCACCGATGCGCTGCTCGCAACACTCGGCGTCACAGGCTCTGGAAAGGTACGCCAGAAACAACAACACTGCCATCGCCGTCCTTCATCACTACCCGAGAGAGCTAACAGGTCATGCACAGTCGCACACCATCCTCGGCTCGCGGTCCCAGCGCGGTCTGACGCAGCTCACCCTCGACGTCCTTTTCCGTTCGATTGGTCAAAACATTGCCGACTGCGCAACAGCCCCATCTCTCGAGGCCTCCATCAACGCGTCCGACGCGTCCGAGGCTACCATCTACACAGCATCAACCTTCCTCGACTCGGTGTACGCCGATGCTTCTGGGCCGTCTCGCTACAGCTCGCGTGCTCCTACCCCATGATCGTACGGCCCCCTCTCCTTGTGGTCTCTCCGACGCACTCCGATCCCCGAACCTGCAAAAGCAACAAGAGCAAATGAAGACGACTGGCTCGAGCACATCAGCAGCCTCAGTGGCTGCCCATACCTGGCATGTTTCCAACAAGTCCTGGCCCCAGTGGGCCTCCGACTCCGCGCCTTCGACAGGCCAGCGTCCGAATCGTCCGTCGGGACGACTATGCAGTCCCTCCAGCAAGCACCGCGTTGGCAACGCCAGCAACGCCCGTCAAACAAACAGCCGTAGCAAGATGCGGGCTCAGTGTGCTGCACGACGACGGCAACAATGCCAGGCCAGCTCCTACCAAAACGCCGTCGACGGCGCGGCGCTTCATGGCCTCCACAGCTGCGTCCGCCCAACAGAGAAAACACACGAATGCTAAACTACTTTCTTCATCACAGGGCGACTACCACAAGCAGGTGCACCGCCGCCACCGACCCCTCGCCGGCTCATGAACAGGCCATCCACTTTCCCACAGCAGCCCGACATTAGCAGCGTCCACGTCAGCAGCGACCGGCGCGCAATATACCGTGCTGGTGTCGATGTACGAGGTCTACAACGATCGCATCTTTTGACCTTCTTACGCCTCCGATCAAGTCGGCCGCGACCAAGGAATACCGCCGTCGGCCACTTTTGTTCAGGAGCACAGAGCTCTCGCCCGACCGCAAGGTCGTCGCTGGTCTGCGCAAGGTCATCTGCAGCAACCTAACCCAGGCGCTCTTGGTGCTGGAGGCCGGTCTACATGAGCGCCGCGTCGCCGGTACGGGAAGCAACAGTGTCAGCTCGCGCAGCCACGGCTTTGTGTGTATCGAGGTCAAGAAGCGCGCTACGCACGGTCACCACGAGGAGTCGGCCGCGTGGAGCGGAAACGTGCTCACAATCGTTGATCTGGCTGGCAGCGAGAGAGCACGCGACGCCAAGACGGCAGGTGCTACACTTGCTGAGGCCGGCAAGATCAACGAGAGTCTCATGTATCTCGGACAATGTCTGCAGATGCAGAGTGATGTCAGCAGCTCGACCAAGGTAAAGACGGCCCCATGTGCACTCACTCTTGTCCGCGGCATCGTCGCAGCGCAACCGACATAACTAACGTCTGTCCAGACCAACATGGTTCCCTTCCGTCAGTGCAAACTCACCGAGCTCCTGTTTTCCAACTCCTTCCCGTCTACGTCCATGCAGTCGTCGCATTTCGGCCAGTCCGTTCGTCGGAACCCTCAAAAGGCGGTCATGATCGTCACCGCCGACCCGCATGGCGACTCAACGCTACCCTCGCAGATTCTGCGCTACAGCGCCCTGGCTCGCGAGATCACCGTCCCCCGCATCCCATCGATTACACAGACAATCATGGATCTGCACAGACTGTCTCGCAGCAGGCGCCCCTCAGCTCCTCGCCGCCACGGTCTACCGTCAGCACAGCCGGCAGCGGCCATCACGCCAGCAGCCACGCCGTCCATCACCACCGGTCACTCTCCCGCCCGGAAGCACAGCCACCTCGGCGCCGCGCAGCCGGACATTCTCCCCTGTTAGCAACGCGTCCTCTGAAGACCGCGTTACGATGGAGATTGCTGCTCTGGAGATTTCTCGCATGTCGGAAGAAATCGACTACCTGCGGGCCTCCCTCGAGCAGGAGTCTGAGAGGCGCCTGGAGGCCGAGTCCCACCTACTGTCCATGACCGACCGCATGCTGGAGCAGGAAGAGGAGATCCGCGAAGATTGGCCACGGAGTTTGAGCAGCGGCTGGCCGTCGAGATGGCTCGCTGGAAGGCAAGCCTCGAGGTCGAAAAGGAGCGCGGCGAAGAGCACTGGACCGGCAAAGGTCGAGGTCATGGAGCGTCTCCAGAACACCGAGAGCGACGAGAACCTGGCCAGCGGTGGCCGCTGCGACCACGAAGACAAGGAGAATGTCTTGGTGGAGAACCTCGAAGAGGAGAACGAGCGTCTTCGTCGCGAAATTGCCGTCCTGAAGCGGGAGCTCACGGGCCGGTCGCCCGTCAAGCGCAAGCCACTACGGGAGCGCGACGATCTTCCCACTGCTTCGCCAGGTGCCTCAACGCCAGTGTCTACCGGCCGTCCCGCCGTTGACAAGCATGCCGCTGCCGTCAGTGCTGCGGACAAAGCGCTTGACAAGGCCTCCGAAAGCATCCGGCGGAAGATGGAGAGACTTCGGATGAGCGACGACGACGCCGACAGTATCATGGGTCGTCCCAGCGGTCGTCCCAGCGGGCGTCTGTCAAGTCGACCGCCAGCCACGGCAGCCCAAAGAAGATTCGCAAGCTCTCGCCGCGGAAGTGGGATGTCGCTCTTGATGACGACGACATGTTTTGAGCATATTGGATTTTGGTGACGGCTTTTGGTCTTTTTTATGTTTCTGTCGATTTGGGCTATTTTGCTTTATGTTTTGTTTGAGGTCTCTTGTGGATACAAAATACCCGAATGTTGAATCGAATTTACTCTGCAACTCTTCTTGACCATTTCAACTCGTTTCCGCAACAGTAGAGATGCCTTTTACGTACCCAAAAAAAGATCGACTTCTGATCTATCTCGGGTCTCTCCTTTGTATTGACTCTGTTATTGCTAGCATGGGAAACTCAACTGGGACGCGGGGCGAAACATATCCTTCCCCTGGAGTTGGAGTCTATGATGTGCTTCGTTGACTTTAACTTTACGACGGTCTGGGTATTGTTCGTGTATTATGGTGTATGTCTTCAGGTGGTATGAGTACACCCGAGTCTATCTTGCCATTGCCGCCGCCGATGTGAGGCCCCCCATGTTGAATATAAAGTTTTGTATATCGTTTTGCCGCGTGAAAGTCCAAGTGCCAAGCAAATAACCAGAAACATGCAAAGCCAAGAAAGGTAGCCCCCAGAAGATGGTGATATCAAGATTAGAATTACAATTAAAAGATGTCGTAGAACGATGCACGGATCCAGCATCGTAGTCGCGTGCCCTCAATCATCTGGCGAGACCAATCGTGCCACGGCGGCCGCGCTCTTCACGAACGCCGTCGCGGTACGGGTCGAGCCAGTCAGGCGGCCCCAGTCCTCCCACTCCTTGGCAATCTCCATGAGCACGCCGCCCATGACGGCCGCGCTGGCCATCAGGCCGTGGCCCTCGCCCTCCAGCACGCGCACCTCGCAGCGGCGCATGGTCTTGCCCAGCCAGCGCACGTTCTCGACGGGGACACGCGTGTCCCGGGACCCGTGGTGGATGATGACGGGGCGTGTAATGTCCACGTAGCGGAAGCCAATGGTGTGACGGCGCTCGAGACAGACGAGCAGATCGACGGCCGGATTGGCGCCGGTTGTGGCCAGGTCCCAGATGGCATGGGTCAGGCGTGTGTCGTACATGGCCTGGCGCTCGCGATCTGCAATCGCATCCGTGGCGGCAGCCAGGACCGCAGCTTCACGCGTCTCCCGGGCAGACACCGCACCGGCACCGGCACCGGCACCCGCACCGGCACCTGCACCCGAGGCGCTGGATGCCGACTTTCTGTGCACCGGGCCAGCAGCGGCGCCGGGCGAAGCGCCGTGTAGCCGTAGCCGGTCCATCTCCTCCATGGAGATAAAGTCCTTGGGCGGGACGAGCCAGACGCGTCACCTGCGGCCCGGCGTGCGTTCAGCACGTTCTCCTTGTTGTCGGCAGGAAGCGGGTTGTTCTTGTGGGCATCCTTGTCGCGCTCTTTGGCAAGATTGGCATTCGACTTGCGCTTCCGCTTCGGGTCTTGGGCAGGCTTGACGTGATGGAGCTGCTTGTCGCAGACATGAAGCTGGAGTTGGCTGCTTTCAGAAAGGGCGTCGGCAGGGCGCGCAGAATGCGCTGGGAGGTCGGGATGGCATTGGTCGGAGGCAGGGGTGTCTGGGCCGAGGAGCCAAAGACGGACATTTGCGAAGGCGGGATCCACGGCGCCAGGAGGTGGATGCGGCCCCGGATGTGCTGGGGCATGCGGAGCGCTGTCGCCAGGGCGTAGATGCACCTGCGGAGTGGGCAAGGATCGAGAACTTTGTGATTTTCAGAGCCTGGCAGATGGCATACACATCGTCTGCGTTCAAAGCTGGTTAATAAGGGAGGCAATGCGACCAAGGTGACTCTTTATAAAGGAGAGGGAGAGCTTACCGGGCCAGCTGAGTGGTGTGGCCGTTCCGTCCGCATAGGGCTCGCTGTCACCGACACCTGGTCGATCGGGCGTGATGAGCCGCAGCTTGAGCGTCAAGGCAAGCTCGTCGTAGAATGCCATAATGTATCGAGTCAGACCCATGCCAACGCAGCAAAAGACAGCCGAGCCCTCGCTGTCACCGACCTCTGAAAAGGAAATGGCACGGCCCGTCTGCGGATGGCGAATTTTCTGCGATAGTCGTGGCGAGCAAAGGTATGCCTCAACGGCATCGTCCACACTGTCCGCACTCTCTGGCCGCTCGTAAACGACGTGGGTGTCTTCTGCAGACGTCCGGCCACTCCGGCCGTCTTCAATCACAGAGAGCGTTGCCTTCTCGTCTCTGCCGGGAGGGCCAGAGAGCCTCTTGAGCTTCGAGCCGGACCGCTTCAAGTCCGCCTGATCCGTACTGGTGCGGCTAGGGCGGCGGCGGCCGTCCAGGCTGTGATCGCGCCGTCTGCCCTGGGCAACAGCCGGGAAGGGAGCGCCGTCTTCCAACTCTTCCTCGGGAGAGGCACCGTCGGAGCGGAGGTTGTTGACAGCAGCTGCCAACGAGCTTGACTCGCCTGGCCGTTGGCTCCCGCTCGGCCCTTGTGTCCGCCTTGGGTCCTCGCTACTCTGGCCCGTCTCCCGTGTCGATTCTTTCCGATGGTATGATGACTCGGCATCGGCTTCTGCCAGTGAGGGGGGTAGGGGTATTGCGTCTGTGACTGGACTGGGACGGTTGCTGCTGCTGCTGCTGCTGCGGCTGTTGTTGCTGCTCTTGCTGCTCTTGCGTTCGTCTTCTCACGGGCTCAGGCCGGTGGCCGACGTCTGGGACTTTGCTCCAGTGGTGCTCATCCAGCTCGTGGATGGTGCTGCTGGCCGAGGCGTCTGGCTTGTGCTTGGACGACCGTCGCGAGGACCGCTTACTGGCATGGGGGCCGGTCTTGTGTAGGCTGGAGTCGCGGGTCGGGATGGGCCGTGGGCTTGGTGCGCCGTTGTCGAGAGACTGGCGGCAGGTATCTCGTCTGTTGAGCGAATCGGGGTGTGCCTCTTCGCTGATGGGCGTTTCGGCCAAGAATGGATCGGCCCGCGACGCGGCGACACTGTTGATACTCATCCGGTCGCTGGCGCCGCCAATGCTGGTGCGCTTCTTCTCCGCCTCCTGTTCGCGGAGGCGCTCCTTGCTGCTCATGTACATGAGACCTTTCTGGGTTCGGCCGGACTTTCTGCCCCAGCTGTCGTGCGATGACCGCCGCCGTAGCTCGGGGGCGGGCGATGCTGCACCACGCTCGATGGAGACGTTTCCTATGCTCTGTGTCTCGCATCCGGCGACGCCAGGGAGCCCTTGGATGACGGCCGGGAGCTGCTGCGGCCAGAAAGCAGCGACTTGAGGCCTCCCGAGCTTGACGCGTCCTTGGCGGGGATTTGAGAGCAGTGAGAGGTGAAAAGCCGCTCGGGGGTTTCGAGGTTCGAATCACTGGAGGCTTGCGGCGAGCTCGTCCAGGGGCGTGCTTTCGTCGACAGCCTCGGCCTCGGCAACGTTGGCAAAGGCGCCGTAGTCGACGCCAAAAGACCCGCCAGCGGGCGAACAAGGGCTGGGGCTGGGAGCCTCGGGCGATGTGCCAAAGGGGCCGTCGAGGTTGGCGCTGGCGGGCTGCGAGATGATGGATAGGCTCGTGATCAAGGACGAGATGACTTCTGGCGAGGCGGGTGAGAGGGCTGCGCCGTGGGAGGAGGGAGGGTTTCGTGATATGGACGGCGCGGAAGCGGACGAGGCCAGATTCATTCGACGAGTCTGTTGATGTGCCTGTCGGGGTATTGGCGGCGTGGAGGGAAGGGGAGGGATTGCTGGAACAGCAGACGTGTTCGTAGAGGTCTCCATGTCGGGCGGTCTGCAGTCTCTTGACTGCTTGGCCTCGTGTTTTAGAGTACGCTTCCTTGCTTTCTGTCTGATGAGCCAGATGACCAAAATAGAGCGTTCGGGGCGGGCGGTTCAAGGGCGGTTCAAGGGGCAGTCGATGGGAAACACGCCTGGGCTGGATCCGATGCGCCAGCAAAAAGCGATATTGGGGCAATTTGCACCTGCATTGGTGTCCACTCAAGCTAGTGTAGCGAGTACTTTCGGAGCAGGCACGGGCAGCCAATGTAAAACAGGTGGGAGAGAACAGGATGCGAAAAGTTTGGGAAGAGGCTGAGTGTGGCAGGCCGTTGCAGGAGGTAAAGGCAGGGTACAAGATATAAAGTAAGATGCCTCTGCCGTGCAGAAGAGGATGTTGTTCGCGGCTGAAGGTGTGTCACCTGTGTCGAGCCTTTGCCCCTGCGAAAGGTCGAGAAAGGGGCCAAGCCGCCAACCCGAGTCCTACCAGCGATCAAAGCAGACAGTGCCAGCTGTGTACACAGGGCGAATGCGAATCTGCGCCGACCTGCTTTGGTTTGCGCGCAGCTCTTTGTGTTGTGCGACGGAGTGCGAGGGAGAGGGAAACCGAAAGCAAAGGAGAGTGCCGGTGTGTCTCTTCCTCTATAAGTGACCAGAGGCCGGCCTGTCGACTCGACAGCTCTGCGCGAGACTACTCGTACATGTACTTCGTAGAGGCGCAGTTGTTCGACGCGAGGAGGAGATTGGGCGGTGGCCGTCGAGACTGAGACAAGAGAGGCGCTGCTGCGGGAGGAAGATAAACTGTCGAGCCGTACGAAGTAGTCGGGTCGTCTGTGATTGTGTGTGTGGTGTTGCAGGTGGAATAGCACGACAGTGCGTTGCAGCAGGACCACTAGCTTGAGGTGAGGAGCATTGACGTTTGCTCCAAGTCTCGGCATGCAGGTTGTTATTCGTCTTGCGGTCAAAGCGAGTGCGGACGCAGAGGAGCGCGGCGGAATGAGTGAAGGAAACAGGACGGCGGACAAGAAGCAGACGAGAACACGACCGGTAGCACAAGAGGAGAGAAGAAGGCAAACCAAAGCCGGTGATCGGTCCGCTTTCCTACACTTCCATTGCTGGTCGGGCTACGGGATAGACGTGGGCACGCAGAAGGCAGTGAACATGCCACTACGAAGCAGGACTGACAGGCAGTGAAGGGGAGAGATGAGCACAGCAGCGAGAGTCAACGCAAGAGTCAACGCAAGAGGAGAACAAATGTCAGACAAAGCGCAAGGCAGTGGGAGCAGCTGAAATTGTGATGGGACAAGCTCTGCGCAGTGGGCAAGGAACGAGTGGACACTGCCGGTCCTTGTCGTCGATGCTCTTCTTTACCCCTGCAATTGGAGAGAGGCAAACCGAAAGGAACGAGGCGTGCACAAGCTGCTGGGACGCGACAATGCGATGATGCAGCGCAAAGATGACGAGGAACGCGAGGAGCGAGATGGACGGCGAGATGGACGGCGAGATGGACGGCGAGATGGACTCGGCAGGCCTATTCTCTCCGTCTTGTATCTTTGCAAGGGCCCTATCCTTTCAACCGGGTTATCTGTTGGGTGCGCTCCAAGAAATACAATAAAGATGACATGGAGTTGATACTGGAAGGATAAGAAGCCGGTCGAGTCCGGGATCCTCGTCGGTTTTGTTTTTAAGCTGCTGGCCTTGCCTACTTTTAGATCCTCCTCCTCTCTGTGACCTGCTTCTCGACCGCCTGTCGTGCAACTGCCTGGTCCGTTGCAAGTGTCTCGAGCCAAGGTTGCACCCGACTGTTGCAGGTGAAGGTGCAGCTGCACATCATGTGTCTGCTTGTGCTTCTCGTGTGCTCAGCCGTGATTTGCGGATGGGATACCCTGATTTAGCTCGCCTTTCCATCCCACCCCCCTGGCGCTCTTCTCGCCACTCCGCAATGAACAGACGGGCCAGCGCGGTAGACTGGGCTTAAGACATCTTGGGTTTAGCATGGGTACGAGGTAGGTTTGGTGCCTTTGTTTCGTGCGCGGGCCAATCCAACATGCTGAGATCTGGAGCTTGCCCCTGAATCGAGACACCCGAGAGGAAGAGGATGTGAAGTGCGAAGCACAATGGTTGTTGTGCGTGTGGTGGTACTCGTAGCGCGATGATCTTTAGAAATCAAAAGACTTTTGGCCAAAGCTAACAAGGTTGAAAGGCTCTTGACGACGACTCTCGCGTCCTTGATATTTTCATCTTTCTGCAGATACGAAATCAGCTCTCGCGCTCAACGGCGCATGACCACGGAGTTTCGATGGGGCATAAAGACAATTGCTCCGGCCTTGACTCACCTGGGACTCGCTCTGTCGTACCCGGCAAGTCTCTTCCCTCCTTGGTGCCCGTGTGTCCCTGTACATGTAGCTTGCTGGGTTGAGAACGGCCATCGTGGGAGGATACCGATGGGGCCCGACCAGCCCCTGTTGGTCGCGTAGCCCGTATTTTGGGAATGCCCCCCTGATCCAGGTAACTGAACGGCTGCGGAGAACTCGAGATCTCTACAGCTCGAGATCTCGATAGTGCCCTCACATCAAGAGAGTGATTACGAGTACGTCGTACGTCGTACAGGCGGCGAGTGCCCACAGATGCCCGCCATCCCAGTGCGGCTGAGAGCAGGTACTGGGGGGCTATGAAAACGATGGTGGGAATCAAACTCCAGAAACTCTCGATGCAAAACGGGCTCGGCAAGTGGCGGGCGTGCACTTGGATGACGAGGGTCGAGACTACGACATTGACCTCGCTCTCTGGCTCCCGGCGTTGATGTCCTTTCCTTAATCGTCCGATGGTCGTCATACCCAAGAGGCTGCTGCTCGGGTCGGTGAGTGTGAGACATGGGCTGAACAGCGCATGCATACTTCGTACGTGCGATGCAAGGCCTCGACTCTCAAGCTCCATCCCGCCCTGTCCTCGTCTGGCACTTCCTTCGCTTGCTCTGACCTTTCTTTGTAAAGGTCAAAGATTGGCCGTTTGTCGCTTCGTTGAATGGACCTTGCCTCGTATGTTTCGCCTTCTCTGCTTTTGTTTGGTGGACGGCGAGGCAGAGCCATCAATGGCTGCAATGGATGCACAGTGACCGCCCCGGTGCGTGTGTAGATGCCACGTACAGCTGTCTTACGGCGGTCTCGAGAGACACATGGTGCACATGTGGAACTGAGAGCACTGTTGGAGGGCTTGGGAAAGGTTGGATGGGAAAGCTGAGAAGACCAGGCAAGATAGCACGAGGCCAACCTGGTGAGTTGAGCCATGCAGAACACGAACAAGGAAAGGTGTATCACAACATCGAGCGTCTTGTTTCATTCTCGTATGTCAAAAGGGCTCGATGAGCTCTTCCAGACGGTCTTTGACAGGCGGACTCCCAACGGTACCGAGTTCTCCATGCGTCGCATGGATTTATTACACAAACGGGCGTTATGCAAGGGCTTTCCTTCTGAGAGGGCCGTATGCACGACAAGAACAGAGGCAGAAATGGGTGGGTAGCTTTTGCCGCGAGATGCAGTTCTGGACGCCTCAAGAGACCCAAGAATGGAGCATCTTCTACCCGTACAATGTACAAAGTATACAAAGTAAAGCCTGATGCTGCTACGCGTACGGACTTTTCAGTTCAACCGCCAACGAACCGAGAACGACGGCAAATTGGGTCGTGAAGAAACAACAACGCGGCACGCGACGTCATATCGCATTAGAATAGACCCCTGCGGATGCAAAGAGCACGAGGTGGCACTCTTGTTCCCAGCGTTGGACCCATTCTGTCAATTTTGCTTGCTCCGGCTGCTCATTGTCCACGCCTTTCCATTTCAAAGACAGGGGTAGCTTCTCTCCAGCACCTCTCCCATCTTCACTCAAGCAGAGAGACTACGGGGCTCCACCGGGTGGAAATATCCCTTCGTACAGAGCACAAGCGGTCCACGTGCGTTTGGACGTTCATTATTCAAGTTTGACGTTGTATCTACTTGTACTTCTTTGATATTTGTGCGTCGAAAAGCAGGTTACCAGACGATTCACAGGCTGCCTCAACATCAGTATGCTTTGATGGCAACAGCGTACGAGTACATCTGCCGGCCATGGCGAGCCCTTGAGCATTCGGACCGCCCTAGAGCAGCAAAAAGACGTACAAAGCCAACCAAGCGGCTGCTAAACAAAGGGGACATGGTATATGAGCATTAAAACGGGTGCACGAGTGGAATGGGCCGCCACAAATGAAGGAGGACAGTCGGCTTCCAGCTATAAAGGCTATGCAGTATGTGGTATGTAAACAAGACTCCGCGGAGCACAAAGGGGTATCATAGGAGTGCGTGAAGACAACATGTATGTTGCAGTAGAAGAAGTGTCGAAAATAAGAATGAGACGCCGCCGCTGGTCGCCACCCTACAACAAAATGGCAAAACACCATTCGATGTCGGCGTAGACGGCCGTCTTCACGCTGCCCAGCGTGCTCTTCAGATAGCACTGCAAGGTCTTGCCCGGCGTCTCCACGCCGGAGCTGCCGACGCCGCTGCTGGTGGTGCTGCTGTTGGCCGGGCCCCAGCCACAGGCGGTGCAGCCCAACGTGCCGGCGCAGTTGTCCATGCAGTCTTGCATGCTGGTGGCGGGCAGGTGGGCGAGGTCGACCGCGGCGCCGGTGCCAGAGTAGTCGATGCCGCACAGGCGCAGGAACGCAGCGCTGGAGTCGGGGGCCGTGTAGGTGGTGCCGTTGGCGGCGGGACAGTCGGTGAGAGAGGACGTGCTCGATGCCGAGGAGGCCGTGGAGGAGGTGGAGGAGGCCGTAGAGGATGACTTGGTGGCCGTAGCCACAGCAGCTGCAGTGCCCGAGAGAGAGGCACTGGCAGGGGCACCGGCACTGGCCGACGTAGTCGCATTGGCTGTCGGTCGCATGGGGATTTGTCGACTGTTTTTCTTGGCCAGGCCAATGCCCGCGCCAACACCGACGCCGACAGCCACGGCCACAATGACAAAGATAACAATGGCCGCCACGCACCAGAACTTGCGGCCACTGCGACGGTACTCGTAGTAGCTGTCGGACTCGTCGTCGCGGTTCCCGGACACGGGTTTGCGGCCGGGCATGCGGCCATCGCGCAGACCAGGCGGCACATACCGGCCGTTGACAAATTCAATCTCGGCCAGATCCCGTTCTTCACGGTTCATGCCGTCCCCGTCGCCGTCCATCTCGCCTGGCCGGCGGCCGTTGCCTCCGCCGCCACCGCCCCCGCCGCCGCCTTGCGCGTCCTTTGCACCCGACACGGCACCTGTCATTTTCGGCTTGCTACCGCGCTTGTCTGACGGTACGTCTAGGCCGATCTCGCGGAACTGCAAACGGCGGCGGCCGAACTTTTCACTATGCATGGCATCGTCGCCTTCGTCGTCGTCACCGTCGTCGTCACCGTCGTCGTCGCGCAAGCTACGGCCGCTTGGTGGCGGGGAGTCTTCCCGATAAAATGTAAAGGCCGAAGGGTTGGTGGATTTGGCAACGGTCGCCGTCTCGGCGCCACCCCTGCCGTTGCCGCCGCCCAAGCTGTCAATGGCACTGGCGCCGTCATCAGACCAATAAATGGACGGCGGGCCGGTGGCTGAAGCGTGGACAATGCGCAGGTGGGTGCTGGCGGGCTGTTGATTCTGTTGTTGGTGGAAGGGCTGGAGCGTTGGCAGTGGCTCCTGTTGCGGCGGGAGCTGGAACGGCGCCAGGTTGAAGACGGGCACGGGTAGTTGCGGTCGTCTGGTGGCAGCACATCGCTGTCGGAGCCGTGCGTCAGACGCGTGCCTGCGTCGCTCATGCGTTTGGGTGGTGCCGGCGACAGTGGAAAGTACATGTCCTCGCCGTCGGGGCTGATTGTCGGAACGGGCGCTGGCCGTGTTGAGCCGTTGCCACGTGAGCCCCGTCTTGAGTTGCGGCCATCCTGTGAAGACGACGAGGACGCTCGTTGGGAGGCCGGATGGGGGTGCCGGGGCGAGTGTCGCGGTGATTGTGGTGCTGAACGGTATGCCAGCGGGTAGGCGGCTTGCGGCGGTACGGGTAGGACCCCGGGCGGTGCAGCTACGGTGTCGGGTCTTCCTGGCTGAGGGAAGCCGGTGATGTTGCTGCTGTCGTTGTTGCTCGGACTGCTTCTGTGCTGCCGTGTCCAGGAGTTCATCTCGACAGACCCGACGGGCGGGCCGCTGAGCTCGGACTCGGACTCGGAGGTATTGCGGCGCAGCCTCATTGTGTCGTGCTGTTATAAGGCTGTGTATCACCCAGGGGTTGTGGTGTCACTGTCTTCTCCGCCTCTTGACAGTATCGACTTTGCTGGCCAGGCTCCCCTTCATCGACAAGATAGTGGCATGCAGAGATGACCGTGCTTGTTGATGACAATGACGACGTGACGTGAAGATATGTTGAAAGTGCTGGCAGTGAGAAAAAGAAATCAAAAGTTGCTTAAGCTGAACAGTCGGCCCTCGACGTAAGAATCGACAATGTCAATATTGCCAGGAGAACATTGAGAGGTTGAAGAAAACACGAGAGCAATACGATACAGACAAGGTCATGTCCGATGAAGTGTGCCAACAAGAAAGTGATGAGAGCCTCGAAAGACGCCACAGAATCGTGTCTGCCACCTTTGCTTCCTCACTCGCTTCTCTGATTCCTCTTCGACTACAACTCTGCTAGTCTGGCCTCGGGTCTCTACGACGTATCGATGTAGTTCGCTTATGTCGTCTTGCCAAAATGACAAGCAATATTGCCTTGGGCCCGCAGAATGACCCCTGCCCTTGGCCCCGTCAGCGCTCTCTCTTTACGAAGTCCACTCGTTTCTTTTTGCTCTTCGTCCCCGTCCGTTTATGCCCCATGTTTGTTATCGGTTTGTGTCCTTTTAATCTACGTGCTCTCCCGGCACAGGCCGTCCAGCTGGATCGTCATTGTATTCCGCGCGGGACAGCATCTTCTTTTATCATCGGTGTTTTGCTCACTTGGGACAAGTGGAGAAGAGAGTTTCTGAGCCCTTGCTCGCTTCTTCCCTGCTGCCACACGAGTCTTTGTCTGCATTTGGTCTCCAGCATCGTCCTGTATTCTGTATCTCCTTTTGTCCTCCTGCAGCTCTAGGCCCGCTGGCTTCGAACAAGCTTCAACGGATTCGAGCAAACGCCCTATCTTCTTTCGCCTTCTCCGGAGTATGTTCCGTCCCATGCCTTGCCCTCAGACAGCCGTCGACGAGACGTATTCTCTTGAAGATGCAGTTGTGCAATGTGAGACTTGCCTTTTACGCTTGCCTTTTACAAAGTACTTGTAATCTTTCAACTCTCCCGAATCAAAAAATCCTCCGCTATGGCCTTCACTCATCTGCTGAACAGACCGAAAGAGGGGACAAGGAAAAGACCCCTGTTCTATTGCCCGCTTTGACCTCCTGTGCCTTTACCCTCTCGTCCACGATGCCCACAATGCCCAGATTGCCTACTTCGTACGAGTAGTGAGAAAAGGTTGGTGCCATGCGGTGGCCCGGCTCGATCCACAGGCGAGTTCCACCTGTTCCCTTCTCCCAGTGGGCCTTACTTCGTAGGACCACTTTGCGGTCCACGCTCTGTTCTCCTTGGCGCCACCCATTCCTCTGTAATCTGGAGCGGTCTGGAGCTACCCCTTTTTCCTTTCCCATTTTCATCTCAATGTTTTTTCGCTCGAGCCGTTTGTGTTGTCTGATTGGCTGGTGCACCTCACCTTTTGGGTACGTCGTATCTCCCGGCCTCATCGGCTTCTTGAAAACTGTGCCGATGTTCCATATCAATCAGATGCGCATCTTCTTGCCCTGACGGTTACGAAGAAAGGGAGGATACTACAGAGTACTCCGTCGTCTCTTGCAGCCCACAAGGTCACGCAGGATAGAGTGCGGCGCGTTGCCGAATGGGCTTTGTTAGTTTTCAGCGGGATGCATCGTGGGGCTTTCGTATGGCTCCTCGTATTGATAAACATCTTGATCCAGACCATGGCGAGCAGTCTATTGATTTCTCTAGCGAGATGGAGCGACCATCGCTTTATGGGCATACTTTGTAGTTGTATGGATGTGACTCGATCATGCTGTCAAAGCGTAGACGGGCTGTTCCCGGAATGGACCACCGGATACGGGAGCCGGTCTGACACCTGTTGTTCACATCCACGCGCTGAAGCTTGGGCTATGAGTATTGTGATTTGGGCTCTTGTGTCACGGCCTGAACAGGGCAACAGTATTTGGGTGCACATGCACATGCACTCGGACGCGGGTGCGGGCCGCGATACGCGTTCGTTGCTATGACTCTGGCTGGATTAAGTAGGGCGACTTACATCACAAGTGTACTCCGTAGGCTCATAGTCTAGAAAGTGACACATCTTCACGATCGAGACTCGCAGTTATTTTATCTGATTATGTCTTCATGATGCAGCGATAATTAATATGGGAATTCATTCCACAAGAGATGAACATAGGATCAATATTGAAGTCAAGCCAGGGGCATGTCATCACCAAGGAGACTGGGAAGGGAGGGCGAATGGGAAGAGGCGAATAGAGTGACATGGAATGGGAAGCAGGAGATTGTACAAAATCAAATTAAGAATAAAACAAAACAAAGAGGTATTATAGAGGTAGAAAATGCTACGTGGGAAAGAAGAAAAGAAGAGAGAAAGGATCGAGCCAGATCAGAATCAAATCAGGCCGAACCGCAAGCACATGAAGGACGTAACAAGACCGGGAGATGGGAGAACAGAAGAAAAAGAACAGTAAAAAACCCAAAATGAGAGACAGAAACCGACAGCTTTTCAACAGACCGCTTATGCCTCCGCCTGCTGCTTGGCAGCATGCGACAGCAGAAACTCTTCACCCTCGGGCCAGGCACGCTCGGCAGCCATCTGGCGCACCGTGCGGCCATCGTCGTCGGCCGCCTCCAGATCGACGGGCGTGCCGCTCTTCTCGACGAGCAGCTTGAGAAGGGGCAGGTTGCCGTCCTCGAGGACCTGCATGATGGCGTTCCAGCCACGGTAGGTCTTGTTGATGTCGCCACCCTTTTCGAGCAGGCGCTCCAGATTCAGGGCGCCACCGTCCTCGTCGCGGTGGCCGCGGCGCAGGGCCTTGACGAGCGGCAGATGCTCGCCCGGGGCGTTGGGGTCGGCGCCGGCCTCGTCCAGCAAGAACTTGACGAGGTCGCGGTGGCCCTCGCGGATGGCCGTGGTAAGGGGGGAGAAGACGCCGCCCGTCTTGTCCTCGACATTGACGCCGGCAGCCAGCAGCATCTTGATGGACGCGAGCTGGCCGACGGCGACGGCACGCTCCAGCACACCGCGAACCGCGCGCGGGTTGGCGACGTGCGGCAGCAGGCGCTCGAGCAGGGCCGGGTGCTGGACGGCGATGATGAGGGGCCAGTCCTCGCCGCGCGCACCGGCGTCGGCGCCGTGCTCCAGCAGCAGCTGCACCAGATCGGCGCGGTTCTCGCGCAGCGCCGTGGTCAGCGGCGTGTGGCCACGGGCATTGCGCTCGTCGGGACCGACACCGCCCTGCTTGAGCAGCCAGACCAGGCCCTCGGCGTTGTTGACCTGCACGGCCATCTCGGCAATGCCGGGCGGCGTGTGGATGTCGGCGCCGGCGCGAACCAGCGGCGCCAGCAGGTGAACACGGTTGTGCGTGATGCACTTCCAGGTCGGGTACTCGGACGCCGGCAGGTTGGGGTCGGCGCCGCTGGCGAGCAGCAGGTTGAAAATGTCAATGTGGTCGTCGCGGATGGCCGTGCACAGCGGCGTGTACACGCCGTCCTTCTTGGCGTTGATGTCGACGCCGGCCTTGATCAGCAGACGCACCGTCTCCGCCTTGTTGAGCGACGTGGCCAGCTCCAGCACACCGGGCGCCTTGCGCAGATCCGCACCGTGCGCCAGCAGAGGCGACAGGCACGACGGGTGGTAGGTCGAGGGCCACAGGCAGTGCTTGGGCCCGGCCGGTTGGCGTCGGCGCCGTGCTCCAGCAGCGCCGTGACAATGTCGGCGCGGCCAGCCTGCACGGCGGTGAAGAGCGGCGATGTGCCCATGCCGTCCTTGGCGTTGGGGTCGGCGCCGTAGGCCAGCAGCAGATCCACCAGGCGACGGGGCTTCTTCTTGCCAATGGCGCCATCAGCAGCGTCGTGGTGTTGTCGCTGCCGCCGCTGTCGCTGTCGCTGCTGCTGCCGTTGCGCTGCACGCGGTGGTTGGGGTTGCCGCCATACGCCATCATGAGCTGCGCCAGCCCGAGCTTGCCCGTGGTAAAGGCAGCGACCAGGGGCGACTCGGTGTTGTCCTTGATGGGGTTGACGCCGTCCAGGTTCGGGTCGCCGCCGTACTTGAGCAGCAGCGTGGCGCCCTCGGCAAAGGACTCCTCGATGCTGGCCAGCAGCGGCGTGACGCCGTCCTTGTCGGGGCCGTTGGGTCGGCGCCAAACAGCAGCAGCAGGCGCATGCTCTCAATGTCGTGCTGCAGCACGGCCTCGTGCAAGACGCCGCCGTCGGGCGAGACGCCGCGGTCCAGCAGTTGCTCGACGAGCGTGTAGTTGGCGCCCTGGACGGCCGACACCAGAGCCGACTTGAGGTTGGCGCCGCCAGCACCGACCGTGTTGCGCGGCTGCCACTTGGGCATGGAAAAGGGGTCGGCCTTGAGGCGCACGACCTTGATGGAGGTGGGCGGCTGCATGCCGTGGGCGTGCGAGTCGCTGTCGGCAGCCGTCGAGGCCGAGATGGACATGACCTCGAGGTGGTCGGACACGATCGTGCTGCCGTGGCCGGCGCTCAGGCCAACGGTAACCGTGTTGTGGCCCGACCGGGCCGAGTCGACCGTGTAGCGCGACTCGGAGGACGGGGCGAGCGTCGACGTGACCCGCGTCGGGCGGCCGCTGGCCCGGTCGCTCCGATCGCGGTGCTCGCGCTCGCGCTCGCTGCCGTTTCCGGCGGACACGCTGTTGGTGGTCAGGGCGGTGCCGACGATGCCGTTGATGTCGCGCGACGAGGCGATGGTGTTGGTGGAGGTGGACGGGCGGCGACGCAGCTCGGGCATCAGACGCAGCTCGTCGCTAAAGTTGATCTCCTTGCCCGAGTCGCGCTCCGTCATGAACTGCATGGGCGGCAACGACGGCAGCGGGCTGCCGTCATCGTGCAGCCCGCCGAGCCCGCTGAGCCCGTTGAGCCCGTGGATGCCGTTGCGGTTGGCATGGCCCTGGTGCGCGTGGCCATTGACGCCATTGGCGCCGTGGACGTTGCCCACGTTGAGCATCGACGAGCTGCGCGGCGCGTATGGGCCGTTGGCACTGCCGACGTCCAGCAGCGACGACTTGCCGTTGCTGCTCTGGGTGGCCGGCTGCAGAGGCGGCTCGACCGTGCGCAGGCGCGAGTTGCCGTTGCTCGCACCGTTGCTCACGCCGTTGCCCACGCCGTTGGGCGACGCCGCGCCGTTGAGGTTGGTCGAGGATGACTTGTTACCGTTGAGCGTAGGACTTGTGCTGTTGGGGCTGCTGCCCGTGGCCTTGCCGTTGGTGGAGGACGCGGCCGTGGTGCCGGAAGCCGTGCCGGAGGCCGTGCCGGAGGCCGGAGCACCGTTCGAGGCCGGTGCGCCGTTGGCGCCGTTGGCGCCGTTGGCCATGCCCGAAGTAGCCGGCGTGGTCGACAGCGCCGCACGGTGGCCGTTGATGCGCTCGAGAGCGGCGGCCAGGCCGGTGTAGCCGATGCCGACCGAGTCCTCGATGCGGGCATCGCCCAGCGACCATTGAAAGACGAGGGCGCTCATGCGCAGGGCCTCGCGCGACTTGGTCAGCGACTCGCGCATGCGCGTAATGTCGTGGTCCGGGAACATGCGGCGGAAGCCCTTTTGGATCTTGCCCATGGTGCCCTTGTTCTCGTACTCGAGGAAGCGGTGCAGCATGCGGTCGAGCTCCTGGAAGTCCGAGTAGGTCGTCTTGAACTTGCGCTCGAGCTCGGCCACCATGTCGGGCGGGAAGCGACGGCCGGTCTTGGAGCATTCCTCGAGGCCGGCCTCGATGCTGAAGAGGATGCGGCAGATGTCGAGGAACTCGCGCGCAAGCTGCTCGAAGCCATCGGGGTGCGACTTGACCGTGCTGAGGTACTCGAGCATGCGCACCGAGATCTTGTTGCCCAGCAGCGTGTCGCGCGTGCACGCCTCTAGGGCGGACGACTCCTTTGCCTTGGCCATGGGGGCGGCGGTTGTGGTTGTGTGGGAGGGCGAGGAAGAGAGAGGGGGAGACGCGCTCTGGGAAGTGCTCCTGGGACTCTCAAAGGTCGGAGGCGTCTTGGGAGCCCTCGCAGTCCGGGGCGTGGGAGGAAAGGGAGAGAAGGTGGCAGTGGACGCGGGCGGCGGCGGCGGCGCGTGTCCGGGAGCCGTGAGCGGGCGGCGGCCAGCAGAGGACGTGGGAATCGCTGGCAGAGGCTTTGTTGGAGGAGGAAGCGGCGGGCCGAGAGAGGCGATGGGAACAGGCGAGGGCGAGCGCGTGCGCGTAGTCGCCGGTGTAGTCGCCTCGGAGAAGAGAGGGGAGGACGGGAGATGGGAGGGAGATACAGGTTGGGCAACGGGAAGGGGGAACGCGGGAGAAAAGAAGAAGGGAGGGGGGAGAAGAGAGAAGAAAAGCAAAGGGAAAGAGGGCTAGAAGAGGCAGAGGAAGTCGGATGTCGAGCTCTCTTCTTTTTCTGATTCCTTCTTTTTTTGTTTTATTCTTTCCTGAGACAGTCTCACTCTATTTTGTGCTGCCGTCTTTTTCTCTTTAATGTCTAGGACTTTCTTTTCTCTCGACGCCAGCTGCCAGCTTGCATAGGGGGGGTGTACGGGTAGAGAGCCTCTTTATATGGCAGCCACAGCGCGGTTCGAGGAGGGCCAGGATCAAGACAAAGCGGCGGCTAAGACAGACAGCACATGGAAGAGTAGCCAGACAAGCCAGACCGGCAGCAAGGCCAAAAGAGGTGGCAAGGTACTTTTCGGACCCAGAGGAACGGTAGTTGATCGAGGGGAGCAGATTAGTGGATGGTGGTGGCCGATGGACGACGGTCGGGCGTCGAGAGACAAGAGACGAACGACGAACGAAGAGAGAGAACGGACGAGGTCGAGCTCAAGAGGGGCCGTGTAAGTGGAGGTGGGCGTATTAGTGGAGGGCAGGGGTCTGTGAAGCGGATGGTGCACGAGAGAGTGGAGGCGAACAGGTGGTCCAGCTGGGTGGTCGACGATAATCTACGCCGTAACGGGGGAGCCGGAAGCTTCAAGTCGATCTGGGAGAAGGGGCGTGTCGTATGGTCAAGCGAGTGGACGCTGTGCGGTGGGAGTGCATGGAGAGAGCGTATGATTGTGTGTGAGTTGGGGTGTACGACGGAAAAAAAGAAGCCTCGGAGGATTGCTAAGTAATGGCTGGACTTGAAGCTGAGGTGGAGAGAAGGTTGCAGTCGAAAGAGGGAAGGGCAGGACAAGCCGGAGCCTGGGCGTACAAAGATCGACGAGAGAGTAGGAGAATGCGTCGTAGGCTGTGCAAAGATGGTGAAGAAGCAACGAAAAAAGACGCAGAAAGGAGGAAAGAAGGAAGAAAGCAAAAAGAAAAGAAGAAAGGTCATATCTAAACCGGGACCAACAGAGACGAGACCATAGCTATTTGAACAAAGCTCAACATATGGAGCAGCTGTCTCTTCAACTACCCAAAGTACAAACACCACCATTGCCCCGTTCGACGCGTGGGCGTGCGTCAAAGCACAAACGACGAGCCGCCGGCGAGGCAAACCAATACAAGCGTCTGCGGCTATTTGCAGGAGAATGAGAGCGTGCGTTTTACGGTCCACCTGTCCTGTCTACGACGTCCAACGTTCAACGCCCGCTGCAGATGCCAACAACGTGTACACCTGCGCGTGTACTATGGACAGGGAACATCATAGGAGGGCAACGAGTGCGTGTTGAAGCCGACTAGGGACTGGGGAACTGTCTCAGAAGCCAACCTGGAAGGCAGGCCCTTGTCGCCATCGTGGTGACGAGAGTGGGCGAGTAGGCCGTATTGCGTACAGGACCCGTCCTGGCCGTTTCTTGAGCAGATCCGCTGGGTATGATGTGAGATAAAATGAATGCACTTGGAATAGCACGCATTCCCCCTACACCTATCGTGCCTGGCTCTACTCAGTAATTCCTCTCTTCCTGCTTCCTGTTTCCTGCTTCCTGTTTCCTGCTTCCTGCTGCCTCCCCGACTACTCCTTGATCGGGCCGCATCCCTCTCCCTGACCGAGTCTGTTGGTTCCTGTTGGTTCCTGTCTCGGTGGCGTTGGACTGGGCGGGCGAGGTTCCATGTCAAGGGACCTTGTCTAGCTCAACGGGCACCGCGTTTGATTCCCTATCCTGGAATACGGACTCGACAGGACGACAGCGGAGGGAATGCAATCCCCGACAGCCGCCGTTGAACCATGCAAGACTAAAACGAGGAGAGAGAAGAGGGAGAAGGAGAAGGAGAACAAGAACAAGAGACAGCAAGAGAGGCTGACAGAGAAGGAGGAGGCAAGCCTGGGAGATGAACTGGTCCAAAGTGCCGCCGAAGGAAGCGTGGTCTTAGTCTTGACATGAGGGGCGATGAAAGTACTCATCCTGTAATTTCTGGTATTGGTGAACGGTGAAAAGGTGTACGGTAGTCCCTCGGAACAAAAAAACACGGAAACTGTCCAGACACGGCGTGGGGCGTCGGTTTGCCGAAGCGAGGCCTCTTTTGTGTTAGCTTTAGCTGTACGCCGTAGTCGAGTATTCCTCCGTAGCTATTGGGCCTATCAGGCTGGCTATTGGGACAACAGGAGGATCAAAGAGAGCCGTTCAGGCCAAGGAATCATTTCGTTGGCAATACCGAGGTGTCTGGCCGTTGGCTTTCCTTTTTCTTTTATCTTTTTGCTTTGACAAGCCCGGGAACAGAATACGAGGATGCCCTTTCCCAAGAAAAAGGAGTAGAGTGAGAAAGATGCCTCGGATCTGTCGAATCCCTCTTCGGAGGTCGCGAAAAAGAAAACACTTTGCTGTTTCTTGCTGTGGGTTTCTTCATGGTAATCTCTTCTCGTTCAGCTTGTACACGTTTGACAGAACACAACCTCCGTGTTATTGTCCGACCTGCAGCTCCCTCAGCCTGTCCTCTGGGCCATGGCACAACATGCCCTGGTTCATGTATGTACAAAGTGTATGTACTTTTCTTCTTGCCGGCTGCATACAGCACGTGCTTGCAGTAGTTTCTAGATAGAACAGTCTGGAAAGGGGGGGGAGAAGAGTGGGAGGCAGTGGGTGCAGCCTTACGACTCACGACGTCTTTGCAAAGTATGGCAAAGCTGCTTCAACAACAAAACCGGATCCCTCCTTCTCTTCAGCTTTGAGCTGGTATCGACGGTGGTATCGACGGCGCCAAAAAGATAGCAACCTACGCCAACGCCAACGCCAACGCCGACGCCAACGAGCCGCTTTGACCTTCTTTTCGGCTTCTCTGCATCTTTCCACCCACCCACACGCATGCACATACATACTTTGTGCGCCGCATCAAAGTACGGCGTACAAGTACGTCCGGAGACTGGACACGCCCTGTCCTCAACCGTTGGTATTGCGTGCTCTGTCCTTTAAAGGGTCGTCTGAAGAAGAATGGAAAGGAAGGGTAAAACGAAACGGCGAAAGGGTGAGACCCAGCGGCAGAGAATGCTTTTTACGACCTACCGTTCATTCATAGGACAGAGTATCAATCTATTACGGAGGATGCTTCACAGGACACATGGCCTGGCAAGAGTACACGGCATACTCGTATGTACAAAGTAAGATCGTGAGGGAGAGCCAAGGAACATGGGTCTTTCGCATCACGCCTCGAGACCATCTGTACTTTGTATCATCGGTTGATTGGCCTCTGAACGAGGAGAGGGAAGGTGAGTACGGCGTGTTGGGAGGAGAGAGGTGGACGGTCGCACTCCGCATTCTCAATACTTGTTGATATGATACCCGCTGCTTCACTTGGTCGTCATTTGCCATCCTAGTACTTTAGATCGATCGCAGACAAGCTTGGGCTGCTCTAGGGCATCAGAAATGGTCGGCGTCTACCAATGCAGGAACAAGATGGTGCGCGGCTATTGAGAAGGAAGATGGACTTTGCTCCGAAGAACCGTGCTCCCAAAACGTCCAAAGGGTCAAATCTCAAGGAACCGCGTAGGTCCAGGCAATTCCAAGAAGTTATGAACGGAGTACATCCTCCAAGAGGGTCCAGTTGGGCGTGGAAGTGGATGCAATTGAGTACGATCTGTTGGACGCAGCTGGGAAAAGGCCAGACGGTGGGGCCCAGACGGGGACTTCTCACAGAGAGGCAAGCATCAAGGGTCAACGTGCTAAGCAAGGCAGACAGAGTACGGTACAAAGTATCGTAACTAGTACGAGTACTCGTATCAAAAGGACACGCCCAGAGCGATACCCAGTGGCGAAAAGGGGACACTGTACGGAGTGGAAGATAGGATCGATCCGAACAGAGCTGAGAACAGGGAAGCAAAGCGCATCTGGATGGCAACACCGCAGCTACAGCCGCAATACGACTCTATCAATACTCTATGCCCGCACAACAGTCCGAGTACCGTGTATGTAAACAGCGAAACGAGTGAGTGGGCGTTCTTGCTGGCGGTGTCTCGCGATGAAACAGGGCTAGGCGAAGCACCGGCCTCGGCGACGACAAGGTCGGCACCATTACGCAGCAGCTCTGGCTTGCCCGTGCCTACTTCGTAGATCCGATGGTGGCCTGGAGAGCGAACCGAGAGACGCGATGGCAGGGTGACTTTGGATGGTCGAGGGCCCATCGGGGCAAATCGACCGTACATGAGCGGAGTTCGACACACTTTGTAAAATACTTCTACGAAGTACATACATGAAAGAGTGGATAGGATGCTCTTCATTTTGACGTTCCCAGCTCTTGTTGTAGCAGAGTCCCCAGGATGCAACTGCAACGTGACGCCCAAAAGACCTTCACCCACTGGTGCGAGTTCTTTTGAGTTCTTTTGCGTTGCGTATGACGTATTGTTGCTTGGGTTGCAGAGTACGGAGCACTGCGTAGAGCGCGGTCCCTGCAACACGAAGCAACATCACCGCCGCGCAGGTGTATTGCCATAGTGACCTGACGAGAACCTTCGACGGGACAACATGTTCGTTCCGGGCGGAAGCGGTGTTCAAACGATGCACACGTGGAAGAGCACCCGGGCACGAAGATGGGATGGTGATAGTCAAATTGCCCTGCCAGTGACAGGAATCGAAAGCTGCAAGCACTTTGAGCACCGCGGCTGAGGACGGACACAAACACCGCTTCGTGAGGTGCAAGCTAGACAGCTCTTGGCCGCCTTGACTAGCGACCGCGCTGTGGGTTTCGTTCGCGCGGTCTGGTCTGGTCTGTAGCTCTTTCGTGGCAGTGTCTCGATACGCTCGAGCCTCGACTACGAAAAACTAGCAAAGAGAGCTCTACTTCGTAGTCAAACTAAAATCCTGTACTGCAGATGGCCATGTTCAAAGAAACGAGTCCGCGAGCCTTTTGTTGCACGTTCTTCTCCTCTCCTTCATCGCCTCTTTTTCTCGTCTCCCTTGCTTCCGTGTGTTCCTTTTTCTTCCATCTCGCTCGTCTCGCCTTTCTTTCTCCGTCTCACCCTTCTTCGTAAGCATGGCCTGGAAGGCGGTCGAATGAGACATGCTATCTCGCCAGGAAAGGATCCCCAATAGTGAGACAGGAAACGAACAGCCCAACAAAAGCGTGAGCGTGCCTGGCGAAACACCATGCGCTGCCACGACGCACCCCTGACAGCCTCCGTCTAGCTGGCGCCAACGAGAAACTAGCTCCATGCTAGCTAAGTGGGACGGGCAAGGGGAGAGAATGGGAAATGGAAATGGGAAAGGGAAAGGGGAGGGAAAGGAAGGGAAGGGAAAGGAAAAGGAAAGGGGGAAAGAAAAGGGGAAAGGCAAAGGAAAAGAGAAAAGGTCGGGGAGACGACGCGAGCTAAATTGGACGGAGTGGGAGGACAAAAGAGCAAGGGAACAAGCAGACAATGGAAGCAAAGAACGGTACTTCGTAGAAGCACGAAACGAGGAGAGAAACAAGAAGCAATAGCCCTGCGGCTGTGAGGCAGCCGATTAACAATGGACTTGAAAACTCTGACTGTGACGGCGTGCTCGTACTCCGTACTTTGTACATGTTGATTCCCTGCGTCTCCGCCAAAGAAAACGTCGTTGAAACCAGGCGAGACAGGGATGTGCCTCTTTGATTAGCCGTTTTGCCATGGAATTGCCATGTGCTCTTCGTTCTGGATCGATAGGCACAAGGGCGGGAGAGCGACAAAAGGTGGAGGAGACAGGTGGGCGAGAAGCAGGAAAAGGGAAAACGAGACATTGAAAACGCCCGAATGCCATCCCCTCCCAAAGGGTCACATCCGCTACCGAATGGCATTCTTCGTCTTCCCGCCGCCTGTCTTGTCACTTTTGTCAAAGCCAACGGCACGGCAACACGTACCACATATGTCTGGTCCACACGGACTCCATTTGCAAACGCATGCACCCATGTGCGGGACATGTCGTTTTCTGCTTGCTTTTTCTGTGTGTTCTGCTTTAGATGGTACTCGTATGGTGACGCTCGCTGAACATGTACTGCCCTTTGGACTGCTTTTTGCCTCGTGTCCTTGCTGCTTCTTTTCTCCATCTGTTGTCTCAGAGCATCATGTGTTTCTCGATCCTCTTTGCACCTCTGGGCCTGACTTTCTGTGCTTCCTCCTCTCTCTCTTCCCTCTACCTCCCACTTTTTCCACATTTTCCTCAGCGCCTCTCTCGATGGCGCACAAAGGCAGCGCCGTCCCATCAACGGCACGGCCAGCCGGCTGTCCGTCTGAGACACTGTGAAATGGCGGCGCAGTACGTCGTACGTTTTTTTGTATCGAGAGGTTTGCCAGGCAAGGGTGAAAAGAAGAAAGGAAAGAAAAAAAGATGGGGAAAAAGGAGAAGAAAGGAGAAAAAAAGTCAGGAAGAGGGAAGAAGACGGACAGCGCACATGCAGCTCCCGGATGCCATCCGCCCTATTCCATCGTTTTGTAGGATCGCCGTGGCCACCTACATAAGCATAAACAATCGAAGCAGCAAGCTCTGCGGAGGCTGCAGGGACAGTGTATCTGAGCGACGCCCACGATGCTCGCAAAGTCAAAGCCTGACGAAAGAGGAGCGTACCTCGTACCTCGTACCTCAGAAAGTCAGTCGACGCCGTGAATGCGACACGGCCCCAGATCGTCGCGTCAGCCCACACCGACATCCTGGTCCGAGCGATGGCGAGAACTGGTCTGGGTCGAGATGGTCCGCCAAGAGCGTGTGCTGCACAAACAATCGATGCAGGGATATGTCGTCGTGCGTCTTTGGTCCTGCATCGTGCATCCTGCATCTTCCAATTGGGACGCTCGCCACTCCGTGCAGGGCAAGGCAGTCGTGTGGCGCCTCTCCACCACTACCTTGTAAGGTGATACGGAGTACGGAGTACGTCGCACGTCGCACGTCGTGGGCCGCAAAGTACGAGGTCAATACAACGATCCACTTACGGAGCATCTCATTCTTGCTTGCTTTTTCCGCTACTCAGCTCTGGTTGCTTCTCATTGCAACGGACGTCGTCTATTGTTCCCTGCTTCGCAGCCAGTACTTTGTAGAAGGATGCACGCTGTGCTTGTGGAGTGTGTTGATGGCAGAAGATGGCGTGGGAGCTGGTCGGCTGCCACCCGTCGGCCACAGCCAGAGATGGGCAGATTGACCTGTCATCAAACTGCCGACACTTGTTATTGTGACCAACAGACGGACTACGGCCAACAGGTGCACAAGACAAACGACAAACCGCGCAGCTTCAGACAGTGAGACTCGCGGCAGACATCGCCATTGCTAGGCTGATTGCAGGCGTCTTGCGTTCTCGTCACGAAGGCTCTCGCCCAATACGGAGTGCTATGCCCGGGTCCCAGTCTCCGTCTCCTACTTTGCAGTGTGCTATCTGTACCCATGTCTCACTCGCTGCACAATCCCTGTAGACCATCACAAGAGATCACGTAAATCACACATGCATCACGAACCACCCTGGTCCTATCGTCCGACTCTGATGCAGACCAACAGACATACTCGTACGCCGTCACAATATGAGTACGGAGCACTTGTCTACGAGTATGCTGGCCAGAGGCAGCTGGAACAGCAGAGCTGACATGGGGTCCAGGCGGGCGGCAAACCAGAAAACAGGCGCTGCAGGGCGACTTGCTCACGCGAAGATGCGGACGCTCCGCTTGCCCTGCAGAAGTCCTCTGCAGGAGCTGGGACGCAAGGAGAGCGGCCCTTCTCTTCGTGCACACCCTCTTCTGTCGTCACTTGCTGTCATTTTGGCTTCTTCATGACTCGCTCTTGACAAGTGCTGTGCTGTGGCGCCTTTTTGCGTGCCCCTTGCACCAGGAGAGAGGAGAGGGAGAGGGGAGAGCTCTCCACTCGGAGGTCCCATCTCGAGGCCCATCCAGTCCCGCTCGCGTGCCCACAGCGGCGCGGGCAGGGGTCGCTTGGAAGAGAGGAGAGACAGCAGAAGAAAGAGAAGGAAGACAATGAGAAGATGAGAAGATGAGAAGATGAAAAATGAGAAAAGATGGAGAAAAAGAAAGCATGCTCTTACAAGGGCTGATACCACGAGGTGCGGGCGCATCTCCCGGAATACGACGCTGCAACGCTGCCAACAGTAAACGGAGGATGCATGTCTCGCTTAGAGGACGACGGGCTGTTCGAGTGCGAGACAGTCGAATAGGAGAGCCAGGGATGAGGCGACAAAGATGAGGCGACAAACGACAGTCCACCCGACAAAGAAGCAAGCAGATGTGATGTATCGAGTCGGTTCGAGGGGTGTGAAGAGGATAACTTGATTTCGAGTGCATACGAAGTTCGAGGTCCACATACTGTTGAGCTCAGCTGTCATCAAGTAGCTTCTGGTGCGATGCAACATGGAAAACAAACACTTGTATTCAAAAAAAAAAAAAAAAGGCAGAGTCTATTCAAAATCACGGAGACATCTCAGCAGAAATGGCAAAAAGGCTCAAGGACACTACAGAGTCACAAAGGGCAACGATCACTGCAGCACAGAGGAAGAGCAGTATGCGCCCACATACACTGCTGGACCGCCCGGTGCGGCTTGGAGCGGACACGGAGAGGAAGAAGGGCATACGATGTGGAATAAAGAGAATAAGCCCGGCTCGGGAACAAACGAGCGGTGGTGATACACAGATGCAACGACGGCTCACGTCCCTCGGTGCTGGACAACCACACCCCTCTCCCCTTTTCGACTGCACTGTCCAACAAGTGCAGTAGCTCACCTGCATCTCGCCGTGGGCGGCCGGCCAACAGACATCTTTTTTTTTTCTTTTGGCTCGTCTTCTTCTCGATGCTACGCACCGGCGTTTGTGTTTGACCTTTTTTCTGCCGCTCTGCTTGCCACTCTCGTCGTCTTATGCCCCGTTTCTTTCCACTCCAATTTCGCCCGCCCGTCTTGTCTCCTTCACTCGGTTCGTTCGCCATCGAATGTGCCTTTAAGAAGAGCACATGCCATCTGTGTGGCTTTTCCCAGTCGAGCACAAGAGTCAAGAGTCGTTCGTGGGATGCTCATATCACACAACGCAGGACTCATTTTAGTGGCCGTAGATTATCATCAATAGTCGTAGGGGAGCAGATTTGCACTCCGCCCGAACATGGATCCAGCATCGAGGAGGCTGGGAAGAACGGCGGCTCTACGCAAAGCAGGACGTTTGCTAAATAAGCGTAGATTGCCTCTGCTGTGCTTCTCGCCATCCTCACTTTTCCACCTCGAACGGTCTGGACCGTCTTCCGCTTCGGCCCTACCTCAGAGAGACATAAGGCGGGTCCCTTTTGCAACTACGATGTACTTTGTAGTCCCCGTCTCCTCTGTCCCTCCCTTTCCCCTCGTTCATTCATCCGCACGCCGCCGTAGGTAAGCCCACGTGTCGTGGCTTTTCCAAAAGCGGCGTCTAAGCCCAATTCTGAGCCAAGAAGCGAGGCTACGCCCGTCCGGGGAGGGCCAACTTCGCCCTACTCTCCCGTTCTCACACCTCTCACGCTCGGCGCTTGATAGTGGTCGACGAGGGGCCGCCGTCCTTGGTCGACTGCCAGACGAAGCAAGGTCCCTTTGTTTGCCAAGGCAAATACTCGTAGGCATTGACAGGTACGACTGGGATGGGCCAAGCGAGATATATGGCCGTGCATGAGCTCGTGGAGGGTCCGCCTAGAACAGACGAGATTACACCGGACTTTGCTGGATGTTTCATTGCACTGGCCGTCCGCGAGCGCTGTACGGGGCCGCAAATCTTACCAGATAGCACCTGTGCCCGTCCACTTTGTTGTTGTGTGGGGGCGATGGTAAAGTGGTGAGACGAGTCAGTGGCGGGAGAGAGAAGGCGTTCTTTTGTCACCGCCCGTGGCTGGTGACAGATCGGAGCCGTTCTCGAGAAGCACGGTGCCAGGCACACGAGGCGTGGCACAAAATGCACAAAGCCGGACAGAAAGGACTGATGCCGAGTTAGTGAGCGAGCGCTCGCCAACCAGGCAATATCTCGCACGGGCCGAATCTGGGTCAAGACAAGACAAACTAGCGGAGCGTTGACACACGTATGCCGAACTCCATACTGTCAACTCGTATCTTGCATACGGAGGACACGAAAGGAGTCTTGCCACAGTTAAACCATGATCAATACTTTGTACGTCGCGCGTCGCTAGGCCGCCAGCGCCTTTGTCGTTTGTCCTGTCGCTCTCCGCCCATTGGCGACTGTTGACATGGCCGAGCCACGCGGACCTTTGCGAAAGCCGAGGCTATGGCTGTACCTACCATGCATAAGTACCTTGATCTGGCCGTGCTGGTTTCTCTTGGTCTCTTTCGTTGATCATCTTGAACTTCGACTGTTTTGCCTCGTAGCCTTGTGGTGTCGATCATGAACCTTGACTCCTCCTTGCACACATGCACCCGAGACTGTTGCACCATACGATGTGATCGGAGCATCTGGGTTGTGCTGACCACTGCGCCAGGACCAGATTGAGGACAGGCTCTGGTTGCAGCAAGTAGCAAGGATGTTTTGTGAGGAGCGTGCCTTTACTATGGATGTTTGTTGTAGATGGAGTTTCACCCTCTTCATATCTGTAACGGCGACACAATGCGGCTGGCCATGTTGCGGCCGCCGGTAGATGAAACCCGCTCTCGCATCGAGAAACATGACGGATGATGAAAACAGCCGAGTACCTCTTCCCACAGGGCCCCGACGGCGGCCACAGAGCATAGCCCTGTCCTTGTCTTTTGTCTTCTCTCTGTCGGCGTGATTGCGAGACACACAGAGACATGGCCTAGTGCAGACTGGACCCGTCGAGACGATCTGACCTTTTTTATTGTATCTCCTGCAGCATGTCAAGCTGTCTGTCTCGGGTGGCCGATGGTAGGACGCCCGACATCCTCGGGATAGGAATACTTGGTTCGGAATCATGGGCCACCAAGATTGGAACGCTCGCTCGAATCAATGTGTCGGGCTCGGCAGCTCCCAAACAGGACGGAGCCGGCCACAAGAAGCAGAATGAGGAGGAGGGAAGAAGACAGAGATACTGCGACTGCTCCGCTGTGCGGCTGGTTTCCGCAGGAGATTCGTGTTCCAAGACCCTGCCGTGGATCGTAACCATGATCTGTGAACCAAGGACCGTGTCTTCGGATGTGTGGCACAGAACGTGTTGGCCCTGTCATTGACCTGCTGTCTTGATGATGGCATTGGCAGGAAGAGACACGCAAGGCCAATTACCTGATCAGGAAAACGAGGAGAGGAGACACGAAAGTCAGCGATAAGCGAGACAGTGACATCCCTGAGAACGGAAGAGGACATCAATGACAAGAGACGATATGAAACGAAACAGGATAGAGTGGACTTACATCGCCTATCATGCCATACGTACCTCCGAAGGCTCGCGGAAGGGCTCTAGATCAAATCTGGACGCGCGCGAGGCACAAAGAATCGGCCGACATGCAACACGCGCATCACGAAGCGCGAGAGATGCATTCCTTGGATGTATATATCCAAACTTCAAACTCGCGAGCGGGATCTGACGGAGCCGTTTGCGATTTGCAGTCAGCCGAACGACTTGAGCTACATGGCATGCTTCCTCCCTGGGGCTTCTCATCGCCAGGCCGCAGGCCACAGATAAGAGTCATTCCCTATGTGGAGCGAGCCAGTTTCTCGCCAGAAAAGTGCCACATATTCCAAGGTTGTGGGTGTGCAACGCCCATGACAATCCAGCGGCCCCTACTGGTAACCGCTGCCGACAGCGAGGTGGCCGTGGTGCCGTAGCCAGTCGTAGGTTCTTGTCAAAGGTAAAGGTCGACGTCAACGACAGCGGGCATCTGGACATGCTCGGCAATACAACAAGGTTGAAGGTTGAAAGGATTGAGAGCGAGATATATACCGAGGAGGGACAGCAGAGTGCACACGGCTCTGGGCCAGATAGGCTCCACGGCAGCAAGCCTCACCGGTGCGGTATGCGGTGTGCATAGGTCATCTTACTGTATTTGTGTGCCGCATGTCAAGATTCGTGGCCGGTAGAGCTCGGCCGTTCCGTCGTAGAAGCGTTTCATTGATACCATTTCGGACATCAACGCGAGGGCATGTGTATCACGAAGCCTCGCGTCGCGTCACACAAAGCTCTGGCTTGATGATTCGGATCTGAATAGGGCCGCGAATGGGGAGGAGAGACGAAATCGTGCAAAGCTAGGGCAGTACGGAGGCACAGAGACCCCCAAGAGCTTATCTTTCCGTAATCAACTCTGAAGAGTGCCTGCAGAGGCCCAGGTGGCACAAGGACACACGCACGGCGAGGCTGGTTGTTGAGTGCTGTGATATTATCAGGCCGTGTTCCCGGCGAGAGAATATGGCTGGCGGTGAGGTAAACAGCGTAAAGCTTGATAAAAGAATGTCGTGAGATCGGTTGAGGAACTGAAAGCTTGGGGAAGGGGGGGTTTGATTTTGTCCGAAGCCTTTGGTTTTTTGTCTTTGTGACTCTCGGCCTTGCGACACTTAAGACCCTCGGTCCAAACCCAGAGCCTTGCCGGCAATTCGCTACGAGTGCCCCTTTTACACACGTCGTCGACCTTTCTTCTCGTAGGGCAACCTGGGTACAGGCTTACGGGTCGTCTACGACTTTGTTGGACTTGAGCTAGACATCCCTTCAATGCGGCATCGAAGGCCACCCGACCCTGCTTGTCGAGAGCAAGCCGCCCAGAAGGACGCTGCCAAGGGCCGCAGCGATGGCCACACTATGGTCACATCAATGGTCACGAGAACGGGGCACCTGCGGCGCGAGCCGACGACCACATCTACGCAAACCTTGTTCATCTCTTGCGCTGTGGCGTCTCCGTGTTGTGTCAGTGTTGTTACTGCCGTCACGTTGTTGGTTGTTGACGTGTATGTCCACGTGGTACTGACACGGGCAGAGGCCATACAGAAGAAACTGGCTCGAGGATCGTGATAGTATACGATGTATTCAGACGAGAAATAAGAGTACAGAATGTGTAGTGACATCATCCTGCCATACACTCTATCCACGCAAGCGGTAAGCGTTTGTGACAGCCTGACAGGACAGTCCAACTCAAGTATGTAAATAGAGACACGCCGTGCCATCGCACGTCCAACCGGTTCTCAGCCCCATCTCAAACATCGAGGTTGTTACTTGCGGGTGTCTCTCAGGTCGCCCTCGTCTCAGCTGATCAGCTTCAGCAAAAGCCTCAATCATGTGATGCCCAATTGAAACAAACGTGACCGCGGGCTTTGCTGGGAAATACAACAAAGGCCATAGGCAGATGGCGTCTGCATCATGTACTGAGTACCGTGCTACTACTACGAGTACTTTGTACAGCCCCCACTGACAGGACGACTTGACTCGTAAGCGCTGGAAGTGCTGCCGCAGGGCAGAGGGTCGTGGAAAGGTGAACTGGCGGCGTCATCTTAGGCCCTGGGCCAGGCCTCTACTTTGTACTTCTCGCTGTGGGCTGGACTGGCGCAATTGGCTCTCGCCGGCTGTCCGCCCCCCACGTCACTGAGAGGAGGTGTGCTGCTTCAGGCTCCGTTCCGTCTTCTGGCCTCTCTTGTTCCTCTTGTTGCTGTTTGCACGACAAACTCGTTTTCCTTTTCTTCTCAAGTGTCCGACTCGACTTCCATCTCGATCCTGGCTGTCCATCCTCTTGCCCCTCTTCCCTGCCTCCCCCACTTCCCTCATCACACTTGCGGCTGTACTCGTACTTCGTATTGGCGATCCACCCAAACGATTTGACAGGCAGACAGGGCCCTTGCCTCTGAAGCCCGACCCGAACAAACGAAGAACCCAAGCGACAGACGACAAACGACACAACGTCGCGCCCGATCGCGCCAACGCCCCAACACCACTCGCCCATCATGTCCGTTCGCAGCGTGACCGTCCTCAAGTTTGTCGGCACGGTGTCGCTTGGTCTCTTGACGGTATGATGCGATGTCCCCCCTCCCTTCCCCTCCCTCCCCCCCCCGGTGTTGGCGCACGTCATCGCCCATCGCTCTTCATCGTATCGTGGCTAATCCGTCGGCTTTCTTCCAGGGCCTCTCCTTCACCCTCTCGACCGTGACTGTCCCTACCCTCCTCACGCTGCCCTCGGCACGCACGGCCTCCAATGCCTTCCGTAGCCTGACGGACGCGGCCTCGGTCCAGCTGCGCACGCTCTCGACCGTCGCCAGCTCCGCGTTCCTGGCCGCCTTCTTCCTGTCGCCGCGCATGGTCCGCCACCCCTACCTGCTGTACACGGCGCTGCTCGTCATTGGCGGCCGGTTTGCCACCTCGGACGCTCTGGCCCCTTTTTGTTCTCGTCGTCGCCGTCGTCTTCCGGCTCCCGACGACGGACCCGTTTGCGCCCTCGTCGCCCCTTGGCAAGGACCTGCGCCGCAGCGGCTCGGCCATGTCCACCTCGGCATCCACCTCGGCCTCGCACATGGAGGCCAGCTACGAGGTGCTGGGCTCGGCGACGGCAGGCTCCGTGTCGGGCGGTTCCGTGTCGGACTCGCACAGCGACGGCGGTGCCGCTGACGACACCGACGCTGCCGCTGCCGGTGCGAATGGCTCGGCGGCTGTCAACGGCGAAGAGGTGCGCGCAGGCGTCGAGGTCTTCCTCAAGCGGCAGATTGTGCGCACGGTGACGAGCGGCCTCGCGTTCGGCATGGCCATCATCGGCCTCTGGGGCGACGGCTCACGCACCTCGGTGTTCAACGAGACATTCATTGTGGTGTAGAGACTGCCTGCCGCCCAATCGTACATCACCAGAGTTGCATCTTGTCCGTGTATTTGCTTGCTTCATGATTTGGCTGGGAACTATCTGGGGTCCATCACGGCCCGTGCTTCATGTATTTCTGCTTCCTACCCGTCTCTCATCTCCTCGTTTGTGTCTCTCTGTCTTCCATTTCGATTTCGTACCCGGCGTCGAGTCCGGGGCTTCAATCACACACATCTCAGTTGCAAAGGCAATGTGGCGCATTCTGCCTTTTCTAATGTACATTGTTCTGTGACATATTACGTGCCAGGACATGCACGGTGTACAAGCATAGTCGACCAAAGTGAGCTTACATCCGTGCAAGCCCAGGCTTGACCTTGGCACTTTGCACACGTGTGGTGAGCTTGGTTGGTCTATTCTTCCGTTCCGGATTGCGTCACACAGCCGGGCGCGTTTCTCCTTCCAACATCCACGGCCTTTGTGCCCATCGCGCTCGTCAGGGTCTTACTCCAGCGGCAGCCGCCACAAACCGTCGCCCAGGAAATGCGCGTCCTCCACCACCGGACCCTTGCCCTTGTCCTTGACATCCTTTGTATTCGCCACCAGCAGGCCCACGGCACATGCCTCCTCCTTGCCCTCGGCCATAATCACCACCGGCTCGCCCTTGCTGAGCTCCCTGCTCCAATGGCCGTCGGAGCTGACCTGTTCTGGCTCAATGTCGTGTGGCAGCGGCAGCCGGCCGCCTGGGCTCGTCAGACCGGGGGCCATCAGCGTGGCACCGCCAAGGAGATAGCGGATGGCGCCGCGGTCAATGCGAATGCTGGGAAAGGCCTGGGGAAACCGGTGGACGAGGCGCAGATGGGGCAGCAGGGGGATGTCGCTGCCGGGCTTGCCCGACTCGAAGAAGAGGGGTTCAGAGTCGAGCACGTAGAGGACGGCGCGGTCGGGCAGCTTGATGGATTGCAGGGAGGCCTTTTTGGGGAGAACCTCATCGGCGTAGGGTGTGAGGAGGGGGTAGCTGGACAGCAGCGACTGTCGGAGCGACCGCTGAACGGACGACTTGAGTTTTTGCCGCGGCGCGGACGAGAGACTGGTCGGGTTAGCACGGGCTGGCAGTTGCAAGCAGGCAACAAACACATCGGAACGCAACCAGTGGACTTGACCAGTGGACTTACTCTTTCTTGAACATGGTGGCAGCTTGGAGTCGGGTTAGAAGACGGTGACAAGAGAGAGTGTCGAACGTTTGAAAGAATCAATGTGCCCCACCACTGAAAATCAGGAGCACGAGGCACGCGTCGAGCGACGGGCAGCACGCCAGCAGCCTTTATCGATTGCCGCGGGGTCGTTCTAGCGACAGAGCGCTGGGTCGCTTTGTTCTGGAGCCAGCCCGTCCCCGCCCTCAATGGGAGGCCCCATTCATTTAGGGTGGACGCTGCCGCCTGCCATTGGCGCTAGCAGTGCAATGGGGCATGGCCTCTGATCAATCACAGGACTTTGCAGAAGTTGGAATTTGGACACGGAGTGGCAGCTGTGCCACCGAGGCAGGACGGGAAACGTTGTGATCCTGATCTGAATGCTCTAGCTATTTCTAGGTCTACGATACATTGGCATAGTCTTTTCGATGCGTCGACAGAGACGGCTGGCCACTACGGCCCGTGTGCCCGCAAACGTGATTGTGGCACGCGCCTGAACGAGGCTGCCCAGAAGATGCCCTATTCACCCACGTTCCCCTCTCTTCTCACTTAATACCTGTTCAGCCGTAGTGCACCTTGGCCACTGTGCCGTCCTCATTGAGCAATACGTTGAGCCGATCCGCGGAGTAATCGCGGCTTGTCCGCGTGCCAGGAGGGATCACGCGCACGTTCTTGGGAAGATCCTTCTTGGAGAATGCCTACCCGCTTGTTAGCCAGGATGTCAAGGCGACCCCCTGAAGAGCGTCTTCATCTGTACTGGTCGACTTACTATCTCGTTTGACTCGCCGTCTGTCAGCGTCTTGCCTATCAGTTTCGTCGTCCACTCCTGCGTCTTGCTGTCGCCGAGGTTGTCGGCAGTAATGCCGGGCACGACGAGAGGCATGATGAATGATTGGCGGGAGGGTTGTTTGGAGATCAAAAGTGAGTTTGGCCCTGGTTAAAAGTACAGCGGGTGCTGTGATGCAAAAATGTATGAGGATTGGAGATGGGTGGAACGAGGGGATGATTGAAATCAAAGAGGCGCCGGCAGATGGTTTTATGTCGGACAGCCGGTGCTGGTATTCGCACCTGCCTGGACAAGGCGACTGGGTAATGACGTCGCTGAGCCAGAACGGGGCTGGCGGTGCATATACGAAGTACGTTGGATGACTAAGCCCCGCTAACCCGAAAAGTGGAGAGACAGACATCTGGTCAATGATTGTATGATTCCCCAAGCGAAAGCAAAGTGTTGCCTTGGATGAGGCTCGCAAGATCAAATAGAGCAGCAGACTCGGGCGAGACTTTTCAACAAACAGAACGTTACTATCATTACTTGGAGTGCTGCCATCTTACGTGCAACGACGAGCGACGAGAAGTCCTCTTCAACGACAGCCCTCTTGCCTCGCTGCTGTCAAAGCACAAACAAATCACCATTATACAGCAAAAGGCAAACTTCAGGTGGCAGAAAGGGTATAGGATGCGAGGATATTGATGAAAGCAAGCAACGACCAGAAAGAACAACAACAGTAGTAGAGCAGACATGAATGGACGGAATAGAGTAGATGCACAGCGGTCAAGGGTGAAACGAAAACACCAAATAGAAACAAACTGATATCGAACAACAAGATAAACTGCAAACGGATATACCCAAACAGTACCAGCACTGATTTGCCTGGCCATATTTTCATACACATGACAAAATCCAAGCACGCTGCGCGGAAACAATCGTAAAACCCATCATCAGACGCCGGCCGAAAATAAGAAAGGGCATACTAAAAGGTGCTTGGGAAGACAAAGAGAGAAAGGATGGAGAAGATATGGAGGCCACGAAGAAAGACAAGGCAAGGAAAGAAGAATGGAAGTGAATGAAGAACAGAGCGCGGTGGGCGGAGGAGAAGACGAGAGAAGACGAGAAGACGAGAAGACAGAGAAGAGGAGAGGTCAGGGTGTGCAGCCATGTTCCGACGCAACTAGTTGCCGGTAATCTTGCGCCACCAACTGCTGCGAGGTGCCGCGTCCGCAAACACAGGGTCTTGCTGGCCGTTGCGTCCGTCGCTGCCGTCAGATCCGCCACGTCCAGCACGGTCGCCACGTTCTGCGCGCTCACGTTCGCGTCGGTCGCCACGATCGCGCTCGCGGTGGTACTTGTCTTGGTCGCGCTCGCGAGCACGCTCCTCACGGCGGAACCGGCGACGACGGTCATCCTCCATCTCCGCTGCAGTCATTTCCCCTTCATGGGAGCGCTGGCTGGTGCGACGGCGTTCGCGGCGTTCGCGGCGGGCTCCGCCATCGTCTGTTGGTGAGCTTCCGTCGCCAGCAGCGGCAGTAGCGGCAGCAGCAGCAGTCTCTTCTTCAAGCGGTGGTGGCGGGGCGTCCGATTGTTCCTTCACCCACGAGGATGTGCCCGAGTGCGGCCAGCTGGGCTTGACAGCGCTGCCGCGCTCCTTTCGCCGCTCCCGGTCGCCGCGTGAGAGGGTCTGGTGGTCTTCCGTGTCAGACTGTCTGCGCGATGTTTTGCCCTCCATATCGCGGGACAGGTGGCGCTCGCTGCGGCGCTCACTGCGGCGCTCGCTGCGGCGCCGTCTGCGCGCGTCTTCATCTTCGCGCTCGCTCTCCTTGGCGGCCAGAGCAAGTGCTTCGGCTTTGCGACGTTCATGGCGCGCTGCACGGCGCGCTTCCGCGTCGGGGTCCCCGGTCTGGCGCTGCATGGCGGCACGCTCGCGTTCCTTGCGAATGCGACGACGCTCAGCACGCTCGTAGTCGGCACGCTCCTGTTCAGCACGTTCGGCAGCCTCGCGTTCTTGTGCAGCACGTCGGTCACTGTCGTCGCGTGCGCGTGCGCGACGTTCGGCGCGGCGTGCATCGCGTTCCTCCTGTCTGCGAGCCTCCTCGGCTTCTTCGTGTCTGCGGCGGCGTTCGCGGCGTTCCTCCTCCTTGGCCCGGCGCGCTTCGTCAGCGGCGCGTTCGGCGGCGTCACGTTCAGCACGGCGTGCGCGGCGCGCTTGACGACGCGCTTCCTGGTCTGCTTCCGTCATGGCCCCGCCATCCTCTACATCCGTTGTAGCCCCACGTTCACGGCGGCGGCTACTGCCGTTCGTTCGTGGTTCGGAGCGAGGGATGGGCGTTTCGGGGGCCGGCGTCGACGAGATCATTCCAAACAGGCCAGAGAGCCCGGACCGTTTGGCAGGCGTCGAGTCGGAACGTTTCAGAGGAGCCGGGGTGAATGCAGCACTGTCCGTCAAGGCTTCGTCTTCGTCCTGACGGCGGGCCTGGAAGAGAAGACGAGCTGTTAGCAAAGAGCTTTTGTGGTCGAAGGAGTTTGTAGATTCAGATTGCCCTACCTTTGATCTGCGCCGCCCCAAATTGTCAGGACTGGTCCCGTCAACCCCGACACCGAGGATCTTGGCCGCCTTGGAAGACATCTCGGCGGCCTCTGGTGGGGCGAGATGATGCCATGAGACATGTCTACTGAGTTGCGCCGCGCGCTGCCGTGCCGCTTCTCGCGCGTGGAGGTCGAGCGCGACAGGGGCGGCGTGCTGGCAAACACGCTCTGGCGACGAAGCATACTCGCTGGCGCCTCTTTGCTTCTGCCCTTGTCGGGCCTCATCGAGCGGTCGCGGTCGGCCTTGTCGGATGCGGACGACTCTTTGGAGGATGCCGCCTTATCTTCTCTCTCTCCAGACACCTTCCTATTGCTGCTGCTCTTATGCTCTCTCTTTGACGAGGAGCTTTGGCGCATTTCACGATCGCGATCGCGCTCGCGAGCCCTGCTGGACGAAGATGGATGTGGCTGTGGCGTTGAAGCATTCCACATACCCCATGATGGACCGCCATCGCGGCTAATTTTGGCGCGATCCTTCCTTGCGGATCTTGACTCGGGCGGTGGAGTCGGTGGGCCTTCAGGGACAGCTGGGGGAGCGGGAGGAGCCGGCGGCGGCGGTGGAACTGCTTCGGCCTTGTGCTTGGACTTGCTTGTGGTGCCCTTCTTGGACTTCTTGGTGGGTCCCATGTCTACAACAAGCTCGTCGTCGGGGCTCTGCTTGTTGGCGTCGTCGACACCATCGTGTTCCTCGACGGAGAAAGTGAGCGGCGATGAAAAGGGCCACCTGGAGGTTCCTTTCTTCGTGGCAGGGGGCTGCGGGGGCGGTGTGGATTCGGGCTCCTCCTCGACAACGACAGTCTCCTTTTCCTTGGACTTGGACTTTCTCTTCTTCTCCTTCACAGGTTCGACGGGAGGAGGCGGAGGTGGCGCAGGAATGGGTTCCTCTTCGGCAGGAGGCTCTTTGCTGTCGTCGGCGATGGATTCGAATATCTTGAGGCGATCGGAAATCCTGCCGCCGACCTTTTTGATCTTGGAGGACGCGGCAGGCGCCGGAGGCGACGACTCGACCACCTCGACATCCCCGTCCTTGTTCTTGTCCTTTTCCTTTTCCTTGGTCGCCTCCGCAACAGCACTGCCCTTTTTGGAGCTCTTGGACTTGGAGCTGCTTTTAGCGTCCTTTGTGGATTCTGGGGCCTTTGGAGGCTCATCCAAAGGGTCCGCTTCGGCTGCTGCCGCCTTGACGCTAGCGCTAGACTCAGGCAAGGAACTCTTGCTCTGTGTCATTTTCTTGGCTGTGCCCCAGAAGCTGAACGAGTCTGATTTGGGCGCGAGAATCTCCTCGACTTGCTCGGGGCTGAGATTGATCAAATCGTCTTCGAGGTCCTTGAACAAGTCGTCATCGTCGTCACCGCCGTCCTTGCCCTTGGATTTCTTGTCCTTCTTGCTGCTCTTCTCCTTCTTCTTGTCTTTGTCCTTGGAGTCCTTGGAGCCCTTGTCGGCATCCTTGTCCTTCTCCTTGTCCTTGGACTTGGATTTTGATTTGGACGCCTTTTTGGCAGCGGCCTCGGCCTCGGCCTCCTCGAGCTCGCGCTGGGCTTGCTCTTCCGCCTCGCGCGCCGCTTGCTCCTCGGCTTCCTTGGCAGCCGCTGTCTCCGCAGCCTCTGCGGCGCGTTTCTCGGCACTTTCGTTGAGCGCATCGAGTTCGCGCTGTTCCTTCTTGGTCAGTTTGCGAGCACGGTCTTTCTTGGACTGGAGCATCTCGCGCTTCTCCTCCTCCTGGGCAATCTTGGCTTCCTCTGCCTCACGCGCGGCCTGCTCTTCAGCCTCGATGCGCGCCTTTTCTTCAGCTTCGCGCTGCGCAGCCTCTTCCGCCTCACGAGCAGCTTGCTCTTCGGCTTCGCGAGCAGCAGCTTCCTCGGCCTCTTCTGCCTCTCGTGCCTCCCTCTTGGCCTTTTCCTTCTCTGCCTTCTTCTTCTCCTTCTCGAGCTTCTCCTGTTCTTTCTTCGTCAACTTTGGCTCCTTCTTCTTCTCCTTTTCCTTTTCCATGTCTTCCTCCTTCTCCTTGTCCTTCTTCGACTTGGACTTGGAAGGCAGCTCGTCCCAAATGTCATCCTCCTCCGGAGGCGGTGCTTCCTCTTCTGGTGGTGGAGGAGTCGGCTCGCGTGGCGGTGGCTCCTTGGAAAGCTTGCCCTTCTTCTTTTTCTTGGTGGTCGTTGCCCACTCATCCTCGGCATCCTTGGCAGGTTCCTCGTCGACGGGCGGGATTTCCTCTTCCTCCGCCGCCTTGCCCGACTTCTTTTTCTTGGAGGACGCGCCCCATCCACCCCAGAAGTCGTTGTTCTCTTCCTCCAGTGCGGGTTCATCGCGGGCGCGTCTTCAGTGCTGTCGTCGCCTTTTTTCTTCTTCTTCTTGTCGGACTTGCCAGCACCCAGGCTGTCAAAGAAGTCAAAATTGTCGTCCGCCTGTTTGTCCGGAGGCGGGTCGTTGGCCTTCTCGGCTCGCCCAAATGTCGTTGCTAGCCTTCTTGGACTTCTTGGACTTCTTTGTCGTGGTGTCGTCGTCGGCAGCAGGGGGGAGGTCGTCGGAAAACTTGAGAGAAGCATTGTCGCCATTGGAGGAGGCTCCGTCTTTATCTTTTTCTTCTTGTCCTTCTTGCTCGTAGTCTTGCCCCAAGCGTCCCAAGAATCATCTTCCGCAGCCTTGTCAATAAAAGCGCCATCGCCGTTTGTGGAGGCGTCGTCCTTGCCTTTCTTTTTCTTGTCTTTCTTTGAAGTCGTACCCCATGTATCCCAGGTGTTGTCTTCGGCGGGCTTGTCGGATGAAGCATCGTCGTCCTTGGCAGCAGCAGCAGAGGCCTTCTTCTTCTTGTCTTTCTTGGAAGTGGAGATGTCCACGAATCTTCCTCCTCCTTCTTCTCCGACTCAGGCCCCGGCTCCGGCCCCGGCTCGACGGCGATGGCGCCTTTCTTCTTCTTCTTATCCTTCTTGGAAAAGCTGATGCCCACATCTTCTTCGGGCTCAACTTGGGTGGCTTCCTCCTTGACTGGCTCAGGCTTGGGTTCGGATTCAGGCTCGGGAGCTGGCTCGGGCTCAGAGAAAAGGCCGGCCTTCTCTTCTTTTTGTCTTTCTTCAAGATTGTGACGCCCCATGGATCCTCTGCGACCTTTTTCTCTGGCTCCGGCTCGGGTTCCGGCTCGGGCTCCAAGACTGGCTCGTCTTCAGGCTCCGGCTCGGGCTCCTTGACGGGCTCGACAACAGCCTCTTTCTTGCCCTTCTTCTTTTCTTGGATGACGTTGTCATGCCCCAGCCAAAATCATCCTCGACCTTCTTCTCTGGCTCCAGTTCAGGCTCCGGGTCAGGTATTGGCGCGGGTTCTGGGGCAGGGGGTCAGGAGCAATGGCAGCAGCGCCCTTTTTCTTCTTCTTGTCCTTTTTGGACGTGATCGTGAGGCCCCATGGATCCTCCTGCACCTTCTTCTCCGGCTCCGGGTTGGGTTGGGGTTCGGGTTCCGGTTCCGGTTCGGGTTCGGGCTCCGCCTCCGGCTCTGGTTCGGGTTCCGGCGCAGGCTCAGGCTCAGGCTCAGGCTCGGGGTCCAGCTCTTTCAGCTTCTTGGTCGCAGATGCCCATATACTAGAGAAGCCCCAGCCTTTAGAAGGCGCAGGCTCGGGCTCGGACTTGGTGACCTCGCTGTCGGTGGCCTTCTTCTTCTTGCCCTTTGAGCCCCAGGATAGACCCCAGTCTTCATCTTCAGCTGGTGGTTCGGGCCCGGGCTCGGGAATTGTCTCTGGCTCTGCCTCCGGCTCGTCGGCCTTGCCCTTCTTCTTCTTGGATTTTTTCGATGAAGTGCTAATATCCCATGGGTCCTCCTCGACCTTCTTCTCCGGATCGGGCTCGGGTGCTGGCGGTTTGGGTTCTGGCTCAGACTCCTTGACAGGCTCGACAACGGCGCCCTTCTTCTTCTTGGATTTCTTGCTTGTTGTGACGCCCCAAGCGTCATCCTCCACCTTTTTTTCCGGTTCCGGTATCGGCTCTGGCAGCGGCTCTGGTTTGGGTTCGGGTTCTGGCTCTGGCTCTGGCTCCTTGGGTGGCACCGGCTCGGGAGCGGCGGCTGCGGTGCCCTTTTTCTTCTTGGGTTTCTTCGAAGTAAGTGTGAGACCCCAGAGATCCTCTTGGACTTTCTTTTCTGGCTCGGGCGCGGGTTCCTTCTTTTTGGCGTCAGTCTTGATGGAGACAAAGGATGGGTAGATGGAGTCGGCTGCGTGTTTCACCTCTTCTTCAGCAGGCTTTTCCGGCTCCGGTTCCGGTACAGGCTCGGCTGCTTTGGCACCCATCTTCTTTTTCTTGCCAGTGATGGAAGCGCCCCAGCTAAATTCAAAGTCGTCGGCCTTGGCTTCTTCCGCTGGCGGTGGCGGAGGTTCTTCGGTAGTCTCCTCGACAGCCTTGTCCTTGTTCTTCTTTCCGAATAAGTCAAAGTCATCGTCCAAGGATGTAGTCGTCTTTACAGGCTCAGGTTCCGGAACAGGATCGGCCGCCTTGGCGCCTTTCTTCTTGGACTTCTTGGAGGTGGCGGTCGTGAAGCCCCATGGATCGGCTTCGACCATCTTTTCCGGCTCGAGCTCTGGCTCGGGCTCGGGCGGGTCAAAGATTGTGCTGGTAACATTGTTCTTACCGAGCTTCTTCTTTCCCTTCTTGGACGTGGCCATGCCCCAGGCGTCGTCCGCCGCAGGCGCCGGGTCGGCTCTTTGGCGGGCGGCTCTACCGGCTTAGGCTCTTCAGAAACAGGGTCGTCAAAGAAAGCGGCGGCCGTGGCCTTCTTCTTCTTGTCCTGTTTGCTAGAGGCAGGGGTGAACCAGTCGTCTTCCGGCGGGGTCTCCGTTTTGGCGGGTTCAGCCTTAGCCTCGGGTTCTTTGGCCTTCTTCTTCTTGCTGCCAACGGCACCCCAATCGCCCCAGACGTTGTCCTCTTCCTTCTTTTTCTCGACAGGGGCGTCGTCGCCCCAGAAGCCGGCCTCCTTCTTTTTGGCGGTGTCCTTTGTATTGCCGAAGCTGAAGCCGAAAGCATTGTCCTGGTTATCCTCCGCAGGAGCAGCAGGAGCTTCCTCAGGCGGCTCATCTTCGCCGAAAGCGCCGAAGCTCATGGCCTGCTTGGTCTTCTTCTTCGGTTTGGGCCGGTTGATACTCCATGGATTGTCGTCCTCCTTCTTCTCTTCCACGACAGGGTCGGCCTTGTCTTCCGACTTGCCACCAAATCCCCATGCGGAGCCCGTGTTCCAGGAGTTGCCCCACGCGCCAACAGATTGTGAGGTTTTACTTGTTGAAGAGTTGCCGAGACTCGCATCGTTCGCCGGCCTGTGTCGTTGAGCTTGATTTCTTGAAAAGCGTCGGGTTCGCCAGAGGGCGCAGTGTCTACAAGGTCCGCGGATTCCGAGTTAGCATTTGTGACATCTCAAGTACAGAGAGGTTGGCATTTCTCACCCTTCTTTTTCTTGCCACCAACAGCAGTAAAGTTGCCCCAAATGTCGTCGGCGGGTTTGTCGTCTTTCTTGTCGTCGCCGCCTTCGCCAGCACCGCCAGCGCCACCGCTGCCCGCGTCCTTGTTGGCCTGGTCGCCAGCATCGCCTTCCTTTTTCTCGCCCTCGTCACCACCGCCACCACCACCACCATTGTTGTTGTTGATGTGGTTCACGTTGACTGGCTGTGCTGACGGCTTCTTCTTCTTCTTGGCGGCTTGCCAGAAGCCGTCGGTGGAGGAGAAGTCGATAAAGTTCATGTTGGGGTCGGTAAAAAGGTCGCCAGAGTCCTTCCGGACGGGGCGGCGAGAACCACCTGCTGATGTTGCCGATGGCTCGCCAATGGGTCGATCGGAGGGTGGTATGCGTCGATCTGCGCAAGCACCGATCTGGTGAGGGTCGAGGAGGGCCCGTCGTCTTCTGGTGTAGGGGGCTCAGGTGCGCAAGGCGTACGCAAATCCTGTGCCCATTTCGGGGAGACGCATGGCACAATGAGGCGCGATGTATGGCACGGCTTCTTCAATGTCGAGCGATTCGGTGTCCTAGAGGAGCTCTGTTTGCAGAACGGTGTTAGTGAAATGTGAAAGGGTATGAACGACACAATTTGTCAACACATTGATGCGATAATGAGGAAATAAGGGTGGTCCAGTCGTCTGAGGTGATGACGACGTCGCGTGTCGCTGTGCGTGAGTTGATATTAATGCGATGCGCCGGGAGCGCGTTCCGCTAGCTACTTTGACGATGGCTGGCGCGTGAGAAGAGGGGGAAAGGATATTGAGGGGAAACATCTTTTGCATTCTCCGAGGGCCTTCCACGCTAGACTGGGCAACCCCCTCTTCTAGAATGTCGCAACAAGACGAATGGAACAGCTTTTCGCAGAAGGCGTAGCCGGAAGAGAAATCAAAAGGCAATGTAAATGATACAAGAGGAACAGTTTGAGATACACACTGGGCAGGGACGTCGCCACCGAGCACAAAGCCACCAGCCAGCCAGGTCGTGGCCAAACCGCAGAATGCGCGTTGTATTATTCAACCCCGAATGGCACAGCTCCACCCAACGTCGCAAACAATCATAGTCTCCTTTTTGAGGCGGCAGGTGGACAAATGGAGACAAACCCCTGCTCAGTGTGAAGCGACAAAAACTGCGTAGGCGGTGGATGTGTAGGCAGCGGAAGAGGAGGAAAAAAAAGTCATCTTACTCGTAGTTGAAGCCATGCAAGGGATATAGAGTGAAAGCGCAAGCGCAGGTCATCGGATGACCATGGCAAATTGGCGATGTCGGTATTGGAGTCGATGTCGGCTGTGGTCATCGTATCATCCCACCCAGTCATTCGCATCCCGTGGCAGGACCAGGGTTCGCAGGCGTATACGGCGCTTTTTAGGGCTGCGCTGCCGGGGCGCGACATCAGAAGATTGGCCGCGGCCATTTTGATTGTCTTGCAGGCTGACGGTACGCTGGGGAGCAGATGTCAAACTCATGGACGCAGTGGGAAAACGAGAGCCGGCAAGACTCGACGTGTCTAATAGCGAAAGCAAGCGAGTAAGTGAGAGGGTGCGGTAAACGGCGGGAGAAGACGCGGTCTCGAATTTTGTGCATGCAAGATGGGCGATGTCGTCGTCTTGTCGTTCGTGTCAGTATCAAGGGCGTCGTGGGAAAAGATTGTCGAGTTCGGCCTAAATGTTAGATATTTCAAAGCAAAGGGTATGCCAACACAACGGACGAGTCTGGGGAAAGCGCTGCACGCAAACGACTGCTGAAAAAAAGAAAAAAGGAGACGGGAATACCAAGAAGGAGACAAGTTCAAGAGATAGAAGGGGAGTATAGGGGAGCGAGGAAAGGGCCAAACGAGCAGAGCGAGAGTCGGTGAGTATCTGCAACGCGATTTGCTGAACGAAAAAAAAACAGTCAGTTTTGGCTGGCGGGACCGAGTGGTGTCCTCCTATGTGAGGAGGCTGTCTATCCGTTTATGCTTTGTCTGCGCGTCCGGTCCGTCGCCATCTTACAAAGTAGGTTGCAGCTGCAAGGGCGGCGCGGGCTGAAGATCGTGCAGGAAATGGGGTTAGATAACATGACTGGTGCTTGCTTCTACGAGTGAGAAGGAATGGGAGGGGTGACATGGGACGTGTGACATGGGACGTGAGAGGACCGTGTAAGGGAGGGGGGATCATGAAGACAGAAGATGGTGGAGGGAAACAATAGAGAGAGTCGGACGGTGAGGCCATGGAGGGCGGCTCTGTGTGACACACCTGTCGCGAGCGGGAGGGGCGAATGCAAGCGCAAAAGGGTGAGAATGAATATGAACCAAACCCGGGCAGTAAAAAGTAAGTTTTGAGGGACAAGTAATAAAGTGTGAAGAGGAATGAGACTGTAGAGTATGAGACTGTTGTGAGCGCCGCCTGAACGAGTAAAGAACGAGCCAGACAGCTGCCCAAGAAGAGGCTAGGGAGGGGCAGAAAGTGACGACGAAGTGGTGAGGAGCTCAGTTGGAGAAAATACAGAGGACGTGATTGCAGGCGTCCTTGCGAAACATACTCGAGTGAATCATAGATGGGCCGAGTGAGGAAAACGCGGCTCGTGCAAATCGAGCGTCGCAAAGTGCAGGCCATGCGCGCAGGTGAGAAGACAGAGAGGGGGGAGGTGTGGGGGGGGGGCAGACTTCAACTCAGTCTATCGTGATGGAGGGGCCAGAAAGCAGGACGGGGAGAAGGGGACGCAGAAGGTGTGGGTGGTGTGGTGTAGTATTCGCAGATGTTTGTGAGCATACGAGACCTCTGTCTAGGGCGAGAAAGCGCATATGAGAGAGGACACGGACGGGACAGACAGCGCACAAGACGGGTTGGAAGCCGGGCGCATCGGACTTGAAGACTGTAGGAGTGGGACCACATACCAAGAGGCGATGCGGCGCCTGTTGTCGACCAGCTGTGTTTGGAGCGGTCAGAGGCCTGAGTAGCAGGCGGCGAAGCAAGCGGGAAACGAAAAGACAATGCGAATGTCGCAACAAAGCAACAGTAACGACAACCGTCCAGAGTGCAGAGTACGGAGCGTGGGCACAAGGGGACAGTCAGGCTCGGGTCGGGAGACGAGGCGGCAGACGAAGCGGCAGAAGGGGAGTGCCGAGACCTCTGGAGCCGTCGGTTGGTCGCTGGACGGGGGCGAGGCCGACGACTGCACGGCTGCTGTCGGGTGGTGAGAGGTGGAGGTGAGAGGTGAGAGCGCGAGAATGGCGAGACTGTTGACAGGGTCGTCGTTCGCAGTGTGGTTATGGTGCGTGGTGGGCGGTGGGCAAAAGCTCGATGACGGCCGTCTTCGTGTCTTCGTCGGGCTTTGAGGAATCTCCTCGTCTTTCGAAATCGGGGTCAAAGCGCGTCGTCTTCCGTGCGACGCGAAAACCTCCTCTGTTCGTATCCGCGCTGTCGTCGATTTGTCGCTTTGTCGCTTTGTCGGATTTCCCGTAGTGGGAGGTGTTGTGGGCGGGAAAAGAGAAAGAAGAGATCCAAACAGAGCGAGGAAGAAAAAAGTTAGAAGCCCGCATGGATGTGTGGAAACTGGGGATGGCTGGGAAAGGACCCGCGAAGGGCACCTGCCGCTGTGGGCACTCTACAAGTACGAGTAGTTGCTGGACACCCATTTTCCAGTCATTTATTTCGGTATTCTGTATTTCATCTACAACATACTGGTGCACCAGAGACGATCCGTTGCGTAACAAGGTCGACCAAACTTTTATCTTGAGAATGAAACAAACACAAGCAGAAGAAAGGAAAACGAGAAGAAAAAAGAAAGAAAAAAGAAGAAAAAAAAAACAATGGACGATAGAGCTAAACCCTCCACATTCGATCGGAAGCAGCATCGCACCCTCTTTCCTAGTTCTGTCAAGACAACCGCAGGGAGACGTTCGTTCCTGCCGGATGACCTGCTGCGTTTGGGGGCATTTGGCTGGTGGTTGCCGTTTGTGGATGCCCTCAGTCGTGCTCCTTCCCTGTGTTGACGGTTTGCGCTGATCCCGCCTGCCCAGTCTCACCAGTCTAGCCGTCTGGGGACAGAGGGCGGCGCTCAACGGGAAGGGTCAACCGATGTTACTCCTACTTTGTCGTGAGACACCTGCGACTGGCAAAGTTGGACTCGTCGGGTGATGGAAGAGGCAGCGATTGGCTACAGACCCTTTACGCTGTTATGGGCAGCCTCTCAGGCTCTCAGAATCTCAGGCTCTCAGCTCTCAGCTCGCAGCTCTCAGCTCTCAGATGTCTCGTTGTTCGGCTCTCTACTCCGTCGCTTTGCATTTGATTGCATCCACTACTCGCACGCTCCGTAATGACAGTCGCCCATGTGGACAAAGGAGAGCGGCCGGTGCGTTTGCTTGTCTCTGTCAACTTGGTGCTGAGAGCATCTCTCTTCACGATGCGTCGCGATTGATCAACAGCTCTTGGTCTCGGGACACACATGTCGCGTTCGCGTTCTTTTGTACGTGTCTCGATTTTGTGTGTGCCGCCCTTCTTTTTCAGTCTCGGCATTTTCTTTTTCTTTCATTGCCTTTCCTGTCCCTCGGTTTCCCTCACCTAAACCCTCCAATCCACCCCTGACCGTGCCCAAATCGTTGCCGGGTCAGAGTTGTTTGGAGTCTGTGCGGAAGGAAAATGGGTGCAAAAGACAGGACGGGAGTTGGACGATGTCATTACGGAGCACGGAGAAGCGAACGGCAACTCTGTGGGCAAAGAAGCCTTCTTTGGGGTGGCCAGAGAAAACAGAAAAAGAGAAAAAGAAAGAAGACAGAAAACAGAAAACAGAAAACAGACAAGAGAAAAACACGGGAATAATTGCGGTGGCAGGGGGCTAGCTCAAACAGCCGAGTCAGGCCCGGAGCAAGAGATGTCAAGCAAGGAAGCCTACAAGTACTCGTACAAAAGGCCGTTACTTCGTCCAAAGATTGTCCCAGGGGCTGAAACGAGATCATCCGCAGCAGTTTGACGGACCTGTCCATGGACCACCAGAGACGAGGCAAACCTGGACTTTGTACGCAGACGTAGTATTGGATTTCTTCTTTTCTTCCATGGCGACTTGGCCGCCCGCACGACGTGCGTGACTACGCGAATTGCAGGAATAGAGTAGCGTCTTGTGACGTACGACGTAAATAAAGGATAAGAACCGAAAAAGAAAGAGAAAAAGAAAACATCCACAACAACGCGGTCTGGGAATCGCGTCAGAGTCGCGTTGGACTAATCAAGAACAATGACAAAACTCGGACGGGGCGCTATTCGCCGCCGAACCGTCGCGTGGCAAACTAAAGTCGGGTCTTTCTAGCTCTCTAGCATCTTTGGCTCTACAAAGTATGTCCACCGCCTTTCCTGACGTCAACGCCTAGTCACAGAGTAGTGATACATATGGCGCTGGGCAGATGCGCCATGAACGACACCCATTCGAGCTGATACTGACTCTGACCGGCGGTGCCACTTGGGATGCACAATTCTTGCCATGCTGGACGACCACCTACGCTCTCTCCATACAAAGTACGTGGACTCGGAGCATTGCTGCTGGCGCCCAGCGAAGCGCAAAGGATCACTACTGAGTACTTTGTACAACATAATGTACGGATCGCTCCATGGAGCAAAATATGGGTGGACCCATACGAAGTAGTGCTTCATGGTGCTGCAGCGGCGCTGGTATCACGCTAATACCATCCCGTACAGTGATGCAGCCGGTGGCAGTGGTCACGCTGCATTGTGGGCCAGGCTTGGCTGCAGGCGCTGTCGAAACATGGGAAAATCGAAAAGAGGATGTTGACTCCATGTCCAGAGTCGGCTGTGCCATCTGATAGCGCGAACCAAGAAAGCCGTCTTTCAACGGCCAAGCTCTCAGCTTCCATCTCGTCGCCGCCATATCGACCCTCACGTGCTTTACGAGTACTTCGTAGTTGACGCCGGCCACCTTTACCGTTCTAGACTGGGCCTGGTTTCCGTACTCAGGTTGGGTAGGCTTGCATGCAAGATACTCGTGGTTTCATGCTAGCTTTGGTCGACTGCCGCCGAAGAGCCTCCACTCGGTATTTTGTCCGCTGCTCCATATTGCTTCCAAGGACAACGGGCGATGCTCCGGTGTCAAAAGAGAGCCAAAAGAATACGACGGACGTATTGAGAAAAGCAAAACAAATAAGATGCATAAACTGGCCGCATGCCTTGCAGTAGGCTCCTCCCCCATAGCTGCGTGCATGGGGCAAGTCTTGACATTGCTGAAGAAGCTGAGAGAAGATCCCTGGACAAATCACGTCGTACGGAGCAAAGAGCGTCAAACTACTTCGTACTGGCAACGGCTGCACTACTCGTTGGATGACGACCCGCCCATCACGACCCGCCCATCCCCGTCTGGGTGGATCGGCGACTGGGGAATGGCCTGTCTCGCAGCTCGCCTCTAAAAAGCAGGATAGCGTGTCGCTCACCGCCTCGCTGTACAGGCGGCTTCGAGGGCTTCCAAAACGCAGGCTCGTAGGCAGCAGGGAGAGCAGACGTATGGGGGTAGAACGAAGGAACGACGAGAGAAAATCGCAGTTTTGGAAGAAAACAAAAAGAGGGCATTGGGACGGCGATTCGGCTGGCAGCATACCTTACTTTTTGCGTGAGGACGACAGCCTCGCCTGTACTTCGTACTCTGTAGCTTCGACGCCACGGTATGTTCTGCTTCCCCTCACCGCTTCTTGCAGATGTGCGCCCCGAAGGACGAGAGGTGGGCTTTCCTCTCTTGACATATCCTTACCGGTGGGCTCGTATGTGGATCGGCGAGGAACGAAAACAAACCAAAACTCGCAACGTGTCAAAGGGACTCCATGGGGAGCCCAGGACGGAGCATTGGCCAGGCCAAGCAGGCACAACATGGCATTGGGAGTCCTGACGGCAGCAACGCATCCAGCGCACTCCGCCCGTGTGCAAGAAAGATCTCCTCTTGGGCATCAAGACAGCCAGACCAGGCGCAAACAATGCATGCGACGTCTGTGCAGGGAAGCCTGCGATGACCCGCCTCGGACGCGAGGAGCGGAACGTGAACGGGGCTTCCCGGGGCAGGTCGGTCGTGATATGGCGGACGCGGCTCACAGTCCTGACCAGCTGCTCGTGGTACTGAGACACGATGGCGATGTGCAGAAAGCCTCTGGTGGTGGCCAAGGTGCGTGCCGTCCAAGGTCCCGGCCCACGGTCCGCGTCGACTCGGCTCTGCTTTGGCCATCTTGTCTCTGGCGCAAACTAGCCGTCTTGGATGCCAAGCGGAAAGACAAAAGGCCTGGCTTCTTTGCGCGGATGGGACCATGAGTTTGGCCGCACGCGGACAGCGGACTAACCGTTCAAGACCCGACCAGTGTGCTACCTCAGGTCGAACCGGTTGAGATGAGATAAACGGAGCACATGTGTACATATTGGCTAGAGCATAGCCGTCTTGGAGGTAACCGTCTCATGTTGAGCATCTGGTCTTGAAGCAGATGCTGCATTGCAAGACTACACACAAGGAAATCAGGTATGCAAGAATGCGACGAAGTTGATTCGCCACAGAGTTGAGACTGTAGCGCGTCTACGAAGTATTCTCCGGGGAGGGGGCTGAGAGTAGCCAAATGTAGATGCAAATGCTAGACAGTCTATTCTGCGATTGGTCTGCCTGGTCACAATGCCACACAGCCACGTTGGAGGACCTGAAAGCAACATGCGTTGCCTCTACTTCGTATGTCCCTATTATCTTGTCTCTTTGTTGCAAATCACTTGCTTTGTTCGCTGTGCGTTTCGAGCTCTTGCCTGTACAAAGTATGGGACGACTACGACACTCCTGTTTCATCGAGCGACAGGGGAATGGGCTCGGCCTGGGGGGGGAGTCCCGAGAGTCGGCTCACGGGCGAACTTGAGGATGGAGAGACTAGTTTGAACGACACATCGATACGAGCCCGCTTTCTTCACTTCAGTCCCAGCCCTGACAGCAAGCTGGGCGTCATTCGAGTGGCCATTCTATTATGGAAGCGTGCCTTTCGGCTTTGGGCACGCCGCGTCTCGGTTTAGTGCGTGCGATCGCTGCGGCCGCGATTGCCGCTCGTAGGACGTTTGAGAATAGCCGTAGCCTGACCTCGTGAGGTGAGGGCGGTCGCATCTCGAGCCATCCTTGCTCAAAAGCGGCCCCTGTTCTCCTCTTCTCACCAGCTGCTCACACCCCGGTCGGCGCTCACGCTTTCGCCTCGTCTTGAGCTGCCAACATTCCACAGCAAGCCTTCCTAACAAGCTTCTAACAAGCCTTCCTTACAAGCCGCCCTTTATTCTCCCGCTCTCTTCGTTTCCCGACCTCTCGCCTCCACTGAAATCCAGCGCATTGCCTGCCGTAGGCCACAAAGGGACCGGCAACCACCCAGGCCAACGAAACAAAGAGCAGGGCCTCCTTTCGAAACAGCCAGAAACCGTGACACAAGGGAGACAAACGAGGACGGCACAATTGCCAGCTCGGTAGCAGCACTGGCCGCGCACGTCGAATAGCCAGACAACACGATGCGCCACCCTTTGGCCTCATCCTGAGATCGTCACGTTCTTCCCATCTGCGCACATTCACCTCTCCCTGCGTTGTTCACCCTCTACCGATCTTGACCTACCCCCACACCGGCCTGGTGTTGTACGAACTGAACATTAACGTGCAACGACTTTGTTGAGCGACATTGTGGGAACCGCCTCCCGTCAGAGGCACATACCCGCGCGCGCCGACGCCCCAGCTGACCCTCACGCCCCCCTTCCCCCTTCCGTAGCCGCCATGCCGGTTCTCACGTTCCAGTTCGCGCACCCACTGCCCGCCGAGTGCCAGCCCCGGCGTGTGCTCGACGCCCTGTACCGCTACGAACCGCTCATCACACCCAACCCCTACTTGGCCTCCTTCCGCCGCCGGCCGGTCGACCTGGCCGAGATTTTCGACGATCCTTCTTCCGCGACGACGGGACGGCGCTGGCTGCCTTTGAGGTCGTCGAGCGCATCGTTCTCGTGCCGGGCGTCGCCTCCAAACACGTCGTGATCCCGTGCGTCATGCAGCGCTTTGCCGACGGCGTGCGCTGCCGGAGCGTGGCAGTGGGCGGCGTGCGCGTATGGAGTACTTGGCGGGTCGTGCAGGCCGGGCAGATCCCGGCCGACAGCGCCACGTCCAAGACGTCGTCGAGTCGGTCGTCGACGCGCACATTGTCGACGCGCACATCTCGGGACGCGGGTCGGAGGAGCCGAAGCCACTCGCCGGCGCAGTCGCCCTCGCCCTTCGCCGCGGCAGCAGCACGCGCACAAGCACCCACGCCCCCGGCCACACCACCGACCGCTGCCGCTGCGACCGGCCGTGCGGTCGTCTTTCCCGCGAGCGGCTTGGGCTATGAGATTGTCGAGACGTCCCGCGTCGAGTGCGGGTCGCTCGTCAAGCCGTTTGTCAGCCGCAAGTTCCGCCAAGGCCACGTTGAGATTCTGCGCCTGGTTGTCGAGGCCGCCAATGCCGAGACGGAGCCGGCTCCGATGAGCTACGTGTACAAGTGAGAGGGCCGGTCTACTTTGTTTTTTTTTGGCATTCTTCTTCTTTGTTTTCTTCGTCTTTTGCTTTTTTGCGTCCTCTTTCTTTGCGGCGGACGAGATAGGCACTCCTGTACATGCGACGGCGTTGGGGCGTCGGGGCTGTTGTTCAAAGTCTCGGCAAAGCTGGGGGTTGCCTCTTTCTTCGCTTCCTATATACCTTGGCGGCCGATGGACTGCCAACTAGACATTTTTGCTTATGCAGCCATTGCATTTCCTTGAATCGAACGAAATGGACAAGAGTTAAAGTGCCTTCTTCCTCGGTCTCTCCGCCCCAGCCGCCTTCTTTCTGCTCATGCCGGCCATCCGTTTACTGCTTGATGGTGTACGCAAGCTTGCCGCCGCTGACCTTGTTGGCCTTGAGCTCCTGGAGGCCGTGCAGCACGCCCTCAAAGTCGTCACCGCCCCGGTTGACGTACGTCCGCGCGGGCTTGAGCTTGCCGTCGCTGATCAGCGTGCGCGTCATCTCCCAGAACTGCTGGGCAAACTTGAGGTCGCCCGCGTTGGCCTCGAATGGCATCCACTTCTCAAAGGACTCGCCAAAGGCCGTGTAGTACAACGAAAAGCTGCCACCGACGCGCGCGTCAATCTCCTTGAGCGGCTCCATCGGGTTGTTGAGCAGCTGGTAGTACTGCAGGCTGTCCGGGCCAGAGGCGAGCGACGGCGGCGTCAGGGCCATGGCCTTGGCGCAGAACAGGCTCGTCTCCGGGTAGGAGACGCAGTCCCACGAGTAGCGCAGGGCACCGCCGTCCAGCACCTTTTTGATCTCGGCCAGCGCAGCGTCGGTGTCGTGGTAGTCAATGACCTCGGACGCGCCCAGCGACTTGAGGTACTCGGCGTGCTTGGACGACGCCGTCGTCAGCACACGGTAGCCCGACAGCTTGGCGAACTGGATGCCCAGGATGCCCGTGGCTGTGGCGCCGCCGTAGATCAAGACGTTCTCGGGTGTGGTCAGCGGCTTGTCGGGCATGGCCAGCTTGAGGCCCTGGTACAGGCCCTGGCCCACCGTGGTGGTTCCGAGGGGCATGCTGGCGGCGTCCTCGTCGGACATGAAGTCGGGAATCTGAAAGGCCAGGTCCGGCTTGGCGACAATGTAGTCGGCAAAGGCACCGTCCTCCTTCTCCACCTGGTTCCTGCACGGGGTCAGCATCCACAACACATGAACGGGCTGGCCGCCGGGGTAGACGTACGATCCGTGGGCACCGCCGGCAATGCGGTCGCCGACCTTGAACGGCTGCGTCACGTTGGGGCCGACCGCGACAACGACACCAGCATAGTCGCAGCCCACACGCGTGCCAGTCGGGTTTCCGCCAAGAAGGAAATCAGCCGTCTTCCAGTCCGTGGGGTTGAGGGCCACGGCCTTTGTGCGAACAAGGAGGTAGCCGTCGCGCAGCTTGGGCGTCGGCACGGCCGGGTCCAGGGCGATGTCGCCCTGGCCGCGGACAACAAGGGCCCGCGTGGTGGGAGGAATCGACGGAGACATTTTGAAGAAAGCTGTCGGGTTGGTAGAAGCTGAGAAGCACAATGTTGGGTATCGAGAGACAGGGTCTAGAGAATTGCCTAGGTTAGAAGAGGGCCGCTCGCTGTACGACGTATTTATGTATGACCAGTGGCCATTGAAGCTGCTGGAAAGTGGATGTGGGAGGACCACAGCGGGGACGAGCCGCCGAAACAGTGCTAGACGGCGTGCCACATGAAAGGGAACGAACGCGGAGACACAACGTGTCTTGGGCGGGAGGAAAAGAGCATACCGAGAAGAGAAGCCGTCAAGGGTACGAGGAAGTGGAATTGGCTGTAGAGACTGCTCGACTGCACATGCGTTTGATTGACCGCTTTCAATTGTGTTTATTCTGGTCTACAAAGCAAGACGGCGAGTGCCTTTCTATATGTACATGCTGTCTCGGGCACCGGTAGGTTCCGTGGTGCCGAGTACAGAATAGCAGGATGACCAAGCGCTCAGTTGTTATTCAGCCTGCAGGAGAGCACCATGGACAGCGCCAGGCCGGTTGAGGAGCGAGCTGTTTAGTACGGATTCTACGAGTACATGTACTCGTACAAACTGGCACGGTGGGAGAATCAGCGTTGAGCTGTTCGATCTACAGCTCGCGGCTCCGATGTGTTTGATCTCTCGGTCGGCCTAGGCACTGGCACCTGTTTTTGAGGGGTTGGAGTCGTCAGATTGGTACTTTTACCCGTGCCGTGCCCCACCATCTTTGGAGCTTCTCACGAATGGCGCGTCCTAACGTACTCGTTCTTCATGGCAGGCAATATTCGCAGCCTTTTTGCCGAAAACCGTCCGCTTGTTGGCTCCATCTTTTCTAGATCAACGCGTTGTACGAGTACTCGTAAAGAGTGCTTCGAGCCTCCTGCCAGTGACTTCTTCTCAAAGTACGGAATACTAGTTCACCTCCCTTGCTCATGCCTTCTGTCCCCCGTAATCCACTGAAGGAAGCACTATCCGTAGAAATCGTCAGTCACGTTTTGGCGGAGTCCTTCGTTCTATTCTCATGTTTAGCACCACTCACCCAGGGCCTCGAGGGACTTGCGATCAAAATCTTGGTGTTCTTTGGGTAAGCGGTGTTCTCCGTCTTTTCTTTACTTTGCTTTCATTTACTCAACGCTTTGGCGGGTCTTTTTCTTCACCTTCCTATTTCCGTCTCCCTCTCGCTGCCTCAAAGCTGCCTCAAGCTTTCTCCTCGGCCAAATGAGAGGTTGGCAGCCCGAGACTTCAGTTCAGGCTACAGGTCCCACTTGCTGTAGATGTACTCGTACTATTGATACCTCTCTTCTCTGAAAATGACTGACGCGTGATAAGTGCACTACTTGTAGAATAAATGGGTTCATTGACGAATTGTATGCAGCGTTGGTCGTTGAGCGGAAACTAAAAACAGACTTCAGCAGTCGCTTCTACGAGGAGGGTGGACGTGTGATTTTCATGCTCCTCGGATAGCAAAGTGTCTCTCTTTGATACGTCATCGAGTGCAATCGGTGCGCTGCGCTGTATTGATTCAATCAGCTTCGTAGACTGCGCCCGCCACAGCGGCGTTCATGGCCACCTCTTTTCCGATATGGAAGCGCCCTCCCACTCCCTTTGAATCGCAGCATTTGCTCAATACCGCATCCACCTTCGCCCTTGAGTATCGTCTTGCGAGTACTCTCGAAGAACCATTGTGAATTCCTATCCGCATAACAGCGTGGTGGGGACGAATGGGGCCCACCGTGGTCGTGCTCAGTGGGCCTACGATGGCGAAGCGGATGCTTAATAATTCGTCGACGGTTGGCTGGTGGACAATCTGTATTTCAAAGCGTCTAGATGCCCAGAGAATCCCTTGGAATTGTCAGGATGCTCGACAGCTTTTGCTGCTCAAAGCTACACGCGCAGACAATCTTGTCGCGGAGAAGAAAGATGATGGCTTCGTCCAAACGGTACTTTGTGAGTTGGAGACTTTGGGCGGATGCGGGGGACAGGCGGTGGTCATTAGCCCCTCTACGAAGTATGACCTCTTCAAGCTCCGTTCGTTCTTCTTTGGACCGGGATTTCAATTTGTGAGAAAAGAAAGAAATCAAAAAAGAAGATCAAAAAACAAGGAACTTGCGCCGTCTTTTATTTTGTTTCTACACCCCCTTATCTTGGCAGCTTTTCCCAGCATTGTCTCGTCTGCAAGGGCGAAAAGTTCCCGAGCCACTCATAAGCTGCATCGAACCATCCTTTGCGACTGTCTCTTTGCTCATTCTCTACGACGTTGTTGCTTGGGACATGGCGCAACAAAAGTACCACGCAGCCGTTGCTGAACCTAATATTCTTTTTTCCAAAAGAAATAAAGCAAATAAAAAGAATGCGCTTTGCATAAAGCTAAATCATAGGTGCGATAGACGGGGTCGTTCAAGGGTCGCATCTACGGAAAAGTACTTGCAGCATGTGGCAGCCAATGCGCCGCAAATGGAACAATGATGGAAAACAGACGCTGATCCGACATCGGTTTCTTCGTATCTCACAGAAAGGCATCTGGCAAAACCGACGAAATGGAAAAAGGCTGTATTCGTACACGTACGAGTACTCGTAGAAGTGCAGACACAGATCTCTACGCAGAAAAGCCATGACGAGTGAGGTTGAAAGCGGCTTGAGCAACGTCTCCAAACAGTAGCCGAGAGGAAAGACGTCCAGATACAGATAACCAAAGGGGTGTGTCAAAAGTAAAATGGCAAAAGAGAAGAAAAAAAAACAGCGAGACCAAATAGAAAAAGCAGTGATTTATCAGCGGCTCCTGTCCATACACACTTGAAACGGCGTGCCATGCGTGTATGGAGCTGCAACGCAACAAGAAGAAAAGCCAAAATTGACATCCACGGTGGGGGAAAGCCAGAAGCAAGAGGGGTCGTCAAGGTTCAAGAGTAACAACATAACCACAGCATCCAAAGTCATAAAGGTCCCAAAACATGGAAAATTCCAAATACCCAAATACCCAAATACCCAAATAAAAATCAGGCGCAAAGCACTTTGGTTCACTGGCCACCCAGATCTGAGTTGTAGCCAATGTCGCCATAATTTTCACTCATGCTGCCTTCGCCAAAGCCAGTGCCAGGGCCAGAGACGTAGCCGCCATCGTCGCCGTCGTCAAAGTCGCTAGCATCGAAACTGCTACGTCCGCTGAGGTCGTCCTCCATACCCGAGCCCGTGCCACTCATATCCACCTGGGACCAGTTGACCTGCGCGAGCGCCGGGTACTGTGCCAGGAGGGCCGCGGGCAGCGCATAGTTTCCGGCCGCGTCAATGGGGTAGCCCGTGCTGGGGTCGATTTGCGGGGTGGCTGGGCCATCATCATGTTCTGCTGCATGTTCTGCTGCGCAGCCGCCTGCGCCTGCATGTGCTGTTCCTGCCAAACACGCTGGGTCTCCAAGAACTCCTCGTCCAGAACCGGCTTGATGCAGATGCGGCCCGCCTCGGACCGGAAATGGCGGCCCAGTGCGTCGGCACGTGCAAAGCGGCGCCCGCAGCCCCATTCGCCGCCGGTTTTGAGACTGCCCCTGCAGACAAACTTCTTCTCGCCACTGTGCAAGCTCTCGTGGCGTTTCCGATCGTGTTGACGGGCAAAGGCTTTGCCGCAGAATGTGCACACAAAGGGACGCTCGTCCGTATGCGTGCGCAGATGTGAGCGCAGGTTGTAGGCGCGCGTGAACCGCTTCGGGCACAGCGAGCACTGGAAGGTCGCCGGGTGCTTCTGCGCGCGTTTCGTGCCAGCGCCCGAGATGGCTCCGCCTGCCGCGCCAGCATCGCCGGAATTGGCCGCAGCGAATTCGGGTCGGCAAGGCGAAGGGCCATCATGTTGTTCGGGACCGCCGATGTTGACAGTCTGCGACGGTTGCCAGCCACAGCGCTGCCAGACCGCTCCAGCGGCGACAGAGACCGCGAGGCATCGGACCGTGGACTTGAGCTGACATTTGGCGACAGGCTGCTGACACTGAGGTTGGGTGAGGCACTTCCACTGTATGGGTCGGTAATGGCACGGCGTCTGGCACGGCCTGATGGACGCCGTCTTGTTAGCAATTGCGCTTCTTACGCTTTGGGGGCTGCAACGGTGCGTGTACATACCACGCTGCTCGGGTGGGTGAGTGCGTCCGTGTCAAGCATGGCCTTGCGATCAAACATGCCCCTCGAGGCGACGGTAGTCGGTGCAAAGTCAATCTCGATTGTGGGTGCGATCTGGGGCATGGGCTGGGTCATGTCGGCGCTGGTTGTCGGCAGCTGCGGGAAGGCCTCGGAGCCAGAGGCGGCGCCATAGGAGTACGACGCGTACGTGATGTCGGTAGGTGCTTGCAGCAAAAAGTTGGTCGGCGCCTGGTTCACGTCTGGCACGGCCTGCTGGGGCACAATGCGCGGGGAGATGGCAGGGCTGTGAGATGGGCTACGTCCCACGTAGCCACTGGATATGCTGAAGCTGTTGATGCCGTGCAGCTCCTGGTAGACATCGCCGTTCTCCTCTGCGCGCAGCATGGGAGAGCTCTGCTGGTGTTGTATGGAGTCGGCAAAGCTGTCTTGGCCGGCAACGGACGGCGAGTGGCCGCCGATGGAGGACGCATCCGAGTACTCGGAGGCGGTGCGGCGGTGGCCCTGGAAGTGCGGTGGATTCCAGTCGTGCATGAGCGCCGCCTCGGGCGCGAGTGAGGTGTTGCGCGAGTGACGCCCGACCGGCTGGACGAACTGGTTGTTGTTAAAGGACGGAGACTGGTGTGACGAGCCGGGTGTGAGGGCATCCACACCGAGCAGGTGTGGCGGGGTAGGGCTGTGGTGTATTTGTGAGGTGGCCATGGCGGCGTTGATATCCTGCTGCTGTGGCGGCTGTGGCTGGTCGAAGAGAGGGGGAGAGAACTGGTCGGCCGATGAGGTGGGGAAGATGGTGAAGTCCTCGTTGGGAAAGGCCTGCTGGGGGTCGAGGAAGCCTTGGCCGAACGAGGCGCTGGCGGGGTCGGCCTTGAGCTGGTCGGCGAAGGACAGGTTGGGGTCAAAGGCAAGGTCCTGCTGCTGAAGACCCGGCTGTGCAGTCGTGAGGAAGTTGGCTGCGCCGCCGCTGTAGGCAGAGAGGTCGGCGTGTGCTTGGGACGTGTTGAAGGCTTGTTGCGACGATGCGTCAAGAGCTAGACCCAGCCCGATGGCGTTTGAGTTGGAGATAGCCGCTTGGTAGTTGGCATCAAAAGCGCGGGCGGGAGAATGCGACGGCGAGTGGCTCTGCTTTATATCAAGGGCCTGTTGATCGACGGGGCAGGCGACCGGCCACGGGAGGGTTGTATCTGGTCCATAATGATCGATGCAGTTGGATGCTTGTCTTTGTGAGGTGTTGGTGTATGGAACACTCCGTTTGGTGTGGCGCGTGGTGTGTATATGCGTATGCGAAGAGCTAGCTTGTCTATGGATTCTATTCTTGTTCCGGGTGTGTATCGACTTTGACGTGGGACTGCCCCTTCGGTGCTGCTGGAACACAATGCGGGACCCCGGTGCGTGGCGCCCCGCCAGTTGCTTCGTGCGAGGGATTGCAAGATACGGAGTACGATGTACGTTTTGCGATGGACGGTAGCGCCTAGCGTGTGCGGGAGCAGGGCGCGGCGCGAGAACGAGCCCGACTGGTCGTACGTTATGACGCGCGAGTGCGTTTGCTGTGTCTGTGTGCCTGCGGTGAATCTCGTCAGGTTGCGTCCGTTTGGCTGGTCGGAGAGTGCATGGGAAGGAGACGGAGGGGAAGACAAAGCAAAACGACGAGGCAGACTTGGGTAGATTGCCAGTCAGCCTTTCCGCATAGAAGGTGGAGAGAAACTGTAATCATTGTGGCAGTGCTAGTGGTGCGGAGGGGCTGTGCAAAGACAGGGAATTGCTGACAGGCAACGCTGTACAACAGGCGGTCGGGCCTATCAGGGCGCTGCGCGGTACGAAGCTGAGACACTAGACGGGGTCGTTCGTGCCCGCAACTCGCGCAACCCATAGGGCAGAGACGAGACAGGGCTGTGAGTCTGGGAGCAAGGGACAGAAGACAACAGGACGAAAGGGGTAAGGCGCGAGAAGGTGGAAGACGAGCGGGTCGCACCAGAAGCTGCGCCAGAAGCACCAGAAACACCAGAAACACAGAAACACCAGAAACACGAGTTTCCAGAAAGCGCAGCACTGGCTGGTTTCTTTGCTTCTGCCATGGTGGTAGTCTCCCCTGACGTCGCCGAGGGCTCTTCGGAGTAGAGACAGGGCCTAGCGCATGCCGCGTCCCGCCCAGTAGGAACCGAGGGCAGGGGCCATACTGGGAGGGGTCCGTCGTATGAGGCTATGACCGCACGGGGAGTGTTGTGATGTACTCGTAGTATCAAGAAAAGGCTGTGCGGTCTGGGGCCAAGAAAGGTGCCGGCCGATGCTGCACATTCCCTCTTGAAGCAGACGAGGTTGTCAAGGAGGACACACGATGTAGGATAGACGGTATGCAGAGCAGTGGAGACGGGGCGGCGAGGCTGGAGAAGCCAAACATCAAGAAAGGAAGCGGGACAAACCTTAATTACCTGCTGGTTCTATTGCCTCGCGAAAAGGTTTTCGACGTTCTCGAGAACCTACTATAGGCTGTGGGAAAGGCCGCAGCAGGTGCCAGTTGCCAAAGGCCCCGGTAAACGATGTGCACCGAAGGCTGACTGAACTCGCGCGAGCCTGCCGAGTGTTGGCGGAAGTCGAGCTGGCGTCCGGAGTGTGTAAAAATAAACAGACGCCAGAGGCGAGCAAGTCAAACCACGCAAAGCCGAAAATAAAAACTGTAAAAACCCTGCCAGCGGTGCAGGGTGGATTGCAGTAGCGTTGTGGGATTCTATGGGATGACGGCAAGACTACGGCACGTCGTGACGGTTGGCGTTGGGACAGCGTAGAGGGTCGCAAAGGAGAGCCGGTGTCGTCGCTTTGAGGCTTATCCTAGAGAGCGCGGGCAGAAGGCTGAGGTGACGCCACGTTGATTCTGGCCAACGTCGAGCTCGTATCGGATCGGCCCCTGAGATCTGGGCCTGATGTGCGATCTTGTGAGGCGCGCGTCGAGGGCAGTGGGTATGCCTGGAAAAAGCTGGTCCGTCCGCTCAGCGGCTCTTGTGTTGGTTGTTATCGTGTCGTTCTGCGCCTGCAATCGGAGTTGGCAGCCGTTGGGTACGAGGGGGCGCCAGTTGGTGCCTGTCGCAGATTCGCAGATTGGCTAGCAGGGGACCAGTGACATGGATGCAGCAGCGTCTTTCTCTCGGTGGCACAGCCGCGGCGAGACGTTTGCGGGTGAACGTTGTCGAGCGATGTGCAGCTGGAGAAAGTCGTGAGAAAAAGAAAGGGGACAGGAAGAATACGAGTACGAAGAGAGTCAGAGGTGAGGTCTGCGCCAAAAGGGCAGGTAGAGCACCATTAGGCCAAAAGCCTAATCTGAGTGTAAGGAAGGCGCGGTTGACGGCCCAATTCACAGCCGCCGCCTTGTGGGGCGCCTACGGGAAATTTAGCTGAATTGGGAGAGGGGCGCTAAAAAAGACGATCAGGAGCTTCAGGTCCATCACGTGAAGATGCAGAAGAATCACATAAGCAGTATTAGATAAGCAACGTACAGACTCCGGGCGGAATACGAGTAACTCACTCCTTAAATCCTGCATCCTTTGTGTCACTTTTGGAGGACAAAAATAAAATCGCAAAAACAAGATCTCACTGGCCCGACATTCTCACTCGCCTTGCTGTAATACTGCAGCCTTTTGTCACCATCGGCTGGTAGCATTGTGTTATTTTTAGATCATCACGCAGCATCTACGCAGCTGGGACAACAGCAGCTTCTCAAATCGTGGATAGAAGCTATGAACATGGAACAAGACAATCAAAACATTCATCGAAAACACCAAATATGTCCGGCTCCATCTCCGTGCAACGACGTAAAGAGTACCCGACCCGTCCAGGACACAATCTGACAGTTTGTGTCCCCTCTTCGTCGGTACTCTCTTCCATCCGTGCTCTCCTTCAACCTCCTTCCCCGTCGTTTGTTCCCGGACGTCTACCTTGGTCCTTGGTAGCTGTGTCTGTCTTCTCGTGAGTGTACGAACCTCTTCAAACGGGGCAGTGTGCGCCCTACATGGCGTCTACTGTTCAGACCCGCCGTCGGTGGACGAGCTTGGCGTGCGCATGTGCGACGTCGTCGGCGAGGAGGGAGGCTCGGACGACGCCGGCGTGCCTGCCGAGGTCGCCGAAGCTGGGCCAGTGGTGCCGGTGGCTGACGACAGCGACGACAGCTGGCCGAGTGCGTCGCGGCAAATGTCGGCAATAGACGAGCCGCCGAGGAATTTGAGAACGGCCATGTCAATGTTGAGCTCCTTGAGGAACCAGGAGCGCAGCTCGACGGCGACGAGCGAGTCGATGCCCAGCTTGATGAGGGGCACCTTGCTCTCAATCTTGTCGGCCGGCAGCTGCAGGATGAGCTCGACCTTGCGCGAGAAGGCGGCCTCGAGGATGGACAGCGTCGCGTCGCCCTTGTCGGCGGCATCGGCGAGCTGGCTCAGCACGCGCGTGGACAGCTCGGCCTTGCCGCCAGCAGTGGTGGAGGAGGCCTGCTCCTCGGCCTGGCGGACGTGCGAGAAGATGGGCTTCGTGGGGAAGCGTGTGGCGGCATTGTACGGCACGCCGGTCATGATTTGCGGGCTGTGGCCGCGGCTGCGGGACACGGCCGAGTCTGGGTGGCCGGCCAGGATGGCCGAGGCAAAGATGTGGTGCATCTCGGTCTCGTACAAGCCGATATAGCCGTACATGCCGACTAGGCGGGCCTCGTACTGGCCGAGGGCGCGGTCGACGTAGCCGACACCGAGAAGCATGGCAATGTCAATGACGGCCGCGGGGAGGCCCCGCTGGCGGCGCTGGGTGGCGAGCGTGTGCATGTACATGTTGGCGGCGCTGTAGTTTGACTGGGCCTTGTTGCCAATGATGCAGGCGAGCGACGAGAAGAAGATGAAAAAGTCCAGCTCGCCGGGGGTCGAGAAGAGCTCGTCCATGTAGCGACTGCCGTCGACCTTGGGACCGAAGACGTACGAATAGTCGTCGAGCGAGCAGTTGTTAAAGGGCCTGTCACGCAGGACCATGGCAGCATTGGCAACACCAGCAATGGGCGGCATCTCGGCGCAGATGCGCGCGTGCACGTCCAGCAGATCTTGTTTGCTGGTGACATCGAGGGCGTAGACCCGGATGTCAGTGGCGCCACGGCGACGGAAATCGTCGAGCACATGCCGGTCGACCTCGGGGTTGCGGCTGGCAATGGCAATGTGGCGAGCGCCACGGTCCGCCATCCAGCCACAGATGGACAGGCCCACGGCACCCGTCAGGCCGACAAGGAAGTATGTCCTGTCGCTCTTGAACAGGCTGAGGGATGCAGTGGGGAAGACCTGTGCCACGACCGGGCTCGGCGTGGTCCAGCGGATCACCTGCGCAGGGGGGAGGCTGTTGGTGGGAAGGCCTGCCACGTTCTCGATGCCGATGATGCTATCGGCTGCAACGGTTCTTGTCGACGCGGAAGCCAGGGCACCGCGCAGAATGGCTGGAAGCGCAGAGGATGAGAGGCTGAGCGCGACGGCTTTGCCGGCCTGGGTCGCTCTGAACGTGGGGCGTGCATGGACGGCCGACTCTGCTCCCGGGGCCAACGTGTTGCCCACTATGCGGCCAATCACCTCCGTCTCGAGCGATGCATCGAGATTGGTGTAAGTCAGAGAGCCCTTGGGCAGCAGGCTCAGGACACGCCGCTCGTTGTCGTAGCGGTGGATGGTGGCTTGCGCGGCGTGGCGCTGGCCCGCAGCAGCTGTGGTCGTGGCTACGATTGCAACCGACTTGGCGTTGGCCGTGGCGACCAAGCGGTCCACGAGGGCTTTGTCACCGCCATGGATCCACAGCGTGCCATCGGTGTCGGACGTGATGCTCTCAACCAGGACATCCACAAGCAGCTTCTGGAGAAGCTCGGGCCTGCCTTTGCCATCATCTGTAGACAAGGTGGCCAGAATGCCGTCCGCGGCAACGTGGACGACGGAGCCGTTCGTGGGACTGGCAACGAGCACAGGTGTGTTGTCGTTGTCCAGGTCAGCGCCGATGCCGAGGAAGGCTGTCTTGCCATCCCGTGTACGCAGCGGGTAAAGGGACGAGGCCTGCAGCCTGACACGGTGTTGTCTGTCCGCCTGCGTGGCGCAGTTGCTGGCAATGTCGGCGCCGAGGTGCAGGGGCTCAGACTCGAGAAGCTGCATGTGGCCGGCCGCCTGCACAATCTCGACGTTGCTGACACCGTCGGCACCGTCCGGTGCGCCAAGGAGCAGCTTCTTGGCAATGGGTCGGCGGTCGGCATTGAGGCGGTCATTGAGCTCCTCGTCGCTCATGATGCGCGGCACAAAGACACGGCCATCCTCGATGCACATTTCGGTCTCGCGGACCCAGAAGACGTCGGCAAAGTCGGGGCTGCTGAGGTAGACGAGGCGAAGAAGAGCTTCCGTGAACAGCGTGGCCTCGGCCGTGCCCTGGCGGCCAAAGCCGCCCACGAAGCTGTCGACGTCCAGGAACTGCATGACCAGATGCGGCGACTCAAAGGCAATGACACGCGCCATGCCGACGGCCATGTTGGAGTAGGGCTCGGCAGTGCGGCGGTTCTTGGTGACCCAAAGCAGCGCGGCAGACTCGAGGACCATGGTCTGCATGCCCTTGAACTTGGGCTCGGTCATGCTCTTGAACATGGGCTCGTCGAGGTCGGCCAAGCACAGCACAGCGGCGTTGGCCAGCTCGACCGTCCCGATCGCGGCAATGTCGGGCACCAGGACGACGTTGGCTCCCAGTGGGCGCAGCAGACGGCGAATGGCTTGTGTGACGCGGTTCACGGCCAGCGTTCTGCCGCCAACAATGACAAGCGAGGCGATGGGCGAGGCGGCAACGGTGGCCGGGGCGCGGTTCCACGTGCCGACCGACAGGGGGTCCCTCAACAAAGCCACGCGGTCGTCGACGGCCTGTGTGCTCATGACAAGCCCGTAAAAGTCGTCGAGGTCGCTGCACGACACGTCGACGCCCGAGAAACCGGCGTCCTGCATGAGCTCGTCCCAGCGAGCCTCGCTGGCAGCGGGCCGTAGATGCGGCCGTCGTCTTTTCCAAGCCACCAGCCGGGCAGGCCGGACATGATAAAGGAGGTGTACACAGCATCGCCCGTGATTTCAATGATAATCATGCGGCCGCCGGGCTTGGTGATCTTGCGGCAGTTGGCCAGGGTGCGCGACAGGAACTGGGTGGCATGCAGCACGTTGGAGGCCAGGACCAGGTCGTAGCCCTCTGGATCGAAGCCCTGCGCAATGGGGTCGCGCTCAATGTCCAGCACGCGGAACTCCATCTTGGCAAGCTCCTCGGGCGTGAACTGGGTCTTGGCCTTTTCGAAGAAGGCGGGCGAGATGTCCGTGTAGGTGTACGAGGCAAAGTGCGGCGAGATGGCCTTGATGGCGCCGACGGAGGCACCGCCCGTGCCAGCACCAATCTCGAGCACGCGCAGGCCGGGGTGCTCGTGGTTCATCTGTGAGATGAGGCTGTTGAACTGCTGGTACACAAGGTCGAGGCCGACACCGTCCTTGTAGAGCCGATTCAGCCGGTTGTTCTCCATAAGGACCTGCAGGACGGGGACCTCGCCGCGGACCATGGCGGGCAGATTGGTGCCGACGGCCCAGGCCAGCTCCATGTCGACGCCGTCGCCATACTTTTGCATCCACTCGGCGACCATCTCGGGGGTGTCCTGGGCGGTCTCGGGCCGGAGACGACGGTGCTGGCCCGAGTCGATCTTGGGCAGCAGGTAGTTCTTGGCCCAGCCGAGCACGCTCTGGAACTGCCACTCGCGGCAGCAAACTCTGCCTCGCTGACCTGCTCGACGAGACGACGCAAAAAGAAGACAGAGGTGCGGTCGAGCGTGTTGATGTGCTCAAACATCTCGTCGCGCACCTCGGGCTGGTCCTCGGGCGGATGCCGGATGCCACCTGTGGGCGCCAGACCATCTTCGAAAAGGTGCGGCGGTCGTTCTTGGGTCCGGGCTTGGTGAAGGAAGAGCACGTCAGGCCGTAATCTGCAGCTCGCAGTAGCGGCTGTCGCGCGCATTGAAGAGGTCGAGGTCGCCGGCAATGACCTTGCTCGTGGCGTCGCTCAGGAAGCAGTCGGCGACGGCCTGCGAGACATGGGACGGGTCTGCGGCGTGCTCCTTTTGGCGCAGGCGCGCGGCAGCCACATTGACGCGAACCGTGCGGATGCCTGTGGGCAGGTAGCTGGTCCACATGCGGCCGTCGCCAGGGAAGCAGAAGGCGGCCATGACGCCCTGGAAGGCCGCGTCGAGCGTCGCCGGGTGCACAATGAGGTCGGCGTTGGCAGCAGGGCGGTTGATGAGGGCGGTGGCAAGGCCCAGGCGGCGCTGGCAGACGCAAAGACAAAGTCGCCCGAGTAGCGCAGGCCAATCTTCTCGAGCTCGCTGTAGAAACGGGTGGTGTCGACATCGGCCATGGGCAGCACGGGCGGCACGCGTGCCGGAAGCACTGTCGGGTCGGCGTCGGCAGCCGGGCCCAGCGTCACAACGGCACGGCCAGTAAAATTGACCTTTTCGGCGTCCGTCGTGGTGCCGTCGACGCTGCCGCTGTAGCAGCTGAAGTCGGCCACAAGGGTCGCGGCATCGGTGCCTGCGTGTGTGTCTGGCCGGTCACCACACGGATCACAAACACAACCTCGGTGCCCGCCGCGTCGGGGTCGATGGTGATGGCGGCGTGGATGTGGAGGTCTTGCAGCTCGACAATCTGGGCAATGGAGCCGCGCTCGGCCAGGGCAGCCTGCGTCTTCGCCAGGTGCACGGCGGCCTCGACGGCCATGGACACGTAGCCGGCGGCCGGGAACAGGATCTGGTTCTGGAAGACGTGGCCGCGCAGCCACTCGAGCTCATTGATCTTCATGACATTGCGCCAGCGGATCTCGTGGCTGTTGCCGGCAGAGGTCATGGAGCCGAGCAGCGCGTGCGTGGGGTCTTCGCGCAGGCGGTACTTCTTGGACAGGATGGACTCCTTCCACAGCGGCACGTCGTGGTCCCATGCGTAGGTGGGCAGGTTGCGCACCAGCTGTGGCGGACGTGGTGGGCTGTGGCCACCATCGCCAACACAGGCCCGGCGAAAGGCGTCAAGTCGACGACAGGGGCCGGTGCCTGGAAGTGGCTCCACACGAAGCCCAGCGCGTTGCTGAAAGCGGCCAGGTCGTTGCATCCGCGCGCGAGCACACCGTGTACGGGAGATCCACGCCGGTGGCGGTACGCAGCACCTCAGTAGCCGGGCCCTTGAGCGCCGGATGTGGTCCCACTTCCAAGACCATATCAAAGCAGTGCGACTCCGTGACGGCGCGGTCGAGCGTCTGTGCAAACAGCACGGGCTTGGCCATGTTGTCGACCCAGTACGTGTCGCGGAACGTGTCGGGCGCGTAGATGCTGCGGCCGTCGGCGCCGTGCACACTCGAGAACCACACGAAGCCGGCATCCGGGGCCACCGGAGGCGCCAGCACCGCGACGTTGCAGCCCCTCAAGCTCTCGAGATATGCGTCCGAGCAGCGCTGCATGTGGTGCGAGTGATAGGCCGTGTCGACCTGCAGGACGCGTGCAAAGACGCCGTCCGCCTTGAGCTGCGCCTCGGCCTCGTCAATGGCGTCTGCATCGCCCGAGAGCGTCGTGCTCGAGCGCGAGTTGCTGGCAGCGGCCGTAATGCGACCGCCAAACGGCGTGCCTGCAGCGCAAAAGGCCACGGCAGCCTCATACGTCATGCCGACGGCCATCATCTTGCCCGGCTGGGGTCCATCGCGGGCCTTGACGGCGTGCACGCCGCGGTAGTAGGCAATGCGGATGGCATCCGATGCCGAAAGATAGCCTACGGCATAGGCGGCCGCAATCTCGCCCGACGAGTGGCCGACCACGCCGTGAAACGCGATGCCGGCCGCACGGAGAAGATCGACCAGCGCAAGCTGCAGGGCAGTGCACAGCGGCTGTGACAAGGTGGCCTCGCGGATGCGCGAGGTGGCGGCCGGCTTGAGAAGCTCGCCAACCAGCGACCATGTCGGACGGTCGGCCTCGACGGGCAGCTGGGCCAAGGACGCCTCGAGCTGCTGCAGTGTGCGGCGAAAGAGGGCGCTGTGGGCATAGAGTGCGGCACCCATGGCGGGCCACTGTGCGCCCTGGCCCGTGAAGACACCGAGAATGCGAGGCGGAAGCGCGACGGTCACCGGCAGTGCCTCGGTGACAAACGCGTTGGTGCTGGACGAAGCGGCCTCGGCGTTCTGGACTGCCTTGAGGCCTGCGGCAAGGCTGGCCCGCAGCTCGGCGCGCGTGGTGCCGGATGCGTAGGCGCGGTAGGCAAACTCGGACCGCTTGTTCTGCAACGTCCAGGCGAGGTCACCGAGGGATGCGCTGGCGCCGTGCGTCTCTTCTCGCTCGAGATGGTCGGCGAGTGCCGCGGCCGCAGACAGCAGAGCGCCCTGCGAGTTGGCCGACAGCACGAGCGGGCCATGGGGGACATCGGCTGCCGCATCGTGTGTCTCGACGGGGCTGGCAGTGTGGTCTGGTTCTCGGGCTCGACGTCCCAGCTCTCGATGATGGCGTGGGCGTTGGAGCCACCAAAGCCGAAGCTGTTTAGACTGGCACGCCGCGGCACGCCCTCTGGCAGTTTGGGCCACGGAAGGGCCTGCGTCGGCACACAGAGCCGGTGGTAAAAGGGCTCAATCTTGGGGTTGAGTGTGTTGAAGTGCATGTTGGGCGGGATGATGGCGTTTTGCACCGCCAGCGACGCCCGCATAAAGCCAGCAAGACCAGCGCCGCTCTCCAGGTGGCCGATGACAGTCTTGATCGAGCCAACATACAGGCGCTCACCGTCGTCGGCGGCTGCAGGCGTAGCCGCTTCGGAGCCTGTCGTGGAAGGGTCTGCGAAAAAGGCATTGTAGACAGCCTCGGCTTCCACCGGGTCGCCTGCATTCGTGCCTGTGCCGTGGGCCTCGAAGAACTGGCAGCGGTCCTCTCTCCGTGTCAGATCGAGGCCGGCCCGTGCATACGTCGCACGGATCATGTCCGACTGTGCTCGGGGTTCGGCATGGTCAGCCCGGGCGTGCGGCCGTCCTGGTTCATGCCTGTCTCGCGGATGATGCACTCAATGTGGTCGCCGTCTGCCAAGGCCTGCTTGAGTGTCTTGAGGAACACGGCCACGCAGCCCTCGCCGCGAGCGTAGCCATCTGCGCCCGCATCCCACATCCGCGAGCGGCCCGTCGGCGACAACATGTGCAGCTATCACGTTAGCCAGGGGCTTCCAGTGCTCCAGCGCCACAAAAACGGCAAAAGGTGGCAAGACTCGTCGTACCTTGGACTCCATGATGTAGACCTCGGGCCCCAGGATGAGGTTGACACCCGCGGCCACAGCCAGCTTGGACGTGCCATTCCGCAGCTCCTGGATGCCCAGGTGCAGTGCAATCAGACTCGACGAGCACGCCGTATCCAGGCAGACGGACGCGCCTTTCCAGTCGAAAAAGTACGACAGTCGGTTGGACATGATGGACCGCGCCACGCCCGTGGCAAAGTAGTGAGGAATGGTCTCCAGGTCCCGCTGCAGCATTGCCGTATAGTCGTCGGACGACTGGCCGACAAATACGCATGTGTCCGAGCCCTGGAGGCTCTGGATCGAGTAGCCCGACGCCTCCAGGCCCTCGTATACCGTCTCGAGCAACATGCGCTGCTGAGGGTCAATGGACTCGGCTTCGCGGGGTTGATGTTGAAGAAGTTATAGTCAAACGTGCGCACATCCTCCGACTCGTCGAGAAAGTAGGATTGCGTAGCATCGGTCGCCTAGGGGTGGAAACGAGGACGGAATCGTTAGCAGGGATCTCATACAGCGCCTGTTTGGATTTGTGTATAGTCGGCTTGACCTACACCGTGGTGCTCGCCATCGGGTGGGTAGAAGCCCTTGACGTTGAAACGGCTCTTGGGCACCTCGCGGAGGAGGTCCCGCGGCTCTTTGAGCAGTTCCCATAGCTTGGACGGTGTCGATGAGCCGCCGGGCAGTCGCAGCTGCTGCCGACCACAGCTATGGGCTCTGGTATTTTTCTTCGCCCAACCATGGTAGTATATGGGGATGGGGCGCTGGTTGCAGCAGAAAGGACGTAAGCTTGGAGAAGGAGACGAGAGGGAAAGAAGATGGTGTACCGAAAACAAATGGAATCTAAATCGGACGTGGAAGGGAGATTAGGGCTTTGGAAGCAGGAGATGAGAGAGTTGAAGAGTCAGGATGATCAAGAATCATGGAGACGCAGAAGAGCAAACTGCTAATAAAGGAAAAATACGGGACAGGTACGAAAGCTCAACAAAGACCTGGAGGACATTGACGTGCGGTGAGCGCCGGGAGGTCAAGACCGAGACCAGATGAAAGGTCAGGATAGCTTATAGGAGATAGGAGGAGTGGAGAGAGGGCCGGACCTGGTCGACTCTCTGCTTGCTGCTGCTGCTATGGTGGAGCCGACACAACGAAATCAAGGTCAAGCTGCAAAAGCTACCGACAGCCCGCGGCCACATCTGTGGCGAGCCATGCAACCTGTGACGCTCCGTCTGCGGGCTGCTGTCCTGCGGTCTGCTGCGAGCTTCGCGCGGGTAGGGTTCCGGGTGGCTGCTCAAGGTCAGAGTGCATTTGCATCTGCGCCTGCCGCAATGGTGCAGACGAGCCATTGTGCATTGGGACAAGACGACAGGCTACGAATGTGTGTTCGACGGAGCCCATTGTTCGTCTTTGGAGGAGGCAAGGTTGATGTTGGTGCAGACAATGGGCAAAGGCGCGGGAAACCCTCGATGGGCAAAGTAACAGAGAGATGGAGAGATGGCATATGCAGTAGCCGTGCTAGTCAGTGTGGGTTGTCCTGTCGTAGAGACGAGAGACTTGGGGCCAATGCCTCCTCTCTTGGGTGTAAGTGATGCAAAAGGTAATGAATAGGCCGAAAGAGGAAAAAGGCACGAACGTAGGGTCCATGTATACTCACACCCCCCCCCTCTCCCCGCTTCGAGTCGTGCTGCCAGTTCATCAAGCTAGCAATTCATCAAACCTCCGAGACAAACAGGCTGATAGGATCACAGAAACAATAGAATACTACGTATCTTTATCATGACGGTGCTCTATGCTGTTTTGGATTTTCGGCGCTGTTGTCTGGCGGAGACGGACATGGAGAAATGGAGAAAAGGAAGAGCCAGAGCTCTTGAAGATTATAAAGGGAATAACAGATGCCAGGTGCATTAGTTCCAGGCCCGCAACGGTGACGAGTCCAAGACGTGCCCGCCCGGAGGTAATGCCTCGACGTGCGTGGAGACGACGACGACTACATGTGATGGCCGCTGAGGAGGTGATACTGAGACGAGGAAAGAGATGAGCAGCAATGCCAACATGCTTGCATATCGTCAAGTGCAGATCATCCAGGAGCTCAGAAAATCAGCATTGTCCAGGGCACTACAAAAACAGGGGCAACTGTAAACAAAAGCTCGAAGCCACAGCAGATCAGAAATCAAATGCACAATGCGAGGACCGTCGTAACATGATATGAAAACGCGCCACTGGGATATGATTTGCCGACGAGCGGATCAGAAATAGGGCCGAAAACGAGGACGGCCGAGTTGGGATGTTATGGCAAAACGACAGGGCGTAGCAGATAGAGGGAGGGAGTGAGATAGCAAAAGCAAAGCAAATCAGGAAAACCCAACGACACAGATCAGCCGTCAAAAGATCCAAGAACCGGACCAAGAGTGAGACGGCACCAAGAACGGGCCATCCACTCAGACACAACGACACCTGCTAACCAACAAAATCATCTCAAACTTCGTAGTCCCTCTCTCCTCTAGGGATAGCTTGTCAGAATCAGTGCAGGTCAGAATCAGTGCAAGAAAGGCAGCACTGCTGCACGTCTGGTGCCACCAAAGCCCCATGAGGTTCTTGGCTTTGGAGAGCGTCTGAACGTTCTGGACTTGACCCGAGTTTTGACGTGTAAGAAAGCCGTTTCTTTTGCAGTGGGAGGGGTCCGAACCGTCTTATGCTAGCAATCGGAGCATCTTGGCATCTGTTTGGCCGCTATCGACATCCTGGCCCGGCCTTGCAGAACAGTCCGGTGCGTTGTCAACGACGTATCGTGTTCGTTCCGGCATCGACTGGGACCATCTCGGCCATCTAGGGCCATGCTGGATTCTTGTTCTTTGTTGGGCAGTTGGCAAAGGCTCCGCATGCATTTCTAGCTGCATGTTGCTGGTCCTCCATTGTTGCTGCGGTCAACGTGGAGGTGCAGCCCATCCTGCACAAGTGGGAAAAGGATTGCAGAACATGGAGAGAGCGAGGGGGAAGTGGAATGGTTCACTCTGATCGTACGGGAGTGTGCATATGGCGGGCAATTCGGATTATCCCATTGCAGGAAGGCCTGCCAGGCCTGGCCCGGGCAGTACAACAGACCACTGGACAGCTGGATGGGAAGACGGAAGCGAGGTTGTGTGGTGACACCGGGGCGGGTGACAGTGACAGCACGGCAGCACGGCAGCACTGCAGCACTGCAGCACGGCAGGATTGGGGACAATGGACAGTTCGGAGAAAGTCCCACGTCAACGGGCACAAGGGAGGGAGAGAAGAGGACCAGAGGTACGGGTGCACGCAAATGGGGGCGGGCAAAGGTACCGGTGCAAGGGCAAACGTGCAGACACAGCCCAAGGAAAAGAAAGTGCAGGTTAAGCAAGGTTTTGGCCCCAGGTATGTGTTCATGTATGCCGGACGACGTAAGATACAAAGACGTGGAGTTGACCAACGAGACAGAGACGCATTGGCCAAGGAAAAGACAGAAAGCTGAGCGAAGCCTACATCTGGTAGAGGCAATGGAGAGTGAGATTCAGAAAAGAGTCGCTGAAGACAAGCAAAACGGGCCAAGAACGATTATGCACATATGTGGAGAAAGTGCCAGAAGACGACGTGACGGGCTTGGGTGGGAAACAAAGTGGGATAATGCAAAGTGCGGGTAAAGAAGAGAAGGGAACAAGAAAAGTAGCTGTGCCGTGCCCAAGCAGCACCGGCAAATCAGCAGCAGCATGCCAATACGACGTACAGACCAACAATGCGGTCTCCTGCGCGGACTCTTTGACTTTTAGGCTCAAGGCACAAGTTGTCTCTCTTGAGAGCCGGTTGGGCTTCTCAACCCAGAAGACGGGGATACGCACAGGCGCCGCACGGGCTACACTGGTAGAAAGTCATTGGCATTTACAAAGTAGTGGCCCGGGGACGACAAGTCAACGACATAGGATGGACCACAAGCTGATCAGCACCAGACAGTCAACGTGTGCTGTATGGACTATCTTGCCGCAAGTAGAAGTGGTGCAACAGTCGTCGTCGGCCGCCGTGTACGTGGCCTGCATGGATGCTATGACGCTATATGTCAAGGGCCGATCGAGACAGCTGAAACGTAGCAACATTGGCTCGTATCGTGCCAAACATAGCCCGGCCATGCGAGAAGACCCATGGATATGTCGTCCCCTGGCCGTCTGTCTCTTCTGGGCTGCCTCTTTTGGGCCTCGGAAGACAGTGTGTGGCAGCAACATGGTAGACGCAGAACGGGGCGTCAGAGCAGGTGAGCTAGGACGAACCGACCAAATGGCCCGGCCAGAGGGTCCATGGCAGGCCAGCTTATCCGAGTAAAGCCATTGATCCCACAGCAAAAGGGCCGCTGCTTGTCGTGACGATACGACACCGCTGTTTTCGTGGGGAGGGGAGGGGCGCGTAGTGCCCTGTCCAGCATGAATCCGCGCACTTTCTTGTGCTTGACACCATTACGTGCCGTGCAAGACAGACGGACATGCGGAAACGATCGCCGCCAGCTTGTTTATGTGAGTCCAGCTTCGTGGGGCGTTGTGTCTGGAATACGAGTTAGGATACAAGGCAGCAGGGGCATGGAGGGGGAAAGGAGAAATGAGGGTCGGCCAGCAGATTGGTGGAACTGGGGTGGCAGGTGGTTGCAGGTGTTGCAGGTCGAGCGGTCAAGGTTGGGACAAAAGGAAGACGGGCACGTACGGAGTAATTTCTGTAATGTACTCGAGATGCTCTGCCTTTGCACCGTCTTTACAGCTGCGCGTGCCAAGTCGGATAAGCAGGCCGACGTTGTTGGATGGGGTCGATGCTGGGGGGGCTGCGAGGCAAGGAGGATCGAGGTGGATGTGAATGCTGCCCCGTACAGAGACAAGACAAAGGATGAAGAGACGACCTCGACAAAAAGAAAAGGAAAGACATTGCAAAGGCG